>NC_051167.1:190941158-191386158 GCF_013339725.1 Rhipicephalus microplus
CCCACTTGATTACGAGGTTGTCCCCGATGGCATCACGAACTCTCAACGACGCCGATCGCGACCTGAAGTCGTCCGTGTCGCGCGCCTTAAGCCGTTTCATGCGCGTTAACAAACTGAAACAGTGTTTTTTGTATTATTATCGTATCGTAATTCATTCATTGTACTTTCTTGCATTATTGTTGTACCTTCATCTTTAGTTAGAGCATCGGGACGATGCCTTTTTTCAGAGGGGGGCAATGCCACGTTCCATTTCTCAAGTTTTGTTATCGTCTCAAAACACTACATATTTCTCAGCACAAAACGCGCGTGCAGTTTTCGAGAAGCTTGCGGACTTTAGTAGATCATTTCGATAAGATCACGCCCACTCTGCGAACTATACAGATTATTCTGGAACCTATGCCTCCGCCAGCGATAACGCTAGAACATTCGATGGCAAGAGTATAAATGTCGACGCACTTCGCCGCTTGCCAGTAGTTGATGGACGGCCGACGCTCCGTTCACTGCTATCTGTGCAAGACTGCTACTGCAATCGAACTTTCCGTTTACCGGGCACAGGCTCGTCCAAATAAACAGCTAAATCCCAACGTATAGTCTCCTGTCTTCGGCCACGTCACGACCCCGTGACAATAATGACGATCATAACAAGAATTTGTCTTTCAGTAGTCGATCTGGCAACATCAGGATGTATCGCACTCTTCCTAAAATAAATAAACGTACACTGGTTCCGTTTTAAAGTTGAGCCCACATAATAACGGCACCACTTAAAATGAATGATACCCGCGTCACCGTAGAAATACACATTGTTTCGATGGCACAAAAACACACTTACAACGAACGTTGCTGAACCCTGCCAATCGGTTGCAGCAAACAAACTCGGCGCTCCAGCGACTTTGCAGGAAACCACCTTCGACCACCGATAAACCATTGGAGAGGTGCCCCCAGATTCTTAATATTGAATGCCGATCTGCACCCCTCTAGTTCATACGCGCCATGAAAGTTCTGTGTGATAAGAAAAAGTCAATGTCAAAGTAAAGCTTCTTTTGCAAATTTTATAGAAAGCTTCTACAGCTTTACGGTAAGTTGCTGTCGCTTATAAATGTTTTATCTATAATGATATCTGAATATTCCGATATACATATATAATGAAGGTGACCCACATGTATATCAGAATATTCTACTGTCTAGTGCACAAGTCTTCCAGAACACGTTTTGAAAACTTCTCCAGTGAAAATTAGTGTTTACCATTCAGCTAAAGTAGTATACGTTATGTCATGTTGGTTGGTACGGCTTACTGAGAATGGTCTATTGAGCAGCATTTTATTGTTGCTCCTTTTTATCGAAGGAGCTGCAGTTTCAGCCGTAATAGGGATACCTCAAACACTGCAACTGAAGATTCTTTTTTCATTAGTCGACTGTTTTCCGCATTTGTTTTCTCAAAAAAAGCTTATGTTAAAAACCAATACCTGCTCTTTTAATACATAATTCTTACTGTATATGCGACCGAGATTAAAGGAGAACATACACGTGAGTTTACGATAAATTCGGTCCACTGAGGTCCTTTGACCCGGCTCCATTAGTTCCTGTATATTGAAAGCAGAACTAACTATGTGCGATACAAAAAATATGCCTGTGTGTTCGATGCCTGTTGGAACTAGCCTAAAATAATTTTCATTTAAGACTACGTCCAAGACTTCTTGGAGCCGCCGCCGGATTAGTGTAAGAGACCAAACATTTCCGAAATGAGCAGCGTTCAGCTGTCACCAATGCCACCACCGATATGTCAGTGTCAATGCTAGTGTCTAGTACACGACTCTTCAAGAACATAATGCTAAAACTTCAGCAAAGGCAGTGGACATTACGTCATGTTCGGTTAATGGAATGTACTGAGAATGGTCTAATGAGCAGTATTTTATTGTTGCGCGTTATCTAACGGTGCGTCTTCTTATCAAATGAGCTGCAGTTTCCTCCGCAATAGGGAGGCCTCAAGCACAGCAATTAAAGATTCTTCCCTCTATAGTCAACCATTTCCCGCGTTTTTTTCTTCAATAAAGGATTAAAAGCTCTTAAAAAAACATATACCTGCTCTTTTGAAGCAATTACTTCCTGTACTCGCAACAGAGAGCACAGGAGAAAGCGTACACACAAGTTGACCACAATTTCGGTCCACTCAGGTCATCCTTGCCCCTGCTCCATTAGCTTTCTGTGTATTGCAAGCAGAAATATGTCTAGTCAAGTTTATTACATACTTCACATGCGGATAGATGGTTTGTATAGTACAGGAGGAGGTCCCAAAGTTTCATAGAAACTCACGGGGGCACCTCCTGTGGCGACATAAATGGGGTATTACAAAAAAGTACAGCAAAAGTTGCGAATTTGTGAGCAAACACTAATGAACTTAGTTACCAGTAACAATACAATTATTACATAACATGACGTTAATACTACCGATAATATTAAATGTAAAAATTCTCAATAGCAGGACTTAAAACTAGAACAAAGCAGAATAAAGAACTGTACATGACAAATGCAACAACTTTTTCGTCAGTTGCGTGAGTTGTATAAATACATATGCTAATATAGAACTAACACTCAATTGTCGAAAGCTGCCAACAGTTGAATACGGAAATCAGACGATTCCATTATTTCCTGAAGAAAGTGTTTTTCTACGTGAGGTGAAAATATGAATGTTGTGCGATGATTTTATTTCGAAGGGCACCGAGTCCCATTTCTATGCTTGAAAACAAGGTTGACAACTTGCCCAAGTTTCATCTTACGCCTGGTAAGATTATTGCTCTAGGAAAGCCTGGTAATATCGCTGTTAAGTGATGATTCTCAATGCATGCAATGACTATATCATGCATGATGAGACTGTAGGCTACTATGCACAATCTGTGGTGGAATAATTGTCTAATGGTACGTTAACGTTAGAAACACTGAGCTACAGGAAGAAGATGGTCTAAAAGTCATTAGTCTCCGCTCTATTCTGCAGTCGCTCCATTCCTTTAATGTGCGTGATGCAAGTGTTGGCCTAGAGATGATACACAATACGAAATATGAGTGCGAATGTTGCCAAATACAAGAAAATATGATGTGAGGTGGAATATAGGTACGTGTTTAGATGTTACCATTAATTCCACATGCAATTTTAATAAGTGGAGCGGCATGTTTATGAAATTTTAGATCAGTATCTAAGATGATGCCAAGAAACCGTGCTTCAGGAGACACGTGAAGGACGTATTACCCATGTGAAGAGAAGTGCCATACAATATGTATCCCTTCTTTGATGCGTGTCTGTACCACCCTAAAATGATATTGTCAATTGCAGAGTACGTACAGGATGTCTTCGAGGAGGCACCAGATGAATGCAAGAGACAAAAAACTCGAAAATGAGCTGCTGTCTGCTCTCACCGATGCCGCTACGGATTTGTCAGCATGGTATGTGCCCTCGGCATCAAGCGGTTCAAGGTGTTCTTCATGTCCACTAGGCGGAAGTCCCTAAATGCATTGCATGTATTAATAATCGGTGCACTTGAGCTCAGGCATGAAGTTTCCTGCAGGTAACCACTCCCTCTCTCTCTTCTGACACTTGTGTGCCTGAGGGTACCGCTTCTTTTTTCTAATGTGCCATAATGTCTGAATACTCGTTTAGTGTGTCGTCATCCTCGTTCACAGCTATTTGCACGAAGATATTGGCCCCACAGCCCCTAGAGTCGAGGTTTTTTCACCCCAGCTAATAATGGTTTGCAGCCACCGCCTGAGGAACTTGTCATGGCTAAGGCCCTTTTCGGAGGCAAAAAACGGGGTCTCGGAGTTGAATGAAAATGAGCGCACGCCTGTAAATCTTCAGAAGTGAGAGGCATCTGCACAGTCATGAAGGAAGAGGGGAGAGCAGTACGCGCAGACACTTCTGGCGTCGGCCCGTGATAAGGTCTTCCCGGCAGCACACGCACCACCGTAACGGGACTGGCAGGTACCGGACTAGCGCGACTGCGATACTGTGGCGCGATTTCCTATTCGCGTCTGCAAAGAGAAGGTCGCCTCCTTGCACACACATCGGTTACGGAAGCGAAGAACCTGGACTCTAAAGACTGCTTCGAGGACGTCCTAAAATAATGGCTGGAGAACTGGACTTGTGCGAATGAGGCTGCTTGGGACTCGGCAACCAAGCACAGATGCCGCCGATGTTCCTGGCACAAGCCGTCTTCATAGCAAGCTGCCGACGACCTATTAATCGGCCACGTCGGCTCAAAGCACTGGGTGTTGTTGAAACCTGTAAGGCCTGATCTGTAAAACCACTGCAACGTCAGTGACCACGTTAGGCAAGGGCGACGGGGATTCGACTTCCTGTGGGACGCAATGTCATTGACACGTCAAGAAGGGGAAAAGTGATGCAGCAGGATTGCCTCCCGGATTCTCCATTTGTTGAAGTATGAACCGAGTTTGGGGGCCGCAAGGCCAGAGGTATTTTCCACGTTAAGACACTGGTAATGAGCAAGGAATAAGTAACAGTTTCATCTTTAATGTTTTATTTCGGTTTAGTACACCTGTGTCTGGTTTTTCAACCTAATTTCTACTTTCTGTCCGATTCTTGATTGACGCGCCTTTCTCTTTTTCTATATTGTTGTCTCGTTCAGAGAGAACGCCCATCTCACACCAGAAGCTTAAATGGGCCGGATTGATTCATGGCCGGCTCACCAATTCTCACGGAATCGGGTGGCTGTGGTTGAAGGACTGAGACAGGACACGCATAACGACAATACATATTATTTAAACAAAAAACGCATGGCACTGAAGATCTGAGGACGTAATAGAAATAGCTTGAAAAGAACAAACATGAAAATACTAGCTGTGTCGAAATGAAACGGTCTCACGTAATCCTTGAGCATTACTGATGCGCTTGCGCTCGGATCAATGACCCTGGCCTTGTAGCACCGAAAGATACGGTCAGTCTTACTGGTGAAACAAGGAAAAGTCGGGGATCCTTCCCCTGTGTCACTTTGGGTGATCGGAGCATGCGTGGAGAACGTCGCGATCCCCGAGTCAGTCTAACCCTCGTCGCGGCTGTCATCGCTGGGCGAGGTCGCGGACATTGCAAACGGTCACGGGTGGAAGTTAGGAAACCTTCACACTTCGTCGCGCTGCGTTCTCGACTTGCTTGGTGGGCATCACAATCTCTGCCGCGGCCGAGTCGTCGTACAATGGCGTCGTCGCATGGCGTGATCGGTGACGAGCAAGAAGCCTTGGGATTGGGTCTGGTGGCATTAGACGATACCGATAGCAATGGGCGATGTGGCTTACCGGGAACTTCATTCAACAGCTTGCTTCCAAGGGGGCTTGTTCCTCTACGAGGTTTGTGCGTGGTTGCTGCTTCCAGAATGGCATCATTAGAAGCGGTCGAGTTCTCCAGATACTTCTGTGGGAACCCTTGACCGTCTACAGCCCGAGTCTAAGTTCTTTGGTTCCATCCCCGGACGTGTTGTGGCGAGAGAACCTCGTTTGCAAGCCCACGTCCATAAGACCTGCGCATCGTTCTTTCCATTTTCCTTCATGGTTGCGTTCACGTTCCTCGCTATTTTGTAATATTCCAAGCGTGCGCCCATGAGGATTAACTCTTTTGCATCGTGTTCTTGCCTACGAGAAACCTCTTTGTCGTGACAAGCGCTAAGTTGGTGGCTGCAAAGCAGTCCACTGAAAAAGTGTCATGTAAAAAAGGTCACTTATCCCACAACCGTAATCTTCCGAATAGCTTGCACTTCCTTTCTTTAAAGCGCGGCGTTGGCCGATTTCCTATCACGAAAGCTGGTCACGCCGATAACGAGCATGTCGTTCGCGACCCGAAAGTACCGGGCGTGCGGCCATGGTGCAAAGAAAGGAAAGCATTATGATTATTGCTGTGGGACGAACTGACTACCTTTCTTACTCGACGTTTTTCTTTTTTCCTACCTGGATGAAGAGACACTTAGGGGCTGAAGTACACAACGTGCCATGCCAATGGCTGCAGTGAGAGCATGGACGCTTATAAAAAGAGTATTCAGAGGTTCTGACACATTATACAAAACAGAGGGAGCGGTACTCCCTGGTATACAAGTCTCGGAGGAGAGGAAGTGGTAACTTGCAGGAAAGTCTACGCCGGAGCTCGCGTGCACCTTACCTTGATGCACGCAATGTATTCGGGAAGTTTGACCTCGCGAACATGTAAATCACCTTTCCCCACATGGTGCCAGAGTTGCAGACGTCATTCTCTGACAGAAAAAGCAATAGAACCAGTCAGCTACTTACCCACTGCCGGCCCATAATTATTTGTTAAATGCACTTTCGTCCCTCGTACAGCTGCTTTTCTTCAGATTATTTCCAGAGACCACTCAATAGCACAGCCATTCCGACTGTGCTGCAGCCTACTAGGATGCCCAAAAACGAACCAAGGGGGAAAAGAGTGTAGGGACTTCTTTTACTCGATGCGTCTGGAGACGCGATAGTAAGTTGGTTCTCGTTTTAGCTGTGTTAAGCTTCTAGAAATTGACAACCTGGCTGCGTTCACTTCCTGCAAGTATGATTAAACCTGAATTGACAATCATAACTTATGCTGCGTAGATTGTGCAATATTATGCAGGGTACTCCGACTTGTAATCTCGATGGAAATGGCAGAAGGTACTCGCCCAGGCGTTGTTCAAGAGTTGAAGATAGCCATAGACATGCTTCCACATCAAGAATATTCACTCCTGTGCGAGTGCATTTAGGAGAGGTAAGAAATGCTTCTAGAAGAGTTCTCATGAATATGCTTTTTTCCTCTGATCTTGCAATATTGTTCAAAGGTGGCATTCTCGTGTTTGATAGTCTGTAGATGCGAGGACGAACCCTGAAGCGCAGCAGCTGCCCTGATAACACTTCTGCATCTGCGACTAAGGTGCCTCAAACTTGAATCATTGAATTCAAAAACGTGCACTAGTCTTGGAAAATGCTGGCTTGACCTTAGGCAGGATAATCTGCACTAAGCCACTGGCGTGTTATCAAAGGTGTCTGCGAGAAATCATTAATATACAATTACAATGTAATAGAAATCAGAAGTATCCTCTTTGAAGCCAGGTACTGCAACTACTTTGTTCTTGGTTGCACTTGGCTTCGGAACTGAAAAGGGCAGCAAAAAGTTTCAATATGTATTTATGCGAGCTATTGTTTATTCGTAGGCTAGACCGCACACACTTCACGCTGTGAATGTCAAGAGGCTCTATGCTGTGCAGACGTTTGCTCCTCTAAGCCTTGTCACCGCCGGGCAATTCTTACCTGGCTCAAAGACTACCTGCTTAACCTTCGACATACTATTTGGCACTCTTTTATTAAGTGAAGTCTACAATGAATATTGGTTATGTGTGACTACCTGCTGCCAGCGTGCATACTGCGAAATTGTGCCTGGGCCTAAATTGCCTTTATAGCATGGATGTCTCAAATACCGCGTTCGTATTCAGGCTCTGCGATCAGTTCTTTTCAGCAACCCTGCTGAGTAACTGACTCTGGCACTATATGTTGTGCACCTTGCATTGCATTGCTTTTTCTTTGTTTCCTTTTTTTCCCACCCGCGAAAAATTTTGAATCGCTACGACCTCATTTGAAATGAAGCTAGGAACTACACTCCTCTGCTACGTAGTTTTTTTTTTCAGATGGCGATTACCAACAGGGACACGCGCCCCCACCAGGAGTCGCTACTCTCTTAAAGCTAACACGCCAATGATAAGGCGCCCTTCAAAATGGTAGGTCCTCCTATCAAAACGTTGGCCAGCCTGTCTGAGGCACTTCCACTGTTCACCCTCAATATGCCGCTCCATGTAAGTTCCCTTCGATTACTTAACTACTGTTGTAACAAACCTCTATGACTCCTGCAGAAGCTTTTGACACTGCCACATTATCCATTATGTTTACAGGAACGCCTGTCTTGCAGAAGTTCAAAGCATTTGTTTTGAGTGCTTGCCTTTTGAGGCGAAAACGGCATCTCTGAAGTCGCTTCATCCACTCCTGATACACTTGGCACCAAGATGTTGGCATACACGGCACGTGCCATAATGGCCAGGTACAGTGTGTTTACCTATGAGGTGTAGTGTTGTGCTTAGTAGGTTGCGTTCTTTGACTCGTTATTCGCCTATTAAAGAAGAGAACTTGGTATGTTGCTAGACAACGAGATCACTAAGGGACAGCGAGCTGCTCGTGAGAGGAACCCCCTTTCCCGAAGAAGCTTCTTACATCGAAGGGTCCCGAGTTGTTCGCATTCTAAAAGTGAGGGCAACTTGTAGCGAGTATTCAGCATTTCAAAGAACTTGTTTTTATTTAGGGGGGGGGGGGGGCTCTTATGAGATTAAGATATCTAATCTCGCACTCATGTCTTGATTTCCCCTCAACATAACAATGACCTTCCGGCTCGCGTTTTAAAGCAGTTATCAGCACCTTTGAAGCAATCATTTTGCCTGTGACTAATTTAGCCACAAAGCTTTTATTACCATCATACGCACCATAAATGTTCTGTGTGAGAAGAGAGTCAATGCTAAAGTAAATGTTCTTTTGCAATTTTTTAGAAAGCTTCTACACCTTTACGGGAATTTGTTGTCGCTTACAAATGTTTTATCTATTCTAATATCAGAATATTCTGATATACATATACATTGAAGGTGACCCACATGTATATCAGAATATTCTAGTGTCTAGTGCCCGAGTCTTCCAGAACACGTTTTGAAAACTTCTCCAGTGAAAATTAGTGTTTACCATTCAGCTAATGTAGTGTACGTCATGTCATGTTGGTTTGGTACGACTTACCGAGAATGGTCTAATGAGCAGCATTTTATTCTTGGTCTTTTTATCCAAGGAGCTGAAGTTTCAGCCGTAATAGGGATACGTCAAACACTGCAACTGAAAATTTTTTTTTTCATTTGTCGATCGTTTTCCACGTTTGTTTTCTAAAAAAAAAAACTTTGTTGAAAACCCGTATCTGCTCTTTTAATACGTGTTTCTTACTGTATATGCGACCGAGATCAAAGGAGAAACATACACGCGAGTTGACGATAAATTCGGTCCACTGAGGTCCTTTGACCCGGCTCCATTAGTTTCCTGTATATTGAAAGCAGAACTAACTATGTGCGATACAAAAAATATGCCTGTGTGTTCGATGCCTGTTGGAACTAGCCTAAAATAATTTTCATTTAAGACTACGTCCAAGACTTCTTGGAGCCGCCGCCGGATTAGTGTAAGAGACCAAACATTTCCGAAATGAGCAGTGTTCAGCCATCACCATAGCCGCCACCGATATGTCAGTATCAACGCTACTGTCTAGTACACGAGTCCTCAAAAACATGTTGGTAAAACTTCTTCAGTGAAAATTAGTGTGTACCATTCAGCAGGGGCAGTGTACATTACGTCATGTTAGGTTAGTGCAACGCGTTCTTTATGTCTACTAGGCGGAAGTTCCAGGAGTCATTGCGTGCTTTCATGATGAGTGCACGTGTGCTCAGGCATGAAGTTTCCCTCAGGTAACTACTACTTCTCTCTTCTGACACTTGTGTGCCGGAAGGTGCCGCTTATTTTTTCTAATAATGTGACAAAATGTTTGAATACGCGTTTTTTGTTCGGTCATCCTCGTCTTGCAGCTGTTTGAACAAAGATATTTGCCCCACAGCCCCCAGGGTCAGGGGTTTTCTTACCCCAGGTAAGCATGGTTTGCTGCCACCGCCCGAGCATTTGTCATTGCTAAGGCCCTTCTCGGAGACGAAAAGACGACGTATAAGAGTCCGAATCGAAATGAGCGCACGCCTGAAAAAAATGTGGAAGCGAGAAACATCTGCACAAACATGAAGGAAGACGGGGAGCAGTACGCACACACTTTCGACGTAGGCCCGTGAAGAGGTCGTTGCGCCAGCAGACGCACCACCGGACTCGGGAGACTGCGATGCTGTGGCAAACTTCTGATTTGCGTCTGCAAGGAGAAGGTTGTATCGCCTGCACACACATCTGCTAAGGAAGCTGTGAACCAGGACTCTGAAGACTGTTTCGAGGGCGTCCTCAAATTTGACCGGAGACCTAGACTGGTACGAATGAGGCTACCTGGAACTCGGCAACCAGGCCCAGGCATCACTGATGTTCCTGGCTCAATCCGCCTGCAAAGCAAGCCGCCGAAGACAGTCCCCAATCAGCCATGTCGCCTCATAGCACTGGGAATTGTCCGAACCGTGAGGCCTAATCTCGGAGACCTCTGCAATGTCAGTGACCACATAGGGCAAGGAACACGAGCATTCGACTCCCTCATTGACGGCGACATTATTCAAACACGTCGAGAAGGAAGAAAGTGACACAGCAGGATTGATCCCGAACATTCCGTTCCTTCAAGTATTACCACGTTTTGGGGGCAGCAACGCCCGGGTTATCTTACACGCTTAGACACCAGCAATGAGTAAGGAATAATTGAGACGGCTTCATTTTTAGGTATTTAAATTGGTTTAGTGAAGTGCTGTCTGTTTAATTTTCTTTCTACTTTCTGTGATTCTCGAGAACAGTGCTTTTTTTTTTCAAACTTTGTCTTATCTCACTCCTTCACCTTCAAGACCCAGGTCAGAAAATGGGCGAGCCTGCCATGAATCAATGCTGCCAATTCTCACGGATTCAGGTGGCTGCGGCTGAAGGACCGAGGCAAGACACTCCTAGCGACACTACGTAAAAATGAAAGGAAAACTCATGGCACTGAAGAACTGAACAGGAAATAGAAATAAGCTTGAAACGAAGCGCAAAAGTACTAACCTTATACGTGTCGAATAAAATGGTTGCGTGTAATCCTCCCGCATTACTGATGTGCGTAAGATAAGGTTGATGACCCTGGCCCTATAGCCCCCAAATATGCGCTACCATCGTCGCTCGACGCGGTCGCTGGCATTGCGAAGGTCTCGGGTGGATGTCCGGCAACCTTCACACTTCGTCGCGCTGTGTTCTCTATTTGCTTGGCGGGCGTCGCCATCTGTGTCACAGCCGAGTCGTCGTAAACTTGAGTCGTCACTCTGCGTGATCGTCGACGAGCAGGAGGAGGCCTTGGGGATGGGGCCTGGTAGCATTAGACAATATCGGGTGCTAAGGGCGATGTGACCTGATGGGAACTGTATTCAACAGCTTGCTTCCTAGGGGCTTGTACCATCGACAAGGTTTTTTCGCGGTTGCTGCTTCCAGAATGGCAAGATTGGAAGCGGTAGAGCTCTCTGGCTACTTCTGTGGGAACCCTCTTGACAGTCTGCACCCTGAGTCTAAGTTTTTGGTTCCGTCCCAGGACGTGTTGGGGCGAGATTACTTCATATGCAAGCCCACGTCCATTAGACCAGCGCTATGTTTTTTTTTTTTCGTTTTTCTACGTGGTTGGGCTCACGTTCCTCCCTATTCTGTACTATTCCAAGGATTCGCCCACTAGGATTCACTTTTTTTCGTCGTCCTTTTGCCCACAAGAAATCTTAGTCGTGAGAAGCGGTAAGGTGGTGGCTGCAAAGCCGTCCACTGAGTGTCGTGTAAAAAAGGCATCTTCTTCTAGAACCAAAATCATCCCAATTGCTTGCACTTCCTTTCTTTAAAGCGCGGCATTGGCCGCTTTCTTATCACGAAAGCTGGGTCACGCCGATAACGCGCATGTCGTTCGCAACCGGAAAATACCGGGCGTGCGGCGATGGTGCAAAGGAAGGAAAGCATTATTATTATTGCTCTTGGACGAAGCGAATACCTTTCTTACTCGACGTTTTAATTGCCTAACTGGATAAGAAAACCACTTACTTTAGGGCTCAAGTGCAAAACGCGTCGTGCCAACGGCTGCAATACGAGCGTGGACGCATTAAAAATGAGTATTCAGAGAATTTGTGCACATTATACGAAACAGAGGAAGCGGTACTACCTGGCATAGAAATGTCGGAGGAGAGGAAATGGCAACTTGCAGGAGCCACCACGCCCGAGCTCGCGTGCACCGTACGTTGATGCACGCAATGTATTCGGGGGAGTCTCTCCTCACGAGCACGTAAATCACCTTCCACCACATGGTGCCAGAGGGCCATACCTGTTTCTCAGACACAAAAAGCAAGAGGATGAGGCAGCTACTTACCCACTGCCGGCCCATATTATCTGTTCAATGCACTTTCGGCCCTCGTACAGCTGCTTTTCTTCAGATTCCCGGAGACTACTCAACTGCACAGCCATTCCGCCCGAGTTGTTGCCCACCAGGATGCTCAAGAACGAAACAAGGGGCAAAAGAGGTGTTGGGACTTCTTTCACTCGATGCGCCCGGAGACATGGTAGTAAGTTGGTTCTCGTTTTAGCTATGTCAATCTTCTCGAAATTGACAAACCTGGTTGCAATTCAATTGCTGCAATTACGGTTAATCCGGAATCGACAAGCAGACTTGTGCTGCGTAGATTGTGCAGTATTATGCAAGGTACTGCTCTTGGAATCGCCAGGCATCCAGCGGCCTTCATCTCGTTGGAAATGCCAGAAAGGATTCGCCAGGGCGTTGTGCGAAGCTAGTGACGTGTTGCCCAATACGTGCTTTATCGAACAAGAATATTCACTTTGTGCAGGTGTATTTATGAAAGGTAAGAATTCTAGTATAAGAGTTCTATGATGAATAAGCTTTTTCATCAGCTGTCGCAAGAATGCTGAAAGTCGGCATGCTCGTGTTCGATAGTCGTTAGTATGTGAGGACGAGCTCTAAGTGCAGCAAGCTGTCTGATAATAGCACTTAGTCATCTGCGACTAAAGTGCTTCAAATTTGAATCATTGTCTAAAAAACTTGCCCTAGTATTAGAAAAATACTGTCTTGAACTGTGGGCAGTACATTCTGCAACTACGTGACTGGCGTGTTATGGGAAGGTGGTGGGGAGAAATCAATAATTTAAAATTGCAATGTAGTAAAGGCCACGTATGCTTTTGAAGCCAGGTACTGCATTACTTTTTCTTCTGGGTTCACTTGGCTTCGAACTGAACTAGGGCAGCAAAATGTTTCAATATTAATTAATTGCGAGCTGTTGTTTATACTAAGGTAGGCTGTACACACTTTAAGGCTGTGAATGTAGAGTAGGCTTAATGCTGCGCAGTGTTATTTCAAAAATGCTGCTCCATGCTTGTCATTGTTTTACAGCTCTTATCCCGCTTAACGATTACCTGCTGAAATTTCGACACGTTACGTAGCCCCCTATTTTTATCAGGTCTATAACCATGTTGGTTAAGTGTGACTAGTCTGCAGCCAGCTTAGATAGAAAATATGTCCTGGAATGATATATGTGAGAACCTTATTCCCACATTAAGCAGAGTAGCCGGTGTATTAAGCGAAACCGTCAACTTTTCCTGGTAGCAATAAAAGAATGTTATATTTCGCGCTCTTCAACTCTTAATTATATTATTGGCACGCTAAATGGGAATTACAACATTATCAAACTTGCAGCAAATATTCTTGGGTCCAAAAAAAAGCACTTCGTTTAATAGAAATGGCCTCGTTCTCCAGAACACACAGAACCTTATTCCACAAACATAAATCAGGAGATTCACACATATACAAGCTCATAAATTACTGAGAACATACAAAAATGCCACATTAGGAAGAACACCGCTATTCGAAGAATTGCCAATCTTCGAGAAAATACAATTTCCTACCTTCAGGTATCACCCACCATACTACGTTCCTTTCTCGCGTACCCATTATGGGAAAGAAAAACTTGATTATGTACTCGCAACCACACTAAATGAACTAGAACAAAGAGATGTTGACGTTCTTAACTTTACTAACAAAACCTTACTAGATCTGTTTACATAAATGTATTAGAACTACTCATGTTTGTATATTTACAGTAGCTGGTTTTACTAAAGTGATTGTAACCCAAAACATACATTGATGTTTTTTTTTTTCATTAGAACACCGTAGTCTACATAACTACTTTTGGTAATCGCATTGTATATACTGTGGCTATATAGACTTGTTAGATGTTTTGCCCTGTCACTACTGCTGTACGGGTGACCAGAGCTTAGTCAAGCTGCGCAAGTGCGCTTTTTTTTCCTCTGGTCCCCGTATTTCGCAGTGACAATGCACGGTATTGTCTGAAGCGAAAATAAAATTGATTTGATTGATTGACTGAAATTGTGTCTGCGCCTAAATTGTCTTCATAGTGCTGGTGTCACACGTGTCGCGGTTGTATTTTCTTCGATCACAGTTGGTTGCAGCACCCTGGCTGAGTAACTGAAACTTGCATTATATGTAGGAAACTTTGCTTTGCAATGCCCGTTTTTTTTCCCTTCCCTTGTTTTACACCCTTCGAGAAAATGAATTACTACCAACTAACTTGAGCAGAAGCGAGGACTGCACTCCTGTGCTATGTAGTTTTCTTTTTATTTTCAGACGGCGATTACCAACAGCGACGCGCGCCACCACCAGGAGATGAAGTCATTACTAACCGCCTTAAAACTAACACGCCAATCATGACAAGGCGCCCTTCTCAAAGATAGGTCCTCCTATCGAAACGTCCGCCAGCCTGTCTGAGGCACTTCCACTGTTCACCCTGATTATTCCGCTCCATTCAAGTAAGTACCTTTCCATTGCTTAGCCACCACTGTAACTAATATCTGACACCTGTGGAAGCTTTTGACACTACTACATCTTCATTGTGTTTGCTGGAACGCCTGTCTACCAGAAGATCAAAGCAGTTGTTTCTCGGGCTTGCCTTCTGAGGCGCAAACAGCATCTTTGAAGTCGCTTTCATGCACTCCTGATACACGTGGCAGCCAAGTCATTGGCATACACGTCACGTACTATATAGGCCAGGTACAGTGTGTCTACCTATCGGAGTAGTGTTGTCGCATAGTATGTTACGTTCTTGACTGGTTATTCGCCTATTGAAGAAGAGAACTTGGTATGTTGCTCTGTAATGAGATCACTGAGGGAGAGCGAGCAGCTGATGACAGGAACCCTCTTTCCAGCCGGAAGCTTCTTACTTCGAAGGCTCTGGAGTGTTCGCATTCTGAAAGTGAGGCCAACTTGTAGCTAGTATTCAACCGTTTCAAGAACTTGTTTTTCGGGGGGGGGGGGGGGGAGGCACTGATGAGAGTAAGAATTTCTAATCGCACTCATCATGTCTTCATTTCCTCTTAACGTAACATGCGACCTTTCGGCTTGGGTTTTAATGTAAATATCAGCACCTTTGAAACAATAGTTTAGGCTGTGACTGATTATGCCACGAAAGTTCTATTGGCATCATACGCACCATGAAAGTTCTTTGTAATAGAAATTGAATGTCAAAGTAAAGCTTCATTTCAAATTTTTCATAAAGATTCTACAGTTTTACGGTCATTTCTTGTCGTATATAATTGTTTTATCTACATGCGGGTCACCTTCATTGCATATCTATATCAGAATATTCTAGTTTTTAGTGAACGAGTCTTCCAGAATATGTTGGTAAAAACTGTTCCGGTGAAGATTAGCGACTACCATTCAGCAAAGGTAGTGTACGCTATGTCATGTGGGTTTGGTGGGTGCGCACTGATAATGGTATAATGAGCAGCACTTTATTGTGTCACGTTATCTAACGATGCGTCTTCTTATCGAAAGAGCTGCACAGTTTCAGCCGTCATAGAGGCCTCCACTGCTACTAAAGATTGTTTTTCCTTTTATAGGCCAACCATTTGCTGCGTTTTTTGCCTCAATATTTCATTAAAAGTCTTTCGAAAACCTACAGCTGCTGTTTGAAACAAATACTCCCTGTAATCGCAACAGAGGTCAGAGGAGAGAGCATACACACTAGTTAACCACAATTTCTTCCAGCTCAGGTCATCTCGCCTCGGCTCAGATATTTCTGATTTCAATATATAAAAAGCTATGTGCACACAAAAGGTATCCCTGTCTTGATGCGTGTATGAACCACCCTAAGTCATTTGTTGATTTCGAACTGCGTACAGGATTCTTTGAGGAACCACCGGATGAATGTAAGAGACAAAGCAACTCTAGATGAGCAGCTGTCAGCTCTCACCAATGCGGCCACAGGTATATCAGCATGGTATTTGCACTCCAGCATCAAGTGGGGTAAAGCGTTCTTAATGTCCACCAGGCGGAAGTCATTCATTGCGTGCTTTGATGATCGGTGCACGTGATCTCAAAGCATAACATTTCCTGCACGTATCCACTACTCACTCTTCTGACACTTGTGTGCCAGAGTGTACGCTTATTTTTTCAAATGTGCCATATTGTCTGAATACTCCTTTAGTGTTCGGTTCATCCTCGTCTTGCAGCTGTTTGCACGATGATATTTGCCCTCATATTCTAGGGTGAAGGGTGCTCTCACCCCAGGTAAGGATGGTCTGCTGCCACAGCCTGAGCACTTGTCATGGCTAAGGCCCTTCTCGGAGACAAAAGACGACGTATAAGAGTCCGAATCGAAATGAGCGCACGCCTGAAAAAATGCGGAAGCGAGAGGAGTCTGCACAGTCATGAAGGAAGACGTAGAGCAGTATGCGCAGGCACTTCCGACGTGGGCCCCTTGAGGGAGGTCATCATGCCAGCAGACGCACCACCGGACTTGGTTAGACTGCGATGCTGTGGCAGACTTCTCATTCGCGTCCTCAAAGAGAAGGTTCTCTCTCGCCTGCGCACACATCTGCTACGGAAGCTGTGAACCTGGACTCTGAAGACTGTCTAGAGACTCCTTAAATTTTGGCTGGAGACCTAGACTGGTAAGATTCAGGCTGCTTGGGACGCGGCAACCACGTACAGACGTCGCCGATGTTCCTGGCACAAGCCGCCTTCAAAGCAAGCCACCGAAGACGTCCGTGATAGGCCACGTCGGGCTCGAGAAGTGGGTGTTGTCGACTTGTAAGGCCCGATTTCGAAGACCTCTGCAACATCACTGACAGCGTAGGACAAGGACAAGGATGTCATTTCCTCAGCGATGCGACGTTATTCAAACACGCCGAGAAGAGAACAGGTGATACAGCAGGATTGATCCCGGACTTACAGTTGCTTCAAGTATGACTAAGTGTTAGAGGGGCGCAATGCCAGGGTTTTTACCACGCTTAGACAGCAGTAATGAGCAAGGAATAAATGAGCTTCTTTTTTTAACGTTTAAATTGGATTAGTACACTTTCGTCTGTTTTTTTTTTTCAACCTCATTTCTACTTTCTCTCTGAATCTTGACTGCAGCGTTTTGCTTTTTTTTTTCAATAATGTTGTCTCGTTTAGCATGTCTTATCTCACTCCTTCACCTTTAACACTCGTGTCAGAGAATGGGCGAGCCTGCCATGAATTAATGCGGTCAATTCTCACGGATTCGGGTCGCTGCGGCTGAAGAAGCAAGGCAAGACCCTCTTAACGACGCTACATATTTTTGAAAGAAAAATGCATGGCACTGAAGAACTGTACAGGAAATAGAAATGAGCTTGAAAAAAAAGACGCGCAAAATACTAACCTGATACGTGTCGATATTAACATGGTTTCGTGTAATCCCCCGCATTACTGATGCGCGTACGCTCAGGTCGATTACCCTGGTCCTATAGCCCTGAAACATGTGACGTGTCTTTCCGGAACAAGTGAGGAAAGGTCCGGTATTCATTCCGCTGCGTCACTTTCGGTGATCAGGGCGTGTGTGGAGAACGTCGCAGTCTCCGAGGCAGTCTAAAGGTCGTCGCTGCCGTAGTCGCTGCCGTCATCGCTCGACGCGGCTGCTGACATTGCAGAGGTCTCGTGTTGATGTCCGGCAACTTTCACCCTTCGTCGCGCTATGTTCTCCACTTGCTTGGTGGGCATCGCCGTCTGCGCCGCTGCCGAGTCATCGTACACTAGCGTTGTCGCATGGCGTGATCGTTGACGAGCAGGAGGCCTTGGGGGTAGGGACTGAGGGCATTACACAATACCGGGTGCTAAGGGGGATGTGGCCCACCAAGAACTGCATTTGACAGCTTGCTTCCTATGGGGCTTGTTCCATCCATGAGGTTTGTGCGCAATTGCTGTTTCGATAAACGGCATCATTGGAAGCGGTCGAGCTCTCCGGCTACTTTTGTGGGCACCCTCGTGACAGTTTTCAGAGTCCGAGTTCTTCAGTTCCGTCACCGGAAGTGTTGTGGCAAGACAAGCTCCTTCGCAAGCCCAGTTCCTAAGACCTGCGCATCATTGTTTTCCTTTTACTTCATGGTTGTTTTCACGTGCTTCCCGCTTCTGTAATCATCCAAGCTTTTGCCCATGTGGATTTACTCTTTTGCGTCATCTTCCCTACGAGAAACCTCGTAGTCATGACAAGTGCTGAGGTGGTGGCTCTGAAGCCGTCTTCAGGAAACAGATCGAGTGAAAAGGGCATCTTCTTCTCCCACAACCGTAATCATCCGAATTGCTTGCACTTCCTTTCCTTAAAGCGCGCCGTTGGCCACTTTCCTATCACGAAAGCTGCATCACGCCGATAACGCGCATGTCGTTCGCGACCCGAAAGTACTGGGCATGCGGCGATAATGCAAAGAAAAGAAAGCATTGATTATTGCTGTAGGACGAAGCGAATACCTTTCTTACTCGACGTTTCCTTTGCCTACCTGGATGAAGAAAGCCACATACCTTGGGGCTGAAGTGCAAAAAAACGTCGTGCCAACGGCTGCAATGCATGCATGAACCCATATAAAACGAGTATTCAGAGGTTTTGGCACATTATACGAAAGAGATCAAGCGGTACTTCCTGGCATACAAGTGTCGGAAGAGACGAAGTCGTAACTTGCTGGAAACTGCAAGCACTTCCACCACACGGTGCCGGACGCGTTTCGTCGACAGAAAAAGCAATAAGACGAGGCAGCTGCCTAATATTATCTGTTCCATATTCTGTTCCAGTCCATAATATTATCTGTTCAGTTCACTTTCGTCCCTCGTTGAGCTGCTCTTCTTCAGATGATTCCCAGAGACTACTCAACAGCACAGCCATTCCGACCGAGTTGTAGCCTACCAGGATGCTGAAGAATGAAAACAAGGGGCAAAAGAGGTGTTAGGAATCTTTCATTCAATGCGCCTGGAGACAGGGTAGTAAGTTGGTTCTCGTTTTAGCTGTGTAACGCTTCTGGAAATTCACAAACCTGGTTGCGTTTCATTTGCTGCAAGTATGGTTAATCCGGAATCGACAAGCATAACTTGTGCTGCGTAGATTGTGCAGGCATTATGCAGGGTACTGGACTTGGAATCGTCAGGCATCCAGCGGCCTTCATCTCGCTGGAAATGGCAGAAAGGAGCTCACCAGGACGTTGTGCGAAGCTGGTGACGTGTAGCCCAATACATGCTTCAACCAACAAGAATATTCACTTCGTGCAGGTGCATTTATGAGAGGTTAGAAATGCTAGTATAAGAATCATTTGATAAATATGCTTTTTTCTCATGCTGTCCAAGAATGCTGAAAGGCGGCATGCTCGTGTTTGACAATCGCTAGATTTTAGGACGAGCTCTCGAGTGCAGCAAGCTGCCCTGATAATAACACTTAGTCATTCTGCGACTAAAGTCCTTCAAATTTGAGTCATTGAATTCAAAAACTTGCCCTATAATTCAAAAATACTGGCTTGACTGTGGCAGGACATTCTGCACTGAGTCACTGGCGTGTTATTGAAGGTGGTGTGGGAGAAATCAATAATATCAATTTGCAATGTAGTAAATATGCTCTTTGGATCCAGGTATTGCAGTTACTTTTTATCTGGGTTGCACTTGGCTTTTCGAACTAAAAAGGGCAGTAAAAAAAGCTCATTTTGTGCGAGCTTATTTATTTGTGCTTATTTATTTATTTATTTGAGCTTATTATTTGTACCTATAATTCTTTGTGCGAGCTATTGTTAAATCAAAGGGTAGGCCGCACACATTTTAAGCTGTGAATGTCCAGGGCTCTATGCTGCGCAGATTTGTTTATTTTAAAAAATGTTCATCTATGTCTTGTCAGCTTCTGACAATTCTTAGCCCGCTCATCGATTACCTGCGTAAATTTGGACACGTTACGTAGCCCCCTTTTTTATTGTTAATTCAAGTCTATAAGGAAGATGGTCCAAGTGCAGCTACCTTATGCAAGCTTGCATCCTGCGAAATTGTGCCTGGGCTAGATAAGATGCCCTTTATATGGTGATGTCACACATGGTCGACGTTTCATATTGATTTTCCTTCTATTTCGTTCACAGTTGGTGTCCAGCACCCCGGCTGAGTAACTGAAACTGGCATTATATGTAGGACCACCTGCTTTGCAATGCCCGTTTTTTCCCTTTTTTTGCCACCCTTCGAGAAAATGAATTACTAACACCTAACTTGAGAAGAAGCGAGGACTGTGCTCCTGTGCTATATAGTTTTCTTTTTATTTTCAGACGGCGATTACCAACAGCAACGCGCGCCACCACCAGGAGATGACGTCACTACTAACACCCTTTAAACTAACACGCCAATGATGACAAGGCGCCTTTATCAAAGATGGGTCCACCTATCGAAACGTCGGCCAGCCTGTCTGAAGCACTTCGACTGTTCCCCTGATTATCCCGCTCCATTCAGGTAAGTACCTTTCCATTACTTAACCACCGCTGTAACGAATATCTATGACACCTGCGGAAGCTTTTGACACTGCCACATTTTCATTGTTTGCAGGAACGCCTGTCTACCAGAAGGTCAACGCAGTTGTTCTCCGTGCTTGCCTTCTGAGGCGCAAACGGCATCTCTGAAGTCGCTTCATGCACTCCTGATACACTTGGCACCAAGTCATTGGCATACACGGCACGTACCATAATGGCCAGGTAGAGTGTGTTCACCTATCAGGTGTAGTATTGTGCATAGCATGTAACGTTCTTTGACTGGTTATTCGCCTATTGAAAAAGAGAACTTGGTATGTTGCTCTGTAATGAGATCACTAAGGGAGAGCGAGCAGCTGGTGAGAGGAACCCTGTTTTCCAGCGGAAGCTTCTTACTTTGAAGGGTCTTGAGTTGTTCGCATTCTAAAAGTGAGGGCAGTTTGTAGCTAATATTTAAGCGTTTCGAGCTACTCGTTTTTTTTTTTTTTTGTCACTGATGCGAGTCGAATTTCTAATTTTGCACTCATCATGTCTTACATTCCTCTCAACAGAACAATGTGGCCTCTCGGCACGGGTTTTAAACCAATTATCAGCACCTTTGAAGGAATTTTTTCTATAACTAATTATGCCACGAATGTTCTATTGTCATCATGTATCATTGTCATCATATGTATCGTGTATTGTCATCATATGTATCATCATATGTATCACCGTGTATCCGCTTTAAATACTTTCTTCTGTTTAATAAACCTTCAGTTGTGAGAGCAAGCGCTGTCCTTGTCAGCCTCTTCTGTCCATCTGGCTTCAGTGCGCTTCAACAAAAATTTTCAATCATGATCATCATACAAACCATAAAAGTTCTTTCTGAGAAGAGAAAGGGAATGTCAAAAAGCTTCATTTGCAAATTTTTCAGGAAGCTTCTACAGCTTTACGGTCAGCTGTTTTCGCATATAAATGTGTTTCATCTATATGTGGGTCACCTTCATTGTATATGCATCAGAAAATTTTATTGTCTAGTACTCGAGTCTTCGAGAACACGTTGTAAAAACTTCTCCGCTGAAGATTAATGCGTACCCTTCAGAAAAGGTGGTGTACGTTATGTCATGTTTGTTCAGTGCGGCGCACTGAGAATGGTCTAATGAGCAGCATCATATAGTTGCGCGTTATCTAACGATGTCTCCTTATCGAAGAATCTGCACAGTTTCAGCCGTGATAGGGAGGCCGCAAACACTGCAACTATAGATTCCTTCCTCTATAGTAAACTATAGTAGTTCCGTGTTTTTTCATCAATAAAGGATAAAACGCTTATCAAAAACAAATACCTCTTCTTTTAAAACAATCACTTCCTGTACTCACAACAGAGATAAGAGGAGAAAGCGTACACACGACTTGACCACAATTTCCACACATGTACAGAGGTCATCCTTGCCTCGGCTCCGTCGGCTTTCCGTATATTGAAAGCAGAAAAAAAAAACTATGTGCCATACAAAACATATGCCTGCGTGTTGATGCCTGTCTGAACCACCCTGAAATAAATTTCTTGATTTCATACAACGTCCAAGACCTCTCAGAGGTCTTAGAGGTGTACGAGACAAAACATTCCGAAATAAGCAGCGTTCAGCCATCCCAATGCGGCCGCCAATATGTCAGCATGGTATTACAAACGGCATCCAGTGGTGAAAGGCATTCTTTATGTACACTGGGGAAAAGTCCTCGGTTGCATGAAGTTCCCTACAGGTAACCGCTTACTCACTCTTCTGACACTTTTGTCCCAGAAGGTACCCTTCTTTTTCCCATATTGAGCCAAAATGTCTGAATACTCTTTTTGTGTTGGTCATGCTCGTTTTGCAGCTGTTTGCACGATGATAATTGCTCCTCATCCCCTAGGGTGAGGGTTTTCTCACCAAGGTAAGGATAGTTTGCAGCCACCGCCTGAGCACTTGTCATTCTAAGGCTTGTCAATGCTGAGGTCGTTCCTGGAGAGAAAAAGACGACGTAAAAGTTCGAATTGAAATGAGCGCACGCCTGGAAAACTGCCGAAGTGGGAGGCATCTGCACAGACATGAAGGAAGACTGAGAGAGGTTGGAGCAGGTACTTCCAAAGTAGGCCCGTCAAGAGATTGTTCAGCCAGCAGCCGCACCCCATGGACGCCCAACGCTCCAAGCTACTTATCGAAGAAAGCGCGCATCCAAGACCTCCGAGAAGCGGAAGAACTCGGTGGTCGAGTCTACCATCTCCAAGAAAACAGCAGCACCCTGTGTTAACCGTGAGGCCACAAAATTCAGGTTCATCGATAGACTTCCTCCTGACTACGAACGGAGGTGGCGAATACTATAGGACGGCCGCTTCGCTTGAACGATTTCTCAAGCTTTGTTTACTTCAATTTATGAGCTCGATCGCAAGGATCTCGTGTCAAAAGGGCGGTAATTTACGTGCGTCACGACTTCATTATTTCGTGAAGGGTATCAACCAGTCTCGAGAGGCAAAATGAAAAAAAGGTGCAAGCGAAAATCGGTTGGTTTTCCTGAAGGTGCCACTGTGATGAAGTGATCGTGAACCGATGATTCCACGGAATGGCGACGAATTTGATCGGTGTTACAGCCCACTGCAGTATGCGTGCTCGTAAATAAAGGGTTTCTTCTTAGTCTGGCAATGGTGTCGAGTGATGTTTCTTTTTGATAAGATCTGCACTGTGTTTCCACTTCCTTTCATGGTTTGGTTCACGTGCTTCCCGCTTCTGTAATCATCCAAGCGTGCGCCCATGCGGATTCGCTCTTCTACGTCATCTTTTTTCCCATGGGAAACGTCTTAGCCATGACAAGCACTCAGGTGGTAGCTTCAAGGCCGTCCTCTAAAAAAAAGATTGACTACAAGAAGGTATATTCTTCTCCCACAACCGTAATCATTCGATTTGCTTGCGCTTCTTTCCTTGATAGGAAAGTGTGGCGCCGGCCACTTTCAAGAAAGCTGTCACGCCGATAAGGCGCATGTTGCTCGAGATTGTACAAAGGAAGGAATGCGAAAGGACAATTATTGTTGAGAGACAAAATGACTACCTTTTAACTCTATCTTTTCTTTGAGTCAATCCTATCTGGAGTGAGAAAGCCAATTACGGTATGGCAGAAATGCAGCAAGTGTCCTTACAAGGACAATACAAGGATGGTCGCATCCTAAATGAGCATTCATACTGTTTGGCACAATATACAAAATCAAGGAAGCGGTACTCCTGGCAAACAATGCCCAGATGAGAGAAAAAGTGGTTACTTACAGTAAACTCTACGCCGGATCTCCGTTCACCGGGCATTATGCACGCAGTGTACTAAAGAACATTCGTGCAAAGTCGCAAAAGCCCTCTTGTGCTTTTTAAGGACCACCGGACTTCACGAGCGCTTGTGAAAGAACAGCGTGAAACCGTGCTGTGTAGTCTCGAGCTGACAATTCATTCATCTCTTCCTTACTCCTCTTCTTTACTATCTTTCTTTTCTATCATTCCCCTTTACTCCACCCCAAGTGTAGGGTAGCCAATCGAGCCAAGCTTGATTAACCGCCCTGCTTTTCCTCTCCATTTCTCTATCTTTCTCTTTGTCCACGGAAATGAACAGCACCTTCTACCACATAAGGTAGAGTGCAAGAAGTGTTTCATGGACGGAAAAAGCAATGGGACGAGGCAGTTTCTACCTGTTGCTGGCCCATATTAGCGTAGGTTCAATGAACTATCGTTCCTCGGACTGCCACTTTTCCTCAGCTGGTTACCAGTGAAGGCTGCTCAAGAGCACAGCTGTTCTGATCTTGTAGTCCGCTAGCTACGATGCTGAAGAACGAAGGACGGCAGAAGAGAGGTGTTGGGAGTTATGTCATTGGGTGCATCTGTATAATGCTGGAGTGCAAGAACAATTCTGACGTATTACTGCCATCACATCCCCTCAAGCGAAACCTCGGACAAGAGCGGACTGAGAGAGTTAGAAGACCAGTGAGATGCTCTGCTGATTACACTAGACCCCGAAAATAGTGCTCAGTCAATAGCCATAGCTTGCTGCCGGTTTTGTGCATGTTTCTGAATGAATCAACCAAAGATAAGCCTGTGATATAATTTTTCGGAGTGTTCCATAGTGTTGTTAAGCAATTGTCCTTTTCAATAAACTGAGCGCTGTGGCATGCGGAATCAGTGTTACAATAAAAATCGTACATTTAGACCACACTGCCTTTCATTGTTCGTGAACTTCTGGTTGTGCGCCGGTGGCGCAGAGGTTGCTTTATTTTTCAATGCGAAGAATTTGCAGGCGCACTGCATGAGCTTTATGAATTTTCGTCTACGTGTATATCGGCAACTGCAGAAGCGGTAAGCTGATACGAAACGCTAGTGCTCGCAGGTAGGGTAGCTGTGGACATGCTACGTAAACCAACTTCAGCCGATGGCGCTTACCTACAATTTATGTAGCTAAGCGCCATCTTCTGTATCGTGGGAGTACATAAGGAAGGTTTATAAGATTGGTTAGTCGGTCCTGCAACTACGATTGTCGTTGCTTACATTGGGGTTAATTGGAAAAGTAGTTCCGAGACCTGTCATGGCTCGCGGAATGCTGATTGCCACGCAGAAAAATGGGGTTTGATTTATGCCGCGTATTGAGATTCTTTGCATTCTTGTCTAGTGGAAAGTTTAAAGATCATATCCGAGTACGTAGTCACATTATTCGTGTCAAGACTAGTGAGTCATGCTTGTTAAATCACAAACCTCTCATACTAATAGGCTTATTTCAAGCCCAGCGGCCGATCTCTAAAACGACACGCTCTCGAAGTTCCTGCAGTGTGCCAAGAAATGCTTCGCATTTGAAACGGCCGTTCATGTGGCATTCCCTTTTTAGTGTCAACGATATGGCACAAGATGACGAACAAGATTTCCAGGTGCCCAAAGCATCGCAGAATCCTTTCGTGGAGCCACGCAGGTAAGTTCGAGAGTATAAGTATAAAAAGAAACATGGCTGATCACGTTGTCATGATCATCATGATCAACACAGACGAAATGACAATGCATGCGGCTGGTGTCAAGGCCCGACACCCGGAGATAACCGAATAAATGCGCATTGCTCTGACCATAACTTGCCTGGAAAATCAAACTGTGCTCAGTGACTTGAGCTCGGCTGTGCGGAATTCCGCTCAGGGTGTACGATTTCGACCTAGGCCTTTCGCGTACTGGTGCGTGCCAACCAGATTCACGTTCCTATGGGCGAAGTCTGCCCGCATTTCCCCAACCTTAACGAAGTAGAGCACTTCGCCCCACGTGACTCCACAGCTCGTGGAGTCGCTGACCCTGTTGAACAGTATACGGACCGAGATCGACTTCGGCATTCTACTTCCCTAGCAGATATGCAAATAGAGAAATGTATTGGTGCTATCCCTTTCGGCCCTGGCGGTGTCCAATTGACACCACCGCACATTTCTCCTAGTATCTCGGAAACGTAACCAATACTGCTCATTCTTGGGGGCATAGTTCTTCATGATCCCCACTGCAATAGACACCAATATTGTGGCACATTTGTGGACGGTAGAAGCCACAAAGCTAAGAAGCAGCGCGACCGAGGTCTTTCGTGAAGCCGAGGCGCGTAATTTGAAGGCGGGTAAGCGCCATTTTCGGGACGACGTACGGAAGCTGTTTGAATGAGTATTAGGCTTAAAAGTAAGACGTTTGGTTTCATTTTCTGTACCCATTAATTGGCAGGAAAAAAGAAGCCTTTTTTTTCATTTTCCTATCACTGCACCCTAATTACCTAAATTGATGCCACCTTAATTAATCCGAAAATACTTGTATCAGAGGCTCCAATGTTTTTGTTTGTGTCTTCTGAGATCCAAACTACGAGAAAAGCGCGCACAAAAAGTGTATTTGAACAAAATAAAAATCCAGGGCTGAAAGGGCTAGAGAAAAATGTTATTGGTTCTATGGGAGCTGTATTGGTAATTTATTGGCCTTACTAGAAATCTATTGGCAGCAATGAATACCTATTGACTGCACCTATTTGTCACCGATACGACCAATAGCGGCCTATAAGTTGTAGCTATGTGTCACCATAGAAACAGTTGGCAAATATTGGCGCCATTAGAGTTCAATAGGAGGAGAGCTATGTGTCCCCTATCGGTCAATAAATATGTATTAATACCTGTAAGGCGACTACTGTTGGTGCGGATTGGTGCTCATAGCTGCAATACTTGAGACGTGTTTGTCGCCTATATAACCAATAAACAGCAGCTATTCGTCATCCATAGACTTAGCTAGTG
Source organism: Rhipicephalus microplus (assembly GCF_013339725.1). Classification (NCBI taxonomy): domain Eukaryota; kingdom Metazoa; phylum Arthropoda; class Arachnida; order Ixodida; family Ixodidae; genus Rhipicephalus; species Rhipicephalus microplus. The sequence goes on from NC_051167.1 coordinate 190,967,959, forward strand.
TTAATTTCTACTAGAATAAAGTATACGACGTAACCTTGAGAACGTGAAAATTTCAAAAGGTGATATTTTTGCGATTTTTTCTCAAAATTATGCCGATTGTATTATTTAAACCTCTAAAATCGACACGAAAACGCGACAAAACGTAAATAATCACAATATAGAAGCCCTCCTAGGGCCATAAAGTAGTCTTTTTGTCTCAAAGGTGCCCTAAAACGATTTATCAGCGTGTGACGCAACCTTGAAAAATCGAAAACTTCCAAAGCCTATAGTCTTGCCATTTTTTCTCAAAATGATGCGGAAAATAAATTATTTAAAACGCTACAAAACATCAATAGGTTGAATTATAGAAGCTCTCTGATGGCTATAAAGTTATCAAGGTTGCGTGGATTGCCGATAAACAATTTTTAAAGCCCTTTTGAGACAAAATAACGGCGTTATAGCCATCAGAGAGCTTGTAAATTTTTGATTCTTGAAGGTTGTGTCGAATCCTGATAAATCATTTTTAGAGCCCTTTTGAGACAAAATAACGACTTTATAGTCCTTAAAGAGCTTCTATATATCAAATTTTTGACGTTTTGTAGCGTTTTAAATCAATTATTTTCCGCATAATTTTAAGAAAGAATGGTAAGGCTATAGCCTTCGGAAATTTTTTTTATTTTCAAGGTTGCGTCGAATGCTGATAAATCATTTTAGAGCCCTTTTGAGACAAAATGACGACTTTGCAGTCCTCAGAGAGCTTCTATACTCCAACTTTTTGACGTTTTCTCGCTTTTTAAATCATTTATTTTCTGCATCATTTTGAAAGAAATGGCAAGGCTATACCTTTGGAAATTTTTGATTTTTCAAGGTTGCGTCGAATGCTGATAAATCATTTTTAAGCTCTTTTGAGACAAAATAACGACTTTGTAGGCATCAGAGAGCATCAATTTTATGATTTTTCGATGTTTTGTCGGGTTTAATGCATTACATTCGACATTATATTGAGAAAAAAGGGCAACACTATAGCCTTTACAAATTTTCAAGTTTCCAAGGTTGCGTCAAAGTTGATATTACACTTTTAAGGTCATCTTGAGAGATAATGAAGACTTTAGAAGCTCCGGAAAACTTGTATTTTTCGATGTTTCAACATCTTTCACGTCTTGAATTGTTATGCATTCAACATCTGTCTTTACGGCCGCCAGAAAACATTTTGTGCCCCAAGGCAGGGACACAAAAACAGTGGCAGTATAATGCACAGACCTATTTTTAAACCGTCTCTTCAAACCGCGGCAGTAGCCGAGTGGTAAAGTGCTTGTTTCGTAATCACAGGGGCAGGGGTTCAAATCGCGATGCCGGCCTCTTTGTGGAAAAATATTTCTTAAAGGATTTAGAATTTTATTTTCTGACGTTTGTCGCATTGAAAGAATTGACTCAGATTATTTGTCACTGAAGTTCCCACCACAGAGGTAGCATAATGGTATGAGCGTCTGCTTCCAATGTGGGAGGTGCCGGGTTCAATGCCGTACCGGTCACCGGCCGGAAAGCCACCGGATTCAAAGGCAAGAGGGATGTGTTGAATCCCGCTTGCGTACTCATGTCTAAGAAGTGTTCTTAAAGCTTTTAAAATTTTATTTTCTGAAGTTTATTCGCCACATTGTTGAAAGTGACAGATTATTTGTCACTGAAGTTCCCACCACAGAGGTAGCATAATGGTATGAGCGTCTGCTTCAAATGTGGGAGGTGCCGGGTTCAATGCCGTACCGGTCACCGGCCGGAAGCCACCGGATTCAAAGGCAAGAGGGATGTGTTGAATCCCCGCTTGCGTACTCATGTCTAAAAAGTGTTTTTAAAGCTTTTAAAATTTTATTTTCTGAAGTTTATTCGCACATTGTTGAAAGTGACAGATTATTTGTCACTGAAGTTCCCACCACAGAGGTAGCATAATGGTATGAGCGTCTGCTTCCAATGTGGGAGGTGCCGGGTTCAATGCCGTACCGGTCACCGGCCGGAAAGCCACCGGATTCAAAGGCAAGAGGGATGTGTTGAATCCCGCTTGCGTACTCATGTCTAAGAAGTGTTCTTAAAGCTTTTAAAATTTTATTTTCTGAAGTTTATTCGCACATTGTTGAAAGTGACAGATTATTTGTCACTGAAGTTCCCACCACAGAGGTAGCATAATGGTATGAGCGTCTGCTTCAAATGTGGGAGGTGCCGGGTTCAATGCCGTACCGGTCACCGGCCGGAAAGCCACCGGATTCAAAGGCAAGAGGGATGTGTTGAGTCCCGCTTGCGTACTCATGTCTAAAAAGTGTTTTTAAAGCTTTTAAAATTTTATTTTCTGAAGTTTATTCGCACATTGTTGAAAGTGACAGATTATTTGTCACTGAAGTTCCCACCACAGAGGTAGCATAATGGTATGAGCGTCTGCTTCCAATGTGGGAGGTGCCGGGTTCAATGCCGTACCGGTCACCGGCCGGAAAGCCACCGGATTCAAAGGCAAGAGGGATGTGTTACCCGGACCTGGCTCAATCCACAGTGGAACACCCCTCGCCCTGGGGATTTCTCGGGGTTAACGCGAGCGCTTCGCAGTTGTGCTACGGCACGGTGAGGCTTGTCATGCTCGGGGGGGTTGCTTGAGCTACATGGCGGCTATTGGGTACCCTGGACCTTCGGCAAGTCCAGAGCCGCCGTAGCTCGTGGCCCCTACTTTTGCAAAAAAAATGCTTTTTTCACGAAAAATGAAAGCATCATTTTATTTGATACCAGATTTTTTTTTCAGGCGTGTAAGCCACAACTGCAGAGTACCAATCCGTATTTCACTTTTAGTGGGCGGCTTTGCACGCATTTCAGTGTTGATACTTATGTATCTGGATGATATCCTGGTGTTCCGGCACTTTCCGCTCTGTATTTCGAACCATCAACCTTTTGGTTATGAGCTGAACACCATATGCACTGGGCTACTGCCTCGACACAGGATACACAAATTAGAACTTGCTCTGCACAATGTTTTGCAGGTCAAATATAAAAACAAACAACGCACTTAGGCGTATTAGCGCCATTCACCGCGTCGCCTTGTTTTTTTTTTCACCCTACTGGCACCGGGATTTGAACCAGTGACCTTTCGGTTTAGAGCTTACCACCTTACCGACTCGGCTATTCTGCCACTGCATGATAAGACGGTGTAAACGTTGTTGTGTACATTATGCAGTACATTATTCAATATTAAACTGCGAACTTCTGTGTCCGAGCCTTGGCGCACGGTCTTTGATAAAAAACAAAAAGCCTAAATTGAACTTTTCGAGGTTGCATTGAATGCTGATAATTCACTTTTATGACATTTTTCAGACAAAATGAAGAGCTTATAGCCTTCGGAGAGCTTCAATCATTCGGTTTTTCGAAGTTTTAACGCGTTTTAAATCATTTAAGGTGGCCTTGATTTTGAGAAAAAATGCCAAGACTATAGCCTTTGGAAATTTTCAAGTTTTCAGGGTTGCATCAAATGCAGATAAATCGTTTTTAGCTCCTTTTTCAGACAAATTGACAACTTTATAGCCTTCGGAGAGCTTCTATCTTTCGCCTTTTCGTCGTTTTAACGCGTTTTTAATCACTTATTGTTGCCATGATTTGAGAAAAAATGGCAAGACTATACCCTTTGCAAATTTTCAATTTTCAAGGTTGCATGGAATGCTTATAAATCATTTTTAGGACCTTTTTCAGACAAAACGGCGACCTTATAGCCTTCAGGGAGCTTTTATCTTTCGCTTTTTGACGTTTTAACGCGTTTTAAATCATTTAGAGTTGCCATGATTTTGAGAAAAAATGGAAAGACTATATATAGCCTTTGGAAACTTTTGATTTTTCAAGGTTGCATCAAATGCTGATAAATCGTTTTTAGGACCTTTTTCAGACAAAATGACGACTTTATATCCTTCGGAGAGCTTCTATCTTCGATTTTTGACGTCTTAACGCATTTTAAATTATATGAAGTTGTCATGGTTTTGATAAAATGTGGCAAGACTATAGCCTTTGGAAATTTTCGACTTTCAAAGTTGCACCATATGCTTATAAATCGTTTTTAGGGCCCTTTTGAGACAAATTGAAAAACTTTTTAGCCTTCGGAGAGTTTCTATATTTCGATTTTTTGACGTTTTGACGCGTTTCAAATCATTTGTATTTGGCATGATTTTGAGAAAGAATGGCAACACTACAGCCTTTGGACCAACTTTCACACCATCTTATCAAGCCGTGGCAGTAGCACAGCGGTAAAGTGTTCGACTCACAATCGGAATAGCAGTGGTTCGAATCTCGCTTGCGTACTCATGTCTAAGAAGTGTTCTTAAAGCTTTTAAAATTTTATTTTCTGAAGTTTATTCGCACATTGTTGAAAGTGACAGATTATTTGTCACTCATGTTCCCACCACAGAGGTAGCATAATGGTATGAGCGTCTGCTTCAAATGTGGAGGTGCCGGGTTTCAATGCCGTACCGGTCACCGGCCGGAAAGCCACCGGATTCAAAGGCAAGAGGGATGTGTTGAATCCCGCTTGCGTACTCATGTCTAAAAAGTGTTCTTAAAGCTTTTAAAATTTTATTTTCTGAAGTTTATTCGCACATTGTTGAAAGTTACAGATTATTGTCACTGAAGTTCCCACCACAGAGGTAGCATAATGGTATGAGCGTCTGCTTCCAATGTGGGAGGTGCCGGGTTCAATGCCGTACCGGTCACCGGCCGGAAAGCCACCGGAATTCAAAGGCAAGAGGGATGTGTTACCCGGACCTGGCTCAATCCACAGTGGAACACCCCTCGCCCTGGGGATTTCTCGGGGTTAACGCGAGCGCTTCGCAGTTGTGCTACGGCACGGTGAGGCTTGTCATGCTCGGGGGGTTGCTTGAGCTACATGGCGGCTATTGGGTACCCTGGACCTCGGCAAGTCCAGAGCCGCCGTAGCTCGTGGCCCCTACTTTTGCAAAAAAAATGCTTTTTTCACGAAAAATGAAAGCATCATTTTATTTGATACCAGATTTTTTTTTCAGGCGTGTAGCCACAACTGCAGAGTACCAATCCGTATTTCACTTTTAGTGGGCGGCTTTGCACGCATTCAGTGTTGATACTTATGTATCTGGATGATATCCTGGTGTTCCGGCACTTTCCGCTCTGTATTTCGAACCATCTACCTCTTTGGTTATGAGCTGAACACCATATGCACTGGGCTACTGCCTCGACACAGGATACACAATTAGAACTTGCTCTGCACAATGTTTTGCAGGTCAAATATAAAAACAAACAACGCACTTAGGCGTATTAGCACCCATTCACCGCATCGCCTTGTTTTTTTTTCACCCTACTGCACCGGATTTGACCAGTGACCTTTCGGTTTAGAGCTTACCAACCTTACCGACTCGGCTATCTGCCACTGCATGATAAGACGGTGTAAACGTTGTGTTGTACATTATGCAGTACATATTCAATATTAAACGGCGAACTTCTGTGTCTCGAGCCTTGGCGCACGGTCTTTGATAAAAAACAAAAAGCCTAAATTGAACTTTCGAGGTTGCATTGAATGCTGATAATTACTTTATGACATTTTTCAGACAAAATGAGAGCTTATAGCCTTCGGCGAGCTTCAATCATTCGGTTTTTCGAAGTTTTAACGCGTTTTTAAATCATTTAAGGGGCCTTGATTTTGAGAAAAAATGCCAAGACTATAGCCTTTGGAAATTTTCAAGTTTCAGGTGCATCAAATGCAGATAAATCCGTTTTTTAGCTCCTTTTTCAGACAAATTGACGACTTTATAGCCTTCGGAGAGCTTCTATCTTTCGCCTTTTCGTCGTTTTAACGCGTTTTGAATCACTTATTTGTTGCCATGATTTTGAGGAAAAAATGGCCAGATTATACCCTTTGAGAATTTTCAATTTTTCAAGGTTGCATTGAATGCTTATAAATCGTTTTTAGGACCTTTTTCAGACAAAATGGCGACCTTATAGCCTTCAGGGAGCTTCTATCTTTCGCTTTTTCGACGTTTAACGCGTTTTAAATCATCTAGAGTTGCCATGATATTGAGAAAAATTGGAAAGACTATAATACCCTTTGGAAACTTTTGATTTTTCAAAGTTGCATCAAATGCTGATAAATCGTTTTTAGGACCTTTTTCAGACAAAATGACGACTTTATATCCTTCGGAGAGCTTCTATCTTTCGCTTTTTCGACGTTTAACGCGTTTTAAATCATATAAAGTTGCCATGGTTTTGAGAAAATGTGGCAAGACTATAGCCTTTGGAAATTTTCGATTTTTCAAAGTTGCATCATATGCTGATAAATCGTTTTTATGGCCCTTTTGAGACAAATTGAAAACTTTTTAGCCTTCGGAGCGCTTCTATATTTTGATTTTCTGACGTTTTGACGCGTTTCAAATCATTTGTATTTGGCATGATTTTGAGAAAGAATGGCAACACTACAGCCTATAGACCAACGTTCACACCATCGTATCAAGCCGTGGCAGCAGCACAGCGGTAAAGTGTTCGACTCACAATCGGAATAGCAGTGGTTCAAATCCCGCTTGCGTACACATGTCTAAGCAGTGTTCTTAAATCTTTGAAAAATTTTATTTTCTGAAGTTTATTCGCACATTGTTGAAAGTGACAGATTATTTGTCACTGAAGTTCCCACCACAGAGGTAGCATAATGGTATGAGCGTCTGCTTCCAATGTGGGAGGTGCCGGGTTCAATGCCGTACCGGTTACCGGCCGGAAAGCCACCGGATTCAAAGGCAAGAGGGATGTGTTACCCGGACCTGGCTCAATCCACAGTGGAACACCCCTCGCCCTGGGGATTTCTCGGGGTTAACGCGAGCGCTTCGCAGTTGTGCTACGGCACGGTGAGGCTTGTCATGCTCGGGGGGTTGCTTGAGCTACATGGCGGCTATTGGGTACCCTGGACCTTCGGCAAGTCCAGAGCCGCCGTAGCTCGTGGCCCCTACTTTTGCAAAAAAAAAATGCTTTTTTCGCGAAAAATAAAGGCATCATTTTATTTGAAAGCAGATTTTTTTTTCAGGCGTGTAAGCCCAACTGCAGAGTACCAATCCGTATTTCACTTTTAGTGTGCGGCATTGCGCGCATTTCAGGGTTGATACTTATGTATCTGGATGATATCCTGGTGTCCCGGCACTTTCTGCTCTGTATTTCGAACCATCAACCTTTTGGTTATGAGCTGAACACGATATGCACTGGGCTACTGCCTCGACACAGGATACACAAATTAGAACTTGCTCTGCACAATGTCTTGCAGGTCAAATATAAAAACAAACAACGCACTTAGGCGTATTAGTGCCATTCACCGCATCAACTTGTTTTTTTTTTCACCCTACTGGCACTGGGATTTGAACCAGTGACCTTTCGGTTTAGAGCTTACCACCTTACCGACTCGGCTATTCTGCCACGGCATGATAAGATGGTGTAAAAGTTTGTACACCTTATGCAGCCCATTTTAAATATTAAATGGTGAAATTTTATGTCCGTTCTACCACGACTGTCTTTTCGAACAGGAAAGCAGCGGTGAATTATCGTTAATAAGTGTCCCTACAAGAAAATCGCAAACAATTATCGATTGTAAAGGGTCCGGTATCCTCCCACCAACGCCTCCTCTAGAAAGATGCCTGCCGCATGAGACGAAAAAACAGCTGCCACACCCTTTCTCTCCTTCATTTTAAAATGTTCTCGGTCGCTAGCATCACCTGTGGCGAACGCTGCAACAATGCAACACTTTGCATAGCCTCCGAAACAGTCGTGCAATGTTGCAGGTCTCGAACAACTCTCGACTGACGCGCCCCTATGAGCCTCGGATGAAAGACGCTTAGCTGGTACGGCCGCCACCGTGATGATAGATGAATGGATGGATATGGCTGTACCCTTTAGATCGGGCCGCTGCTACGCCACCAAGACGTAATACTTAATGACCAAAAACTAGATTTATTTTTTTTCCTTAAATAGTGAGGTTGAGGATTCGTACTTCTCAGCGAAGGGTTGAATTTTCACTCGTGCCTTCACTTTAGCCACCAATCATTTAACCTCCTTCTAGTTAATTTTACCCGCTTAAAGTCTATTTTGCCCTCACTGTCCCTAAACCCCAGTGCTTTGAAAAACTCTGCGTCATCAACCTGAACTGCAGGGTGAAGCCCTTCACAGAACATTATCAAGTGTTCGGCAGTTTTTTCTTCCTCTCCACACGCACTGCATATCGTGTCTACCCCTTCGTATTTGGCCCGATATGTCTTTGTTCGCAATACTCCCGTCCTGGCCTCAAACAGTAGAGAGCTACCCCGAGTATTATGATAGATCCTCTCCTTGGCTATTTCCTGCTTAAAAGTTCGATAGATCTCTAGAGCGGACTTCTTAATCATGCCGATTCTCCATATATCGGTCTCAGCTTCCTTCACCTTCTTCTTAACCGATAATTCTTCTTGGTTTGGCCCCCTGCTGTTATCCAAATATTTACCAGTCAATTTTCTGATTCGCTTCCTCCATTTTGTATCGACATTCTTCATGTACAAGTAGCTGAATACCTTCCTAGCCCAACGCTCCTCCCCCATTTCTCTCAATCGCTCCTCAAATTTTATCTTGCTGCTGGCTTCCCTGTCCTCAAATGATGTCCATCCCATATCACCTTGTGCTCCCTGATTTGGTGTATTCCCGTGAGCTCCTAAGGCAAGCCTACCTATTCCACGTTGCTTAATTTCTAATCTTGCTTGAACTTCTGATCTCATGCACAAGACCGCATTGCCGAACGTCAGACCTGGATCCATGACCCCTTTCCATATTCCTCTCACAACATCATACCTATTCCACAGTGCCGTTTTTTATTACCGCTGCATTCCTGTTACCTTTAGTCGACACGTATATTTCGTGTTCCCTTATCCATACGGCCAGATATTTGTATTTATCTGTTATCTCTAGCGTGACCTCCTGTATTCTAAGCTCACTACTTTCATTGTCATTAAAAATCATGACTGCTGATTTTTCCTTCCTGAATCTGAAATCTAACCTATCTCCCTCATTACCGCAGATGTCCACCAATCTCTGCAAATCTTCCTTGTTGTCGGCCATTAGCACTATATCATCTGCGTACATCAATGCTGGTAGTGCCTGTTCAATGAGTTTTCCTTGCTTGACGAAATACAGGTTGAAGCCCAGTCTACTTCCCTCTAATTTGGCCTCTAATCCTTGTAGGTACATCATGAATAACAAGGGTGACAGAGGACACCCCTGCCTAAGCCCTCGTTTTACCTCTGTGGGCTTAATACCTGTTTTTCCCACTTTATAATAATATCCTTTAAAAGATTAGTGACTATCTTCCACACCTAGTGCGTACAGTACCCCCACAATTTCTCTTGAACCACGCTATCGTACGCTCCCTTGATATCCAAAATGCTAGCCACAGGGGCCTGTGTTCCTTTTCCGCTATTTCGATGCACTGCGTCAGTGAGAACAGATTGTCTTCCAACCTCCTGTGTTTCCGAAATCCATTCTGCAGCACCATCCCCCAGCACCCCCTCATGATAGTGTCGGTCGCGAGCGCCACCGCGCGGAGCTTGTTTAAAACTGAAGGCACGCAAACTCCGCTGGGAGAGCGAGCCATTCCTCAGGCATCTTTCTAGAGGAGGCGTTGCTCCCACGCACCACACACTTAGCAAGAAGCAAGCGATGGCCTGAAGCCTCCTTCATACAAACACTTACCTGAACCCATTGCGGTATGTAGCCCCTATTACCCAGATCAGCACACCGACAGGAGCAATTTATGTAAAGAAAAGGTGAACCTACGCCGCATCCTGTGGGCCTGTCCAAAGGCAGTGCAACAGGGTTGCACAATTAATACTGATGAGTAGTGGGAGACCACGCTTTTCAGCAGACCCAGGTAAACAGCTTTGGGCAATAGACGCCAGACTCTGCCCGGACGGCGCTGCGAAAAACGGTGCCACCAGCGCCCTCATTGCCACGTCGCTATAACTGGGTAGTGCAAAGACAGACGCCCGCAAGCGAATGTCCCCCTTCTTCTCTGGTGTTTAGACGCGGTTTCCTCAAAATTAAAAAGCTGGAAAGCTTCTTTTCGTCAATATACCATCGTTTCAGAAAAGTAGGAACCTTATCGACGCTAAGCGAAATACCGCGCAATACCGTTTCGGATGCATCCATCTCTCACTTCCTGTGCATTGAACTGTTTTATTGCGCATCCTCGAATGTTGTGTAGACGATTGTCTTCCGTTTGTACATAGTGCAAATGGGGATATATTGGCGATGCGTTGGGGACTGATGGGGATTCACTGAGAAACACCTAGAACGTTCGTTGGGGATTGGTGGGGATTCGTTGTACACCGAGAAAGTGGATACGTACGTATCCACAAGGAAAGGCCAAACTGAAACATCCCAGATAGCTCAGGCAACTGCGGAGCCCACGGGCAAGAAAAACGTTACGTTGGAAACGGCCAAAATTCACCGATTCAGTTGTATGAGCGATGCTGTGCGGCGACACGTTTATCGGGTGCTCCACCAGTCTGCATTTAACTGTTGCACGACACCACCACAGTCAGAGGCTCCGCAGAGTTTCATAGTCAAGGTTACCACGGTTATCCGTCTAGGCTACATTGAAACAATAACGAGATACCCACATTATCATACTTCGGTTCACGCCACCTCTGAACCAACCTAGCACTTTATGACGAAATTCACGTTAACCTCCGTCCACCTTTAGTATATTATATTAAATGGTCATTCGATTCACCGGAATTTTCACTTGCCTCCCTTAACGTATAGTTTGTAGTTTGTATGAGCCACTCCTCCGCGCCCTCTACCACCCCGGAAACTGTTCCTGCACGAGTCATTTTGTTCAAGGAGGCGATTACCCAGTTCTAAGAGTGCAATCTTTCTCAACGCATGCTTAGAATATGTTTGCGCCATGTCGTCCGCGCTTAAACATGGCGCCGCCTCCTTCACTGCACAGTCGCTTCACTGCACAGCCGTTGAACATTTGGCTAGGCGTTGATATAGTGTACTGGAATATGGGTAGTGTGTTCAGGGAGGAGCCGTGGCTGACGCAGTTTGTATCGATAGCCGCGAGATGGCGCCACCTTAGCATGGGCTGTCACTGCGAGGCGGCGCTGCCCATGCTACGGCAGCGCCGCCTTGGGAACCAATTTTTTTGTCCACGTGCGTCGCTTCACGCGATGCATGGCGAGAGAGGGTGCCTGAACACACTACTGGGCGGCGTTGACCAAGTGCACTTCGTCAACGCCCAGCCATATTCAACTGGTGCCTGCGTTTACTTGTGAACGTAGTTGCTCAAAAAGCAATACGCATATCTGAGGCGCAAGATCAATACGCAAGCATCACGTGACGTGTGCTTTTACTAGAAAATATATACGCAATTCTGAAAACCCCGGTGTGCCTTCAGCTGCACTGCTAATGCGACACTATGCACAAAGAAGGCCGGCAAAAAGACTATCTCTTCCGATTACATTTGCAGCAAAGCACACGGGTTCGCGGCCATTTTCCCTACCTCCTACAGCAGGTCCCGAGCCAGCAGCTCATTTACAACACACAAAACACAGGGTACTGTAAAAACCAGATTTATTTTTAAAACATCTTTCCCGCGACCTAGCTACAAACTATCAACAGGCGAAAAAAAAATCTAATGGAGGCCTAGTTTTTTTTTTTTACAAAGCAGGTTCGTAAAATGCTGCACAAACAATTCTGGTCCAGCAGAACAAACGACATGCTCGAGGAAACGACAAAAAGTATGTACACAATAGACATGCGAAATGCGAGTGTTGCAATGAATGTGTCGTAATGTCGCGTGCATACCTTTTACAAACACAAACGCGCTCCCGCGGCTCTCGCTCGAAACCTAGCCTTGGTAGCACGGACGTCGCACTCGCTTCACGTCACGCGACGAGGAGCGGAGGTGACGCCGCGCCTGGAACAACAACGTCTGCTTCGAGTGCACGTTTCGTTTGCAGCTAAGCAAATTCGAACGGCACGAGCGTTGAAGGCGAACCGCCTGTAAAAGGAGGTTGACTGTGTTCTGTGAGGATTATGTACAGCGTGAAACATGCCAAGCAATGAGGATTTTAAGCTATGTACAGTAGTGCTGTTTGATATCACAAGCAAGGAATAAAATTTCCTCGACTCATACCCCGTATTCAGAAACGCCCATCGACTTGAACTTGGATTGCCACCCCCTTCAATGTAGCACAAATGCATCGAACGTGCCACTGTGTTCAAAAGTGCACTGCATTGATGGCGGTGGCAAATAAAGTTGAAGTCGGAGCGATTCTGAATACGGGGAATAGCATCTTATTTTCTTTTTGTCGCTCCATCGAAGATGCCTCAATTCACTAAGCTATAAACAAGTGGAAGTGCGAAATTTCGTTCACAGTGTGTTCTGTGGTGAATAGCTGCAACATGTCCAGCACAGTTACCTAACGTTAATGGCATGAGACTAAACTTTGCCAATACAACTAGCGTTTGAAGAGGTAACATTGCATTCTTTTGCGCATTTACAACCTGGCTGGCACACTGTCACAAAATCAGTTGTCTCCAACACCTGGCTAAGATAAGAAGACCCATTTACTACCTTTAATTTTAATTTGTTATTTAAGTTAATTCATTATATATTTATTTCAATATTTCATTCCATTTAATTATTTCCAGCAATTAGACAATATTGTATCGTTCATTATCCTAAATGGGGTGACACAGTGCGACAAGAGAGACACTTATATTACCAGACCTTCTCTCAACCAGGGAAGCCATGGTCTGTGTGAAAAATACTCCATGCAAAATACTTCTTAAGTGTTTCCACGAAGAGAACTAGTAGCAACAGTGCAACAAGAAAATAAACACAAATCACTTAAAGCACCGTAACCAGAAATCACAGCTTCTCACTGCACTGAAGTCGTCAATCAGTGACCGCTCTTAGCACTGCCTGGCCTGGTCAAACGAAGCTCGTTTGACGTTACAATAACGAAAGCTAAGTGGCTAAATCAATTTACAAGAAAGAAAACCCATTCGAGAAGCTTGGTGAATGCACACACTTATACTTCCTTGGCACTGGAAGGAAAATTTATATCGCATTCAAGCACACGCTACCCATCCTTTAGCGAGAACACATCCATCGCACTTAGCACCGTTCGAACACCTGTTCACTAGAAAGAAGTTTAGACACCCCAAGACAAGAAAAAGCTGAATATTCTCATTGCTTCCCCCAGACGGCCCTGAATTTGGTCTTTTAGGTTGTTCTAAAATGAATTAGCATGTACCATGAAATTCCATCCCATACTCGCATAAATTGCTAAAAAACTCTAGCTTTGAAAGACGTAGTGGCATCTAAACTTTTATTGCTGACTGTACATTCATTCATTAAGGGTGGGGATTCAAAAGCCAAACTCATACTTCAAAAAAAAAAACCTAAAAATTTTAACACAAAAACACTGAAAACTACAAGGCTGACACAACACAGCAATCAGACTTCCCAGAACATTAAAAATCTATGGTGCTGCAAACTCACGAGGAAATTATAGAAGTGTTGTAGCATAAGTTGCCAATAACTATGACTACATTTCTATCTTATTGTTTCTTTTCATTCTATTAAATCAATGTCAGTTTTCAAAATTGCTTACTGTATTTTGCTCTGTGATATTGGCGGTGAGTCGGAAATGGTATTCACACATCCACATTTCAAGGCTCTTTAGGGCGCACAGAACACAAGCACGACAGACAGACAAGCGCTCGTCTGTCTCTAGTTCCCGTGTTCTGTGCGCGCTAAGAAGAGTTAAAATATGGACACGTACCAACTCGCCCAGCTATCACTTATATTCGCACATCTTCTAAAACCCAGATCTCTCTTAAAGTAGGTTGTAGAAAGTGGGCATATTGAGAGCCGAAACATTCTTATATTATCGGCAAATACTGGGGAACAAGCAGAGACTTTAGACGTTTTCAAAGCAATCAAAGTGCGTAGCTATATGGCTGAGAAAACACAGAAGCAGGCTTTTAAGAGGAAGTTACTAGTCTCCCACACCCTTAGCAATTTCGCTGATCCTAATAATTGCATTCACTACAATGCACGCACTGCAAGGACACGGCAGCAAGTCAGCTGAACACCAATGCATGTCCCGCCTTTTGTCACAAGATTTCAGCAAAGTAGACTGACAACAGGGCTTGTTGCAGAGCTGGTTGACTAAGACTTGAGCAAAAAACAGATAAGGCGCAAGGACGACTGAGACAAAGCGGGAAAAAAATCCGACAGACACGGGCGCCAACTTACAACTGTTTGTTTACAGAAACCGCGCCAATCTATAGGCTGCCAAACAAGGTAACCTCTTAGCAAGAGATACTTGACAAAACAAGCAAATGATGTTTTAGTTTCTTGTGAAGATTTCTTAGTTATGCCTCCTTTGACCGTCCATGAATTCCTGCAGTTTCTGTAAATAACAGTTGGAAGTTTGCACATGTGCCTGTCAAGTAGTATAGTAGTATCTTTGCTTTGTCGCCGTCGTATTTGTGCCTTACACGTTTTTTCCCTAGATTGACAAAGCTATCAAGATTTACATTAGCACATATTTTCCAGTTGAAGTACACAAAACAAGCTTTACTAACTAGACCCCTACCTCTAGTATGCAAATTAAAAACATTAAAACCAGAACATATGCTCACACCTCGTGCATGTATTTCAGCTCATTTCTCTCAAAACAGAGGAACTGTTCTCTCAAACGCCACACAAACGCTGCGTGACAACGCAAGACACTGTCAGTCCACTGGAAGATTGTCCATGTGATAACCGTTTGCACTATATACATTGACAATGTACCCTTTCCGCGGGATCTCGACCCAACGAATGACAAGTGAACACATTGCATTCAAGTCAGCCTGAAGGACACCAAAGCCAATTTAGCAAAAAGAACAACCTGATTAAATTTAGGTCAGGCAACATTTGCATGCTTAAAGCAATTTTGCAACCGCGAGTGGATCAATCTGTTAGCGCATCGAAAACATGCTTGAATCTCTACATGCGCACGATGTTCGGTGTGCAAGTGCCAACTTTTGCACAACAAAGGCAACATCAGTGAACCTCTCGCCTCCCTCGAAACTTTCTCTCGAGTTTTTGTCCGCAGAGGTCTGTGCTGAAAAAATGATGCAACGATGCAAAAAAAAACCAAAGGTGAAATGCGTGACCAGTCCATCGACACTCTGCTGCTATTAACAAAGCGGCGCGTCAGTGTGACAAACGAAAAAGACACAAAAAACAGGACGGCAGAAATGATGGTACACTCTACAACGTGCTCCGAGGGTGATGTCAGACGGTGATGTCACCGAACTCCTGGTTCCAGCGCTCGTAGAACTCGAGGCTCTGTGACGATACGCTGCAACGGACTTTCTTGAGTGAGGTCATGAAGTCCTCGAGCGTTATGTTACGCATCTAGCAATGAGAAGAGCAAAACAATGCACACAACAGGTTACACAGAAGACAGTATGGATTAAGATCTGCAAGCTACTACCACGGCCGTTGAATCAAAGCGCACAAGGTGCGGCCTGCTGCGTGGAGTCGCTTAGCGTTAAGGACCGAAGGAGAGTGTTGTTGACAGTTCCGACCGCAACTTTCGAGGGGGGCGCTAGTAGTAGGGGAGACGCGGGTGAGAGAGCGCACCTTTTTTTCACAGCGGTGCGAGTTTACCGGGCAACGATAGCCGATATTCGTGTTAATCGTGATGTGCTGTGCCTCTTACAAACCGAAGTGTAGGTCAGCTGGGTAATTTGAGCGGCAGCATGCTGAAAAACTGTTCCGTTCCCCTGGACACGTCAAACGCAAAGAAAAATCCCAATTTGGCCTACCATGAATTTCAGTCAGATGCTGAGCGCAGACAAGCTTGGCTCAGAATTATCTCCAGGCACGGACGGTACTAGAAGAAAAGAAACAAGGTGGGAAGCCAGATACCATTCTTTGGTTTGTTCTCTACACTTCACAGAAAATGACTACAAAAAAGGCAATGAACCGACATTGCTTTCACCAACTGCTGTCCCAATGCTGTTACCAAATTACCCATCATATACGCGAAAAGATAAGCGCTCCTAGGATAAGGAAGCTGCCTCAAAGAGAAGTAGCAGATGGCAGTACATCAGTTCGCACAAGCAATAGTGTAAGTGGCCCAGATAAAAGTGCACATGGAGATGTCGAGCTTGATTTCTTCAGCGAAGACGAACATGCTGCAGCTGCGGTATTTCGGAGGCAACATCCGACTTTGCACTGCCTACTGAAAGCGAGCACCAAACAAGCTCATGTACAGCTAAAATGACCCAACCCTTGATCTCAAGCGGACGATGGAAGACGCAAAAAGAAAAAAACTAATCCCCTGCAGCAAATATCCTGCAACATTCAAGTCCGGAGAAGTGAAAACTGGTGTGAACTTTTTCACTAAGCCCTCCTCCCTCATTTTACAGCGTGCCCTGCACTACGGTGTGGTTCAAGCACCCCTCAGCACACGAACCAGCTCAGAGACGTTTTTCTGAAACTGCTGCTTCGATCACTGCTAGCCAACTTGACAGGCAACGTCAACGCAACTGTCCAGCGCCTCATAAGGCTGGCACACAAGTCCCTCTTGAGCAAAGTGCAGCCCCGTGACACGAACATGGGACAAACTTCATCATTAATGCTTTCTAGTTTTTAAGCATGAGGTCAAAGCTGGCTGCTGCCACGACGAGCATGTTTAGTCACGACCGGTCCATCGCTAGCAGAAAAAGGAATATCCTCGGCATCAGAGGAAAAGTCCTATCGTGGCGTAAAAGAGTGCACTGAGCGGACACGAAATCTGACATGTTCACTCGCAGCACTTTGACACGAATGCAGCGAGCCTGCGGGCGCTACACACGCGCCGCTTCCCAGGAGCAAACGGTTCTTGAACAGTTGCGCTGCGGTGGCAGTCAAATGAACTAGGCCTCTCCTGTGGTTTTCGGCGCACGCAGCAAGGCCACACCTGTGTGCTTTGATCGAGCGGCCGTGCTGCTACAGTTAATGTTCATCACAGCTTCGTTTTAACATGAATATAGTTTTGTAGTATGCAAAATTTCACAATAGATGAAAATTCCTGGCACATCAAAGAAACACCACTAAAAATTTAATTATTTTGACTGATTATTCATTATACCACATATTCAATAGACCCTTTTCACAATTGTAAGGCTAACTTTCCTGCTACACAGTTATCCCGAATAATGGCGGCTGGTCACTTTCTGCATACAGAGCGTCCCAGCCCAGTTTACTTGCACTATGACATAGAAAATGTAGGTTCATCTGTCTGAACATTAACAGACTCCACTCGAAGCAGGGCTAATATGCAGTGCACGGAAGTGCACTTGCAGATTGTGAAAAGGGTCTGTTGTACGTATGCTATAAAAGGCATGGTTTGAAAATCGAATTATCCAGAGCAAGCACCAAAAGCGATGAAAAGGCTGAAAACCGTAAACCAAGACTGGGTGGCACCCAGTGGTACTGTTCATAATCAGAAGACACAACTTGAACATATATATCTTGTAAGTGAGCTATTGTAATGTTATTCAAGCCCGTCCAGTGCAGTGTAGCGAAGCATACAAAACTACGAGCTCTAGGAATAGTGGTTAACTGCATGAAAATATATCTTGCTTACAGTAGCTTCGCCAGCAAAAAGAAAGCAAGTTGTACCCTAAAGCGCTTACTATTTCGAATTGCAGATTCGAACTTCACACCTTCGCGAGATAAAAAATTATCACGAGACTGCAGCATCCAGTACAGTACCAAATCGGCGACGTTGGCACATAGATGTGCTGCACACAACTTTACCCACACGCACCACTGGTTTGCGACACAAGTTCGACTGATACACGCAGCTGCGTCTCCCAGCAACGCCACGACGTCATCGCTATCATAATTGGACAAATCCGACCAAGAACGCACTTTGCAAACACACTTGTATTAGTTGCCTCTAGAGTTTAAAAGCTCTAGAGAGGCACTTTTGCTGTCATTGTGCTGCTTGTTCTGTACAGGCATGGAGCTTTTTTTCAATCCCTTGGGACACAGAAATGTTTTCATACCACATGTGGTCACTAACAGTTTTGCGGTTATGCACTCAAACATCACTATAACGAAGTTTCATCTTACACGAAAATATGTTCAATATATCCAAAATTTTGTTATAAACACATATTTCTTACACTTTCTATTGCAAAACTATTCATTTACGGTGCTTCGTTATAATATTTCTCTGTACCCAGGTTCGTTGTATTACAGTTTGGGGGTATTCCTTTTAGTACACTGTTATCAATGGCATAGGTGTCCAAGGATGTTTATCCGCTGGTTATCAAAACCTGTCTAGAAAACGAGAGGATCTTTCTATCTAGAGTGCAAAATGGATATAAGTTAGCTTTAAGTCGCCCATTCTCTGTCAAAATTTGTAGTAGCATCTCTTGCAAGCATGCAACGTTCGTGCTGTAGTCGGATTCATGTCAAATCGCCAAACACGAGTTTGGTAGCTACCGCATGTTTGATGCCTGCTTTGTGTAGCTAAGCAGCCTCTACGTATACAGTACTAGCCGCGTGTAGCTGGTGCAGCGAACTCATATACTGTTTTTACGTGATTAAAGTGACAGAAGTGCCAGAAATAGCGTAAAAAATCTACGAGAGTTTGAAAACACTTGAAACACACAAGCTAGAGCTATGAAATAACAAGAGTTTCCGAAACATTAGCATATGCTGTTTGTTCTAGAGTCGCCCCATTACAGTGGTCTAGCGGCTAAGGTACTCTGCTGCTGACCCACAGGTCGCGGAATCGATTACCGGCTGCGGCAGCTGCATTTCCGGCGGAGGCGGAAATGTTGTACGCCTGTGTGCTCAGATTTGGGTGCACGCTCTTTAACGTGCACTCGAATCTGAACCCCAGGTGGTCGAAATTTCCGGAGCCCTTCACTATGGCGTCTTTCATAATTATATGGTGGTTTTGGGACGTTACACCCCCCATATCAATCAATTGTTCTAGAGCCACAGATGATGGTTACAGCAAACTTTAGAAAGCAAGGAGTTTGACAGCAAAAGTTGCCCAGTTTGTCTCAAGAGCTATGCAAGCATAAACCTTTTCCAGTTTATACTACCTACTTTAACCTACTTTTAACCCCTATACTATAAACATTTAAAAACCAGAAAGGTGCCATTAGTTTGATTGCAATGGTACATATTCTATAAAACACCACTTTCACTCCACCTGTCAGTGCTCGTTAATCTTGCCCTCAAATACACTAAAACTTCAATATAACAAACCCGAATATAAATATTCATTACGAAGTAATGAAAAATAGTATAGCAACAAGCAGTGTTAGGAATGTACCTTTATAAAGAAATTTTGAATATAACAAACATAATTGTGTAACACGCAACTTCGTTACAATGAGGTCCGAGTGTATTATGCAAGATAAGCTAATTAAAAATGACTGGTCCACAGTGCGAGACCGTTCTGTGTTTTCGTCTTGTGAATTTGTGCTTTTTGAGCTAATTTGATTGATAAGTGGTGTTTAACGTGCCGAAACCACCATATGATTATGCCGTAGTGGAGAGATGCCGTAGTGGAGTGCTTTGGAAATTTTGACCACCTGGGGTTCTTTAACGTGCACCCAAATCTGAGCACACCGGCCTACAAAATTTCCCCCTCCATTGGAAATGCAGCCGCCGCAGCCGGGGAGTACCTTAGCCACTAGACCACCGCGGCGGGGTTGCTTTTTGAGCTCAAAATTTCTGTCATCCACGGTACTCTTGTCCTAAAGAACATAAATGCAGTGTCAGTATGGAGCAATATTCAACCAAGCTTAAAGCATTACTAACTATAGCCCCACAGTTTACTATAAAACCCTATAAATTTAACAGGCATGTAGCATAATGATACTCTTGCAAACTTTATGACTTTCTCCGTGCACCACATTGATTGATATGTGGGGTTCAACGTCCCAAAACCACCATATGATTATGAGAGACGCTGTAGTGGAGGGCTCCAGAAATTTCAACCACCTGTTGTTCTTTAACGTGCATTCAAATCTGAGCACACGGGCCTACAACATTTCTGCCTTCATTGGAAATGCAACGGCCGCAGCCGGGGTTCGATTCTGCAACCTGCGGGTCAGCAGCCAAGTACCTTAACCACTAGACCACCACGGCGGAGCGCCGTGCATCACATCAAATGTATTATTAGAGTGAAATAACAAGGAGTGAATTATTATTTCTCACAGTGTCCAAGCAAGGCCTGCTAGCATGTGCATCCCGAATGCAGAAACTCTGTAGAATGGTCATTGCACATAACGTGCCATTTCACATGATGCCCCTGCATCAGTTGTTCTTACAATGTGTTATACTATGTCGGTTATTCTGAACTCTGCAAATTTCATGCATCGTGTAATTTGCATTGCAAGGCCTGCAGTTGTAGGACATGCTCGATTACATGCACAGCATTACAACTTACATGCAAGACGTGTCAAGACGTACGTGGTCAGGAAGGCACATGACACCAATGAAATTTGCAACTCTAGGAGTGTCGCGTGGTATGGTAAAGAAGTGTGAAATTGTGTTAAACAATTCATGTAGCATTATGTGTCGTGGCTTAAATGATACCTCACATTTTGCTGTGTAGCACTCAGAAATATGCAAAAAGCATAACTCAAAATACTGGCAGCAAAACACTTTCATCAAGCTTCCGTAAAGACCCAGACGGTCCCCGATAGCCATAGTGCTTGGGTCAACCGCAGCAAAAAGCCATTACAAGATTTTCTCAGCATCAGAAGCAGATGGTACCGTACAAGTACTGCATGGCAGTAAAGCTCCAGTTGTGAGCAAGATTCCACACATTTACAGACACGCAAGGCGTAAGTTTTGGCGGGTTAGCGAGTCCCACAGTGAATTCTACCTGCCTTTCGTGTGAAGCAAATCTCGCATCTCGGCAATTGCTTCTTGCTTAATTCAGAGCCCGACTCGCGAGCCTGCCAAACAGAACAGAGCGAAAACACTCAGCACAATATATGAACTGCATGCATAAATTATCAACTAGAAATTTCACTGGCTCGTGTAGTCGACCGCCAAAAGCAAAGTTCCATACAGCATGCAACATTCAGAACTGAGATGAACGCCCAATTATTCACAAATGCATTTCACTTGCCTTTTTGGGGTCGACGCACCGGACTTGCTCAGGATTGAGCTCTGCAAGAACGGAACAAACCCAAATTAAACATTTCTTTCAAGGTCTCACACAATCAAATCTGAAACCACAATATGTAACATGTTTACTCGCATAATAGGTGTACTTTTTTTCCAAAGAATCCGGTGCCAAGTTTAGGATGCATCTATGAGTCAGGATAAAATTTCCAAAAATTTTAGTTCAGACAGCAGCATAGACCGCCGATAATGTAAGCTGCTACAGTCGCAAATTTCTGCACTATAACTGAAACAACCTTCTTCATAGACTACACTAGAGCAAAACATGTTGAGCATGCAGTCTTGCGTGTCTGAGAATTGGAGGCACGCAATGCAGTGTGCCTGCTAGAATTCAAGTTCCCAAAAATTAACAGCGAAGGACTCGCACTGCTAACGAAATGAATGTGGAAAAAAAATATTGCAAAAAAAAAAGCACCATCGCTGAAATTCACGGATGTACTTTTCAGGCCACCACCAAAATTTTGTTTGATTTCATGGGCTCAAACCCCATATCAAAAACACAGCAATCGAATAGCAAACCATCTTCGAGTGTTGCAAGCACCACCCATGCCCCCTTTTCTTCAAGTAGAGCCACAATAATAAGTTATGTTTGTTCTATACAAAACCGCAACTTTGGGTCGCCCACGAACCCCACTGAAAAACAACTAACGCTGCTCAGGCCTAGCCTACAGTCCGGGATATTGTCGCGCTAAGTTTGTACAAACCATTATGAATACTAGGCGTTGAAAAGGTCATACTCAAGCTGTGATCCAAGAGTACCGGACTTGATACAATGTTTAGGTTCGCGGCTGGGAAATCAACGAAGACGAAAATCCGCCGAGCACAGCGGCAGCCAAGTCGAAAAGATTTTAAATTTGTGAACAAGGTATCAGACGTGACAGCTGTGATGTTTTTCCCAACAGGACACTAAATGCGCACTTGAGGAGAACGTAGTCAGACATTCTACGCGAGGCGCGTGCAGCCAGAGCCATCCATGTGCCAGGACAGTTTACTCAGAGGCCCAGGTCTTCCCGATTCGGCCCTTCCTCCTAACCGACCTTCCTCACCCAGTGAGCCCACGCAGCATTGCTGTGATCTTTTTTTCTTCTATTTTTTCTCGCTCATGCAAGACGAGCGTTACAGTGCAAACGCCACTCACCGAGACGGCCGAGGAGGTGGCCATAGCGCTCGCGGTGGCAACCATTGAAGCGGAAGTAGTAATTAGTGACTCGCAAGTAGCAATACGCAACTATGCTAATGGCCGTGTCTCCCAAAAGGAGCTGCAAATCCTAATGACTAATGAAGAGAAACTTTGGATTAAAAATGACACTTTCGTCATATGAATCTCCGCACACACACAAACCCCGCTGGCCGGCAACAAGGTGGCGCATGCGGCGGCTCGAGCACTCGCGAACTGAGCCGTTGCGAACGCTGACGCCGCCTCGGCCGAAGAGCACTCGCGAACCGAGCTGTTGCGAACGCCGACGCCGCCTCGGCCAAAGTTCTACGCGAGGAAGAGTAGTAATGGGAGGACGGCACGACTAGTTACCACGAAATAACACAGCACTACAAGCTAGGAAGGCGAAAGTACTCTCCGCCACACAGCGGGTTAAATAAAAAACAGGCAGTTGCGTGGCGACAGCTGCAAACAGATACTTATCCCAACCCAGTTCTCTTTAGTCTATGTTACCCTGATCTGTATTTAACAGAAAAATGCAAGGTTTGGGATTACAGGGATACACTTGCCCACATACTATGGGAATGTTCGAGTTCAGACGACAGCAAAGACAAACACCACGAACAGGCACTTCCGGACCGCAAGGTACGCTGGGAGGGGGTTCTGCTCAGCTCCTTATTAGAACAACAACTGTAGGCCATCCAGCGAGCCGAGGAAACCGCCCAAGGGCTTGTGGCTGACGCTTAGGCTGGGGCTGATAACCGCCCTAAGTCAACTTTGCTGGACTTTATAAAGTTATCATTCTGTACCGTGCAAATACGGTACAGAACTACTGATTATGGCCCAATGTGGGGTGCGCCTTTTACACTCAAACCTCATTATAACAAAATTGTGTCATACATAAAAATAGGTTTATTATTTCCGAAAATTCATTGTATCTATTGTATTTATTGTATCTATTGCGAGGCCAAGCAACAGACGCACCACTGCCACTGAGCTCCGCAGCCATGTTCCAGCCAGCGCAAGCCTGGCAGCCGCAATCTAACCCGCCACTGCCGCCATTCCCAACTTCTCGCCTAGAGTCATGATTTGAGGACTTGGCAGTGGCCTTGGAGCACAATAATATCTCGCTCTAAGGATTCATGTACAAGCCACTAGAATATCATCTTCCGCGTGACCTCAAGCGCCGCCTCACGTACTTCTACGGGAGCCCTCACTCTAACGACGATCTGAGAGATGGTGTGCACCAGCATCATGGCATTTAACATCTTTTTTCAATAAAGCAACACCACGGCACTTGCCTCATCACCTTCAAGGAAGACTCCACACCACAGCCAGTCCGGACCACTCTATTGACAACAACTGGTCACACAGGTGACACAGACCACCGTTTCGCGCCAACCGACCCATCATAGAGAGACTCAGAGTCCAAGAGTCCATGGCTGCCGTTTCCGGCATGCCAGCGTGCCACTGGCCTGCACACCATCGGATTCACTGCAGAAACCTGCTCAGCTGCACTGTCTGCCCTAGATGATTCCACAACCCTGCAGAGTCCTCGCCTGTCCCAACACCTGCGGAAGCCCTTGATACCACGCACACCATGGAGGCAGAGCCCGCTGTCGCGCTGCACACCCTCAGTTTTCTCAACACAACAGTTCCTGCAGCTGAAACGCTTAGAGACTCCTCCACCTACAACTCAAGAGGCAGCGAGGAATTTTTACAGCTGCCCAAGAAGATTTACTCTCGCCTTTCTGAGGAGCCACGCCACATGACCTGTCGCCAATGCACAAATGAGGTACCATCTACAAACGAGGTACCATCTACACAAACGAGGTACCATCTATTATGAGCAGCCATTCCCTGTTGTCTGGTCGTCGCTTCATCGAAGGCTGTACCGGTTAATACGCACAGTGCACAACCTGTGGTCTGTCCGGAACATCCATTGCACAATCGACAAATGCACCATCGTCGACAGTCAAGAAGCTGCAATGTGCGACCCTTGGAGGGGCGTCAACCATGGCATTCACACCCCTTCCACCTTCATTTCTAACGCGCCCCTCTGTTTTGCTTGCTGCTGCTAGCGACGCGCAACCATCGG
This sequence comes from Rhipicephalus microplus, assembly GCF_013339725.1. Classification (NCBI taxonomy): domain Eukaryota; kingdom Metazoa; phylum Arthropoda; class Arachnida; order Ixodida; family Ixodidae; genus Rhipicephalus; species Rhipicephalus microplus. Next base: position 190,992,457 of record NC_051167.1, read on the forward strand.
GGTCCTCGCCGGCTGCGTGGTTCCCAGTGCCGCCCATTGGGTTTGTTTGACTCCTCCGCAGTCCGTACGCCATCCACCCTGACGATATTCGAACTTCCCATTGGTAAGTCTAGGAACTGCCACACATTTGTATAGTATTTATATGTTGTTCTTACATATTTTACTTTCCTTTCCATCATGTAAGACTGCATCGAACGCGCGGAGCCTTTGTGGTACAGCGCTAGTGGCAGCCAGCCAGCTAGAAAGAAAGATGACGAGCACGAGTGGCTCGTGGCACAAGGCGCCTAGAACGATCATGTGCTCCTAGCTGGCTGGGCAGCACGTTACGTCTTCGACTGCTCATTGAAACAGCGATGACGACTCGTCTACGCCGGATGTCGCCATGTCGCTACAAGGGTATGTGAAGCACACTGTACACCTACTGACCAACTGGGTGCTTTAATATGTGCTCTGTACATGGCACGAAAGCTTTTCAGCATATTGCTCTTTTCCAAACTGATGTCTGTAGCTTAGAAGAACATTACGTAAATTCACCTAACTTCAGATTACATATAATAGAAGAATAAATTACGCAAAGTATGTAATCTCAGACAAAAGATTATGGCCTTCAGCAATTGATAACATAAAAAGGTGCATTCCCCCTTACACAAATAAGAGCATTGTGCTTTATAGATTGCCTTGAGCACACAGATGTGACGTAACTATGCAATGAAAATATATGCTATGTTCTAAATAAGCGTTACTTCAGCCTAGATTATGAATGTTTACCTTGTATTTGTTTTTTTTAATGTCAGTTTCTATCCTATTTTTATCAGTTTGCTGTGCTTATTATATAATATTTTATTAATGCAACAAGCAGAAGTTCTTGTCATATTGTGGCTGCTATTGTATGGGAAGGTGGGACCAGTCAAGCTGCCCACACGCAGCTTGTACCTATGTAGCACGTATGTCTTGCACCTATGTAGCAATAAACTTCAAAACTAAACATCCCAATTTTCAGTCTAAACTTGAATTGTGAAATGAGGTTCCTCTCCTAATCAACTTGAGAACTTTTCATGGCAGAGTAAGCATACAGACTCTTCCATGCAGAAACAGGACAAAGATGGCAGAAAAACCGCACCTCTTATGGGACCCAGAGCGGCGTCTTTGGCTAGCGCCGTCAGGTCACTTCCCGAGTAGCCGCTGGTCACCCTGCAGGATGCAAAAGTAACAAGCATGCCCACATTATGGAAGAATGCAGTCAACGCACAAGACTTAAAATTAATGAGCGGCTGGAGGAGTTATTATCATCATCAGCCTGACTGCGCCCACTGCAGGAAGAAGGCCTCTCCCGCGAGAACACATAATATATACATATGCATCTAATGCATGTATCTACACATACTATGCATACTATGCAAGATATAAATATAATATGAATATGACATGTATTAATACATATATACATACATACATACATACATACATACATACATACATACATACATACATGCATGCATGCATGCATACACTTTGTTGGGACAACGAAAAAACGAAAAAGGTGCCTATACTCTAATAACAAGAGATAGAGCTATTTTACTCTTTTTGGGGAGTTCCTAGTGGACACATATATGACTCTCTGACTACTGCGAGCTGACTCTCTTTGGAGAGCATTACACTGTCTGCGAAGAGTCGCGTGAAGCATGACTCTCCAGGAGACAGTTAATGCAACGAATCTCCAGAAAGAGTAGTAAATACTCTTTCTTTTTTTGACAGAGCGTGGGCGAACAAGATGACCATGTATTCTGATGAACAAATGATATGGGCAAGGGCACAGGGGACACTGAAAGATTGCAGGCTGATTGATGCGTGCCGGAGCTCGCAAACTATATGCTAGTATTAATAGTGATTGCTGGGGTTGTATGTCCCAAAGCGAGCGATATGATTAAGAGAGACAACATAGTCGAGAGCTCCAGAAGTTTCCACTAACTGGGGTTATTTAGTGTGCCCCTGAATCCGAGCACACTGGCTTCTAGTATTTTGCTTCCATTGAAATTCGGCCACCGTGCCGCAGCTCTGAAAATGCTGTTTGGGGTTCCGTTGAGAGCTCTTGGCCTACCTAATGATGAAACATTTGAACCTACTGTACAGATATTCATAAATCCCCGACTACTGCAAACAACATTAAGTTTATCATTTACAAGTATCAAACACTTACGGACCCTTGCAAATTCTTAACACTACACTGACTATAGGTGCAATGTTACAAAGGAGACCACGTTCACAAAGATATGTCAACACACCCACCTGGCAACCATTTTAAACTAAATTAGTATAGCCAGGAAGGATTGGAGAGGTTCATACCACTGCCAAATGTTTCAATTTCACATGCAAATACACCCAAACCAAGATATAACGAACTCGGATATAAAGAAACAATGGTTATAATGATGTAAATGAAAAAGTAGCCTTGCAAAAGCTGCAATGTTAGGAAGAAACCTTTATAATGAATTTTAAGAATATAACAAAGTTTCTTAAGCACAGGACGCAAGTTTTGTTATAATTAGGTGTGAGTGCATATTTATGCACACACAGACGTATAAAAACGTGGCTGAACCCCCGAGAAACATTTTTGGTTATGCCCCTAACCAACTGAACCAGACTGTACAACACTTACCTTGCCAGGTACTTCAGCTTGTCAAGCGACAGCGGGCTATTTTGCTTCCTGAGCAGCTTTTCCAGAAGCACAAGCCGCGTTTTCTCGTCTGGCAGGGTCACGTACACCCGCTTGGTGAAACGCCTGCAGAGAGACACACATGTAACGCAATAGTCCACAGCTCGTTCATCTCGCAAGGTGCCGATTCGGGTACTGTTCAGTTTTGTACAGCAGCACCCAGTTCATTACACTGCCGATCAATGATGATTACATTACATTGCTAATACACTCAGACCTCAATATAATGAAGCCAGATATAATTAAATACCAATTATAATGATGCAATGAAGAATTGTTTATAATGAAGTTTGAGTATAATCACACAATTACCATAGTTACATTAATGCATGGTAGCCTTAGTCATTGGCAACGCATCAAACAGTTTAAAGATCATTCTAATCCACCCCGGATTCCTGTGCGGGCCTAAAGATGCAAAGTTTGCTTCCATTGGAACAGTTTCCGATATTTTGTTTAGTTACCCATTACCACGTTTTTTTATCTTTACCATCACCACAAAGCTTAAAGTACATTGTAAATGGCTTCAATATGCATGCCGTTAAATCATGCTAACGTTAGAGCTGTAGCCGTCTTTACGCTCATAAAACATTCAAACATGTTTAGGCAAATAACCAGAAGCCATTAGGGTCCTGCCTCTAACATCTCGAAAAATAACCCCCGTATAATTACGAAGTACTTTCAAAGTGGGAGACCATATTAGAACAGTGTGGCATTCTTGAGCGTTCGGTTTAAATTCAAGTCAGTGATTTTAGGTTTCGATGTGTGCGGAAATTCTTTTTTGTTCAACTTTCTGCTCAAATTGAAGGTCCAATACAGAACCACCCCTGCCACGCCGATCATCTCACAGGCTCAAAGCAGAGACTTTGTGAGGTGATCAGTTTGCTTCTGAAGCGGATTACGGAAGTTAGCTTTGACGCATTGGCAAGCTGTCATGGGATCAGGCATATCGAGATTAAACTGCCCAGTGTGACGACGCCTTTATAGATAAGCAGTGGAAATGCACAGAGGTCTCATTATGGTTGTTATGCACTGCCTAGCACACAATGCACCAGTATAAGTTATTTGCTAACAGCGCCATCATGCAAACACCATGGTGCTGCAGTTGGCTGTCCTTCCTACTGCCAGACTGCTGGAGGTGCCACAGAAACATTCTGCTTTCGGAATGAAAGCACTGTCCATTGCCGCGCGCGCATGTGACCGAGTGCGAACCAAGCATGATGTTGGCATGACTAGCACTCGCAATTAAATGCTTGCGTACTAGGGATGTGCGCAGAATAATTTTAGGTCGGAAACAGTAGTGATTCAATTGAATAATTATGAATGGAAAAATTCGAATTGTATATATTATATATTACATAGATAAATAAATATATGCTTTCGTCAGGACCCAAAAACTCCACACAATATATTAAAAACTGAAACAAGGCCCATGTGCCAAAGGGCATTGGAAGAGCTTTGAATAGGGCACAATTTTGAATTTAAGTAGAATGCAAGTTGGCTTAATATGTTCATTTTACCTTCAAATTAACTTCAGGAAATAACATGAGGTCTAATATGCGTTTCTTTCATTTCAAATGCTTAGAGATTCAAAATACCTGCTATTCACGTCGATGAAATTCAAGTACTTCTATATTAATTCGTATATTCGAAGCACTCGAATATTGGCACATGCCTAGACAAGACTGCTCGAGTAATGCAAAAAGCAATAACTTGTTTTTTACGAGGGCCAGATTTTTGAGCCAGTTTCTCAGTCCCAAGGATGAGAGGGGTCAGCCACAAAAATTTGATGCTGACCATACCTCCTTCTCGGTATCACCGAACATGTGACAAGACAAGACAGATATCGCGAAAATATGCTGTACTTAAACAACGCGTGCCGATACGTAGGTGCTCACCTGAGAGCAGCGTCGTCGAGCTCTTGAGGCCTGTTCGTGGCACCCATGACAAGAATCCGCTCCTCATTCCCTGTGTGCAGCTGCGAGAAAGGGCAGTACACTCAGCTACATGCAACTATCTTGTACATCCTCACGAGTAATACAAACGTCTTGCAAGAGTAGTCGCGTGTTTAAATTTTAGCCAACCTTGAACATAGTCCATGCTCATAGCAGGCCCGTGGCCCAGGGGCTACGCCTCCTCCCTCTAGAATTTTAATGGAGGGCGTGTTTTATCTAGTTACTGAGGAAAAAATAAAAATAGACATTTCTTAAGGCATCTAAGAAGTGCCCTCTCCCCCTCCCCACCCCCCGCAAAAATTAATGACTACAGGCGTGGCTCACAGCTTGATAACTTGGCACTTGTGAAATGGTACGCACCTAAAAGAGCAGTGAACAGGGCTGGGAGGACATTTCAAGCTCACGCTGCACTTCTTATTGTCAGTTGCGATGCAACGATGCACAAGACATCAAGGAAAAACTTGCGAGGAGCACACAGTGTGGCAGCATTGTAGTGCTACGCATCCATCACACAAGATCATGACCTCGCAAAGGCAAGCAACACAGCAAAACACGTGCATTTTCCTGTGAGTGGACAACCTTTCCCGTTAGCGTCTGAATCTCCTTACACCAGCTTATTCGAAATAACACGCATGTTTCTTTTTTGATACTTTAACCGAAGGACCTACGAAAAACTGCTGCCCCACTTTAGCCATTAACAGACAGGATGCATGAAAAAATTCTTTTGTCGGACACACACTATGCTGACCTAAACAAAAGCTTCCCCCTCACGCTAAAACAAAGCTATTTCCCTGTAACAAGCATTTGAGTGTAATTACCTGGTCAAGTACAATACATCTGGCCATGGCGGCTGGCACTATAGGGTCATAGCGGAAAGCAGCGTTTCTAGCATTTTCCTACCGTTCTCTACCAATACCACAGAAATAACTTAAACATACATGAGTGCTAATTATCCATAATTTACATGAATACCTATATGCATCCTGTCTGTTAATGGCTGGACCGTAGCAGCAGTTTTTCATAGGTCCTTCGGTCAAAGTAGCAAAAATGAAACGTGTTATTTCAAATAAGCTGGCATAAGGAGACAACAAGGTCCAGACACTTAATGGCACAATTCCATCTCTACCTCCTCTCTAAAGTTCATGTGTCTACTTGCTCACTATATATTACACAACCATTTAGATCAGCTAAAAGTTTTGTTCAACGTTGAACAGTAATTATTTTCAATTTCTTCAGTCACGTAAATGGAACTCTAAAGAAAGACAATATGCAACCTTGCACAAAAAACACATGAACGAACGACTTTAGCACTGCCCAATCATCTACTAAGCAAACTAGAAAGCTTCACGATTCATGCAACTGAAAAAAATAAATCCAACTCCACTGCTCACCCCATCAAACTCGACGAGGAACTCTGTCTTCAGCCTCCGTGTAGCTTCATGCTCATTGTCCTTCCTCTCGCTGAGCAGGGAGTCAACCTCATCTGCGCACACCAAACAAAGCATGCCCAAGCTGTAGCGACACAGCAAGATGATCCAGTAGGTGTGGGCTATATTACAACTTAGTTCGATCACCTTTATCTTTCATGCAGTTGCGCAAAACGAATAGCACGAAGGCCAAAAGAGAGAGCAAAATAGTCAAGGAGGACAAGTGTTTGTTTACAAACACCTACACTCGAGTTCGTTAACAACACTGTTTACACTCAAACCTCACCCAACAAAGTTTCCTCTTACAGCAAATTAAATGCATTATATTCAAAAATTTATAAATAAGGTATATATATTCCCAACACTGTTTATTGCAAGGCCATTTTTCACTTATTTCGTTATAACCGATACTCTGTATACCTGAATTTGTTATGTCGAGGTTCGAGCACAGACAAATTGCCACCGTGTCAGCATGTTTTCCTTATTGCAGAAGTCTCAAAGAGCTCCCGTGTATTGCGGTTCTTACTTCAACACAAAAACTTATCTCTTCCTAGAAGCGCAGAATCGTTAGTGCAGTTTAACTTTACGGAATGAGCGTTGACCAACTAGCCAAACTTGGTGCTCCTCCGCTAGGGTTCTTTCACAGACACTCAAGTCTAAGCACACATGCGCCTATTTCTCTGCCTTCATCGAAATGCAATCGAAGCTTCTGGAGTTCGAACCACTAGACCACTAGACTGCCATAGCAGGTTTGTGAAAGATGGCTAACCTCCCACACAGTGCATAAATAAGATCAAGGCATACACTAGTAAACAGCAAGCATGGTACTGAAATTGAAAGGTCTAAGAATAACTACTAAACGATTACAAATAACACTTAAACCTCAATATAACAAACCCAAACAAAATATGACAAAATATGAGTTATAACAAAAGTCAATAAATATAGTTCTGTAATATATAGTGTTAAGAATGTACCTTAGTAACAAATTTTTTTATATAAAGTTTGAGCGTATTCACGGCAGAAAAACTTGAGCAGTGTTGAGTAGGCACTGGCCGCCTCCACTCACCGATGAAGATGATGCTAGGCTGCAGTTCTCGTGCAACAGCAAACAGAGCTCGAACCAGCTTCTCTCCCTCACCAACCTTTGTTCAGAAAAAAAAAACAATGAGTAATCATTAGCAACAACATGTCCGCAGCTTATTCATATGAGCACTGGGACAAAATGAACAGTCCTGAACACAAACGATCGTCGCAGCCATCCCATATCTGCCTTCTGCCATGGTGGAAGGCTTCATAAATTTTGACCAACTGGTCTTCTTTAACATGACGTGGAAGTATATGAGCGCACAAGGTAAAAAAATGAAAGCCTCTGACAGGAGTAGAAGGACTTCCTTCTACTTTGTGCACTCGTATACTTCCGCATTATGTTGCACCACCTAGCCCAGCATTACACCATTTTCTTTAATGTGCACTGACATTGCACAGGGCACTGGCCTCTACCCTTTCACCTCCATCGTAAGGCAACAGTCGCAGCTGGAATTGAATGTATTTCAACCGAGAAACATGGCAGCTGGGATAGACAAGCATTTCTCTAAAATGACTCGCCATCCGTAAGCAGGGAGTGATCCTAGACTGATGCTTGAGAATATTTGTTCAGAATAAGGCTTTCAGAAACAAATTAGTGAGTCTCAATAGTAAATTTCTTAAAACTTTGCACTTATGAGAAGTGCGAATATGCAAATGAATTAGTAAATTGGTAATTTTATGTTATGCAATATGCTAAGGGTACAGAATTTGGCTCTACGCAAGAATTTTACAAGAACATGAAAAATTAAAAAAAATTCCATTTCTAGCACAACTAGCAATTCCCCTATCCATGCAGTTGAAAAATATGCCCGATACATGCCATTATGACATCACACACATTTACTACCTTAAATGTACAACACAGTTTTGCAGCCCAGCATGGCCAGTGAATGCTTGTGCAGTGCATTGCCTCTTGCTGGCGAAGGAGCACTTGCACAATCTATGCACAAAATTCACTCTCACCGTGTGGTGAGCAGCGAGTCGGTGGCGAGGGAGAGCGAATTCTCCCCAGGCAAGAAAAAGCGGCCTCTCTTTTGTGCTCAAGCAAATCTACCATCACTACAGCCAGACAACGATACACACTAGGGTTGCCACTGGTGGCTACTTTTCGCCAAATTGACAAATTTGAGAGGCCTGTGGCGACCTGAAATTATGAAAGGCGAAATGGCAAATGTTTGGCGATTTTCGGCTTAGGTGTCCACCGAGTTATGCATTGAATACTCAGTGTCTTCAAACTAAATGGGCAACAAATCCGTTTCTAACTTTCGTAGTTCCAGACCCACCGATACAAGGCACACTTAACGCACAATTTAGCATGTGTCTTGTTTCTCACGTATATCTCCTGATTCACCTAAGGAGGTACTGTCGCACTGGAGCCTCCGCCAGCAATTCCCCTGCAAAATTTAGGTCAGTGGACTGCTTCGCGTGCTGTGAGGCAGTGCTGTTATACAAAGTTTTTAGGTGCTTTTAGAGCTTCAAGCTTCTCGAAAGTTTCGCTTCTGAAGTGGCTAGGGGACAATAGGCCGCATGTTCCGAACATAGATTCAACTGTCGTGAATAGCTTGTCGACTTCTTCCGCACTGTAGTACCCCTTAATTTCGTATATTGAGCTTAAATTAGCTTTTTAGAAACTCTTCGTGTGGGCTAACAAGTCTGGCTTTTTTGAGCAGCCTTCATAAATCGCAGTGAGGTGAATGTACAGTTGAACCCCACTACAACGAAACTGATGGGGCACGGAAAAAATTTTGTCGATGCAAAAATTTCGTTGCAGTGAAAAAAATATAGCTGATCTGAACTAGCAATACAAAGGAAACGTTTATTCTCAAGTTCAAAAGTCTGCTGCTTCCTATTCTGTCCCAGCAACATCACGACGCGATTCTCACCCATTTATAGCGAGGCCATGGAGAAAAGCATGCTGAAACAATGCCCAATACCGTCTTCGTGAACGAACCAAGCAGTTGCATTAAAACGTTAACGCCAGCACCTGTCTGCCATCAAAAGTATCCGACAACGCCGAGATGGAGGCAGGGTATCGTGGAGTGGCGACTTTTGCATTATTCTATGCCATTCTTATTATCCATCACTTGCGGATAGCTGATCTTGTTTATAATACGGACGAACGGCCGCTCTGATTAGTTACCACACTGGCCAAGCGCGAAATCTTTGTGTGGGCTATGATAAGTATCGAAATCGGAAAAGGCATCGTTCCGCGGTTGCAACCAGAAGCTGCAAGAAGAAAACCATGAACTGAGCGACTGAGCTTCAGCTTCAGATCGTCTGCGGCTCAAAAGCAAGCCAGCAGGGCAGGCTCGTTGCCATTGCTATCGAGCAATGGCGGCGCCCATGCTTGCTGAACAGCGGCGGTATAGCGGCGGTTTCTGGTGGTGCCAACGGCCGTTTTAGACTTTGTTGACGCATTTTGAGGCTCTGAAAATGCATCGAAATGTTGAAGACTGCTGACGGGGAATTGTGAATTTTTCGTTGTAGCGGATATTTCGTTGAAGCGGCGTTTCTTGTAGCCGAGTTCAACTGTATATCGTAAGCATGATCCATAAAGTGTTGTGCGAGCATTGCAAAGGTTATGCAATACTTCCAATTCAATTATCAGAAACATAATATCATGTAGCGAAATTCTCTAAGTCTGCAGGTAGGCTGCACATGCTTATCTTTTGTAGCGATTGCTTCATCTGGTATTCGCTACAATGGAAGCCATCACAAGCTTTTGTTATGAGGCGCAAGCATGCAGGGATGCTGCTCGTGCATGCACACTCTTTTTCAGGGCTCTTGCGGTGGAGCAGGCTTTGAAAAACGTCAATATAATTCAGGTTTTATGGTTTGTACTGTGCTCCTCGAGGCTATACATACTTGGGAATCGTAAAGACGATAGTCTTTCTTGGGGTACTTCACTGCAAAAATTTTTGTCTTTCTGTCTGTCTGTACATTTGTGTGTCCGCCCTAACGATATACCAAACGGCTGCGAACGATACCCCAAATGGCCAACCCCATCTGCAGATCCCACCAACATTGCTCAAGTTTAAGCGTTCATACTTGTGTGATTGTCAATTAAAAAGCAATTATTGCACATATCTGAGGCACCATAATAACATGTCAATATTCTCTATGTGTGTCTTTATACTAGGGAATGCATACATAAGGAATTCTAAGGGCCGTAGCGTTTATTGCACTGCGCTGACAATGCAACGCTATGCTCAAGAAGGCAAGTGTTTCCAACAGTTTACCAAGACGACACAGGTGGTGGCACCTGCTTATCGCTTTGCACTCTACACCTTATCGCCTCCGAGACAGGTGGGCACACCTTGCTTCGTTTTTGACGATAACTGGCAGGTAGTGCTCGTGTCTAACGTGCCTCGATGCGCTCGTTAGCCTTCACTGCACTGATCAAGGCACTCTAATGCAGCGCCACCAGAATACAATTCACAGATTTCCTGTGATTCGACAACATTTGCAGTGAAACATGCAGATACGGGGCCAACTTTTTAGTACTAGTGATGCCACACGTAGAGTGGCGACTTTTTTGGCAATATTTGAAGAAAAATGGCGACTTGTGGAGACATTTTGCTCGTCCTTTGGCAAACTTCACTTGAAAGTCAGTGGCAACCCTGATACGCGCCGACACACTGAAAGCTTAAGTTGTTCGCTGCTTTGACAATTCCTCCTTTTCTGCTTTGAGCATGAGACACTCTACGAAAAGGTGCTCACGTATTTCGAAGTTAGCGAGGCCGCGCTGATGTTCAAGAATGTAGAGTGGGATTCGTGGGCGACTGCCTTCGCCAGCATAGTCTTCCCGTTGCCTGGTGGCCCAAACAGCAATAGGCCCTTGGGCGGTGCTCTCAGACCTGTGAACAGCTGTAGTGAAGAAAATAATATCAGACTGAACACATGCCCTCTCACCTGAGACTCACTCAACGAACTGCAACAGCAGCACAATCAGTCAAGCAATTTGACTGACTGACGAATGCACGCCAACCAAACAATTCCAATAAACAACTGACTAACCAACTTCAATTAGTTGGGGACTATACTGTCCATGCATCATGCACCCCTATCAATTTTGATGTTTTGGCATGAAGCGAAAAAGCAAAATGGCATTTTAAAAAAGCATTTTAATAACGGTAAGGGCAAATCTATAAGAGCTAGGACAATGTTTTGAAATTTGCTACGCTTAACTCTAAGTCTATTAAACACCTTTTGAAGATCTTCAACATTTTTATTGGAATGTAGGCAATATATACTAGCCTGTATTGTTGCCATAATGTTACTGCAACGTCAGAACCCTTACAGCCCGACATTTGCAATAGTGTGGCTATACTCCATTAATGAATGGTGCTATAAATAGTGTTACAACATGTCCACGTGTGCATGCGCAGGTGCGCATGTGAATACGTAACTTCACAGCATGGCGGACTCTCAAGACACCAAAACCACTATTTTTTTTCCATTCATCGTATATGATAAAATATGTACATTCCAAATACACTCATACTTTGTTATAACAAATTTGCATCTTGCACGAAAATAAGTTTGTTATATTCAAAATTCGTTATAAAGATTTGTTAACAACACTATATTCTATTGCAAGAGTACTTTTTATTTACTCCGTCGTAACCAATATTTCGTTATATCCTACTTCGTTATATTAAGCTTTGAGCACAGTTCAAAATTTTGGAATTTGTCTTCAGACTGCAGAAATGCATTCAAACACTGATATTAACACATTCACACAGCCCTATCTGAATTCGATTTACCGAGAAAGGTGAACGTGCTTCCCAGGTTGCAGAAAAAAGCCATCAACTCACTTCTGGCCTGTCTGTGGGCAGGATCACCATTTCACTGAGTGCTTGCTTGGCCACTTCTTGGCCAGCAATGTCGCTGAAAAGCACCTCAGGCCCACCGTCCACTATCTCGTCGAGGATCATGTGGGCGAGCCGCGAGTCCACGCCTTTTAGCGTCGACACCCGCCTTCCTTCGCTACCGCCCCGGAAGGATCCTCCTCTAGAGCCAGGCCGCGCTGCTGCAGCAGGTGGCTGCCGACCCTAGGGCAAAAGTTTCATGGGAATGTCTCACTTCGACTCAAGATAAGGTATCTCAGTGAAGTGATATTATAGCATTACGGCATACCACAGTGCACAACAGGTTACACAATTGGCACGCACACGAAGGGACGACACAAAGGACGATATTGTAACGTTTTAAGCGATAATATCGCACAGACATAGGAGAGGCAAAGATTATGAGAAGAGGAGAACGAAGAGCTTTGCAAGGCCACAGTGTGCTACCACGAACAAATATCGCTTATCTGTTGTGAATAAACTACTTCATCACAACTCGCTGCAACAGTTGTGGCACTGGTGCGAGATATATAAAAGGCTTTTTTATTTAATGGCTAGGATAGCAGATATTATTCGTAATGTTCTACTCCCGTTGCAATCTTGTTCTCTATCCCAATCCTTGTGGAAGTGATTTCATGAATGCAGTTCACTAACTAAGGTGATCTAGAAACCCTAGGTGTATGTTGTGACGCAGCTTTGGTTGCAAAGCTTCAAAAGGTTAGTTTATTATTTATTTCTTGGTTTTAATGTCTCAGACCAGCAGACCGTTGCGGCGACTACCTTCAGAAAGTCAAGTAATCGTTGAACACCAATAACTTCTCAAATGCTCTCGCACCTTGGGTTGCTGCGCGTTTGGTTGTTGCTGGTTGAGCCGCCGCCTTGCTGCCGTTGGCGTTGGTCCAGCTTCGTTGGCGGCTGGCCGGGAAACTCGTGACGGGGATTTGGCCGTTGTCCGAGCACCTCCGGCCGTCGTGTTCCGAGGCAGTGTCTGGGCCCGTGGGGCGACTGCCTGCGTCGTCACTCCTGGCCGTGATGTTGTTGCGGCCTGGTTCCTCAGCGTAACTGCAGTGCACCAGAGAAGAAACGTGGAAGAGACCGATGAAAATGTACTTCATTTACCGATAAAATTCACAGAACCCACTAGACTCCTTTAAATTTTGTGACGCGACTGTGTTTGGTGCACGAATCTCAAGGTGGCGTCTCCACCCGAATTTTCTTTTCATGCATTCTCTCGCTTACCAAGTGTCGTCTCGTGCTAATAGCAATGTTTTCGGGACTGTGAAACTACTTCACTAAAACGCAAAAAGTTGTCTTTCTCTCTAATGTTCCTTTAAAGCACCAACCCAACTCGGGAGCATATGGCTCACGCATGGTCATTATATCAAAATACCTCTGAGGCCTACAATTCACTGCCAAAAAAACAAGGGCCTATACTGTCCTACTTTTGTCCTGCGCTAACCCTATGACAGTTACTTGCAATTTGAGGCCGTAAAATATTGGCTAGCTTTTGCAATAAAAAAATCATTCTCCCATAAAACAAGTTCACAAGCAAACAATGACCAGCAACGACACTTCAGTACCAAAACTGCAGGTCAAGGCGACATATATATGCAATTGAGCACACACCCCCAATTCGCAATGAGATCAACACCGAGGAGGTGTTGATGAAGAAGGGTGTTCCCTCGAAGCCAAAAGAGACGAAGTCTAGGCCACCCTCTAGCCAACACTACCTGGTCCCATAAAGCAAGACAAACAAATCAATACAGTTAAACCGGTATATAATGAAACTGACGAACTCCCGGAAACATTCGTTATAAAGAGGATTTAGTTATAAGCAGGTTCGTTTAGAAAATTCGAAAAATAAGCACGCAAATCAAATAAAAGGGGAACCGAAGGCAGATCATATTTTCATTACTTCATTAGCGGTAAACAAGCTGCATTAATATTGCAATAGCAATTATATGAACACTCTCAGAGGGATTTCGACGCTGCTGCCGTGTTCCCTAACGAGTCCGAAACAATAACATGTCCTTGTGCATCATAACATTTACGCTCGGGTAAACGCGAGCGAGGGCTGCTGAAGCAGAGATCTAAAGAGCAGGCCCATCTTTTATTGCTTGGAGGGCGGAAGCAATAACATCCCTCAGAGTGTTAGGAACTGCCGTCAAATGCTCAAACAAAGAAACCACCCGACTGCGACTGCAGACGGGGGGGGGGGGGGGGGGGTGTTGCTAGAGTAGTAACGGTGAAATGTTGCACATTGAAACACACATTTCTCCTCTATCAGGTGATACATAACATGATTATTGGGGATTTACATAGAAAAATCACTACTACATGAGAGATGCTACAGTGGAAGCCTCTGAAAGTTTAGACCAGCTGGGGTTGTTTAACAAGCACGAAAACCTTTGGTATACTATACAAGGCTATGCGATGCTTTTTTTCCCTCTCTTTCCACTTTCATTTCCTTCTCTGCCACTGCAACTCGAAGTTTTCTGTACAATCCATGCAGACAAACGAAAAACCTTGCAGCTTTGTTGTAAAAACACACCACAGCTTAACTAATGAATAGAAGAGGGCTGAATGCCACGCAATAAAACACTGACCACCTGAACGCGGCGACAGGGGCGGCGACAGGCAGCGCCGATGCCTGTCATTCACTTGGCTGCCAGGACCGCCATTCTCGGCCATCTTTAGCCACGAGGGGCCGTCCAGTTTCCCGGCTGCGTCGTGGCCAGGTGCCGCCTTCTGCCATGCTCGGCGCTTTTGGTTGGCCTGAGGCCGGGCCACGCCCGCATGCCAGGGCAAGTCATCGCCGAGGTGCTCAATCTTGACCATGCTCTCTGCGCAGCACATGCAAATGCCAGACACATGCAGCAGCAACACAGGGAGGAGGGGCATGCAAGCGGTGTGCCAATGCACTAATGTAATTGTGATACAATCATCGTGTATCTAAATCTAAATACACAGGCCTCAAGCATTTTTGCCTCGACTGAAAATTCACAATAACCACTAGAAGCTATTGATGGGCTCATGAAACATTGCACAGCCGGATGCACATATCGACTGCGGCGGTGGAAAAACTGCGCCTCTACACCTTCCGACAGCTACACGCACAAGCGTGTGTACGATTCCCTTTCAGGGGGGGGGGGAGGGGCAAAAAGGCGGTTTGTCGCAGTGCCTCCTCGCGTGAAGTATGTATAAGACATACTTCACGCCCCCTCCCCTCTTAGGACACAAAGAGAAGAGGAGCAGGTGCCCCCCCCCCTTGCCACCTCTGTACGCACGCCTATGGCTGTGTGCCTAGACTTGCAGTCATTTACTGAGCACATGTATACTTCAATTTGTCTAAAGCTCTTCCATCTGCTTCGTTGCACATACACCATCTCAGCTGCACCCTCTTCCATCCAAACTCGACTGCCATGGCTGGGAATCAAACACATATCCATTATGGCAGTGATATACTTCAGTGGTTAAGCTATTGCAGCAGTTACTAAAAGAATCAACCTAAATGTCCGGCTCTCATACAATGTGACACACATGGAAAGCCAAGCCTGAAGAGATAAGAATTCCCTTTTTTCATTCCCTGTGGTTCCTGCTATGTCGTTTTATTTGTTAGTAGCGTGCTAAAAATTTCGCTCTCCCTGAAATCAATAAATTTTGTCCCCGCAACCCCTACTTTTCAGTATGCCATGCCTTTTGAGCAACTTACGAACTACGAACTATGACACAAGTGAAGCAGGATGTTCCCAAATGGGCTGCACATTAGGTAAAAAAGGAACAGCTCCAGCTATTCGCTTTCCACACCAATTCTGTGCAGTGTGTCGTGAAGCAGCTACATTTACTGCAGGACTCACAACAATGACACCACAATTCAAGCAAACTAACTACAGGCACATGAGTAAGACATCACTGCAAAAATCCTGGCAGATTTCAGGCTAAAAGCCATGCAGTGAAGAGGCGCAAGGGTGCACAGTGCTCACACAAGTTCGCATTCGTCGCCGCACATGTGAACCGAAATGAGAACATATCTGAAATGCTTGCAGAGGGCAAATATAACAAGTTCAGAGGAGAGAAAACAGCCCATATCTTCTGATATGTGTTTTATTTGCGACGTACAATCATGTAGATACTCAACAATTAAACCCCACAACCACTTTATCACAGACAGAGCACACCTGTTCTCTTCAATCATCACTGAGTTATCGCAGTCTTCGAAACAATAAAAATGCCACAAAAGGACCAACATCTTTCAAACTGGATCAAGTAGCACAGCAGGAAACCTGTTTGGCCATGCTGTAGCAGCTTCCCGACTAAGACAAAAAAAAAAAAAAGATTCTGCCAACCTAAGAAGTCGAGCCTGTCCTTGGCCATGTCGAGGTTCACCTTCATCTTGTCTGTAAGCCTGTGCGCTCGCTCCCAAGAAGGACCTGCATTTAGCAAAAAAGATGACAGAAATTTGTTTATCCGTATTTCTTTACCCATGGAAACGAAGTTTTTTTTTTGCCTAAAAAATAGTGGATGCTTTATAGGGCTTTTTGCTAACGCACGTGCGTCTTCTAAACACACGAGTACATGACATTGACTGAACAGACAACATTGTCTTGAAATGATAGCGAAGAAAAATTTTTTTTTTCTTATATTAATAAATTGCCGTTTCACAGATTGAAAATAAGCAAGCTCGCCACGAGAATAAAGTGGCGACAGCACGCCAAACACCATGACCTTGGATTTCCAGGGCACCTGCAAGGCGCTATGTAGTTCCCAATCCATTAAAAATAAGTATATTGTCCAATGATGGGGCCACAGACTTAACATACTATGTTTAAAAAAAATTCTTCAATTCATTGCCCCAAAAACTAAATATACTCCTTGAAACTTATGGTGTCCAGCAAAGATTTCAAACAGACATTTAAAAATGGAACCTCATATACATGCTCCCCCGCATAGTTCATCTGTGTGGCAGTGAAACAGACTATCGGAAACCTAGAGCGCAACACCATTGGTGCGAGGCGACACACAATATGGCCACGGTGGCGCAGTTTATAAACACCGCTTCGAAGGTGATATCAACGAAGTCTGCAAAATAGCCCGACAAATATATTTAGGTCTCCGATCTTGCCTATTTCCTAAATCTCCTTTTTCCAGACTAAAAAGCTAGTTTTCCTGCGATGCACCTTGCTCAACAACATGGCAGCTTGGTCAGTTAAAAAAAAACTATGGACCATCTATTGTGATGGAATGCGAAGCAGCAGAGGTGCGCACAGCATTGACCCGGTTGAAACGGGCGTCGACGTGGGTGCTGAAACAACAATGTGAAGCGAAATTCGGTGTAGCGTTTACTCGAGTAAACGTTTGTTTGAAACGCGAAGACACAGGAGACGGGACGCGCTAAAGACGCTTGCGCTCGGCTTCATTTGGCTCCCGTGTTGTCGGTATTACCCTCGCGCCATCTGTATTCTCGAACGCGATCGGTGTTCCTGACTCGCGCGAGTCGCACCTCGTCAGTGTCGCTGGTCCTCCACTGCCGGCGCTTGCATGCGGCCTCCCTGGTTCACGCCTCGTTGGTGGTGATGCCTCCATTCACGAACGTGATCGGCTGCGCTAACCCTAGCAACGCCGGCGACAGCCAGGAAAGGTACGCGCACACTAGCAGGATGCATGCCGCGACGGCGTCCCGTCTGTCGGCGCCATCACGCGGCAAGCAGCAGCGCGCTGTCCACGTTGTCGGCGCCGCAGTTATCAGATTCTCGAAGCGCGCACAGCGCGTGCACTTGCCGGCTCGCAGCTTCTCGCCGACAGATTGAGGGAGGTGGCACGGGTGAGCCGATGCCCACGTGAGGAGTGGGCTCGAGCATTGCAAGTGGTGGAGAGGGTGAAGCAAGAGAGAGAGAGCTGACACGCGGCGAGCGCTCGGCAGGCGAGAGAGAGAGACGTCACCGCGTACTACTCGAAGGGCGCAACCTACTTGGCACTGCTCCAACACTTGCGGCGAGACGAGGGGTGCGCACGGAGGGACAGCGTTACACAGGCCAGTCAAAGAGCTTCTTCGCATCTGCAACTGCAGTGTATACAGGGTTCTACATTCTTGGAGTGAACACCGCTCTTTGCGGCAGTGCTCTGCAGAGAGTCACTGCATGGCGCGGCCACGCACCAAAACGAAGCTGCGCAGTCACACAAGAGGGCGCGACGCTCATCAGCAAAGCAAAGCAAAGCAAAGCAGCAAAGCAAAGCAAAGCAAAGACAACCCAGCAAAGCAAAGACAACCCGCCCCAGTTCTCTGTAATCGGTTTTCATGTTCTGGGCAGTTTTTTGGTCTTTTTACAATTTTTCTCGGCTAATGCAAGTACTACGCATTTTACGAGTTAAAGGTTCGTCGTAACAGCGTACAGCGAAGTGAACTACACTTGAAGAGTTATCAAGTCACTAGAGTGAAAACTGCGGAGGCGGGGCTTCCACAAAGTCGTGTTGCGGCAGCTTGCGTCTGATTTCGGGTTTTCTTGATCACATCGGTAAGACGTTTTTAAAAAGATACACGTGAGACTTGTGAGTGGGAGTAAAGATTTCAATTGTTTAATGTATCTCTCACTGCCCCATTACAAGTATACTGTTCTTGGCGAACCCAACAGCTCCTTTAAGGCCGCACACTGACCCTCTACGCCACAGAGGCTGTGTTTCATCTTCAAGATGTGGAAATACATGTACGAAACTCAGTGGGCCCTGCAGTGTGACATCGGCACGGCCACACCCACTGCGTGGCAAAGGTACCCGACATGCTTCGCCAATCAACACGATCATGTGATTCCTGCAACCACCTTAACATCGGAAGCTTTCTATCCTCACCAGCCTAGTCAACCTTCTGCTTCCCCAGTACTTGCCTTCTGGGTATCCAGTCTTATTAACGGTTATCATGCCTACGCGATTCATGCCACGCCCGCGCATGTCTCTACTTTTTCGCTTCGACTAAAATGTCCTTGACACCCGTTTGCTCCTTGATCTACTCTACCTTCTTATCCTTCAAGGCTAACGCCCACCATTTTCCTTTCCACTGCACGGTGCGTCGTCCTCAATTCAAGTTAAACCCTCTTCGCATCACTCCAGGTTTTGGGGTGTTACAGGCGTAACTGCCACACCCAAACCAATGCAAGTTTACACACTCAGTCGTCTTATGAACGATGAACAGCTAGCAGAACAGAAAACTGGGAAGCCGACCTTTTCCTTGAGAGAAGTCGATGGCGATTCCTTTCTGTAGTTCCTCGATACCCTTGCGGTAGAGGTCGATGGCCAACTCCTTGAGATCTGCAGGCAGAAAGTCGAAAACTTTGGCCAACGCAAACTGACGAAAATTACGTGCTTCAATTGCGTGTTCTCCGGGAACTGCCTGCAGCGTGGAACATATTCGTACACACACTTACATATGGCTCCTTATGTTCAACAAGTACGGCGAGGCAGCCATTGCATATCCTTCACACGGCATGGCACTTGGCATAGACAAGGTAGCATCAACGGCTTCTATAAGCCACAACACAACTTACCTGTTAGCGCAGACACGTGTCCACCGACACTCTCAGACGTGGTTCAAACCGAAATAAACAGCGTGAAATCAAAAAACAAGAAAAAAAAACAATAAACAAAACAAAGTTAAGGATTGAATATATAAGAGAGCAAATCAAATTTTAACGTCGAAATACGACGTCGCAATCAGTACTTCAAAAATGATGATGATATATGGTGTTTTTTGGCGCAAGGGCCATTTGATGGCCAAAGAGCGCCAGTTCATGGGACGAAGAATGTGGACAATGATTATGATTAGCGGCTGTATAAAGGCCATAAAATTCCTCGCAACAAGGCGGGTAAAAACATACAAGTAATAAAA
Source organism: Rhipicephalus microplus (assembly GCF_013339725.1). Classification (NCBI taxonomy): domain Eukaryota; kingdom Metazoa; phylum Arthropoda; class Arachnida; order Ixodida; family Ixodidae; genus Rhipicephalus; species Rhipicephalus microplus. The sequence continues at coordinate 191,012,364 of NC_051167.1, forward strand.
TCATAACCATGGGTGAAAGGTGTGTGTGGTGTGAATAGGTGACAAAAGTTGGTGATAATGAAAAACGATGGTGGACATGTCTGGCATTAGCACAAGTGCCTCACTCGTTCATACCCTTGCGTCCAAGGGCCGTGAGGCAAGTGCTTTCTTGGGTAGCCACCGCAGCAAAAACCTCTCTGGAGAGGTTGTGCTACGGAATGCCCGGGTATACGATATGAAAACTATGAAGTGCTTTTAAAAACGCTAACAAGGATTTATGACTAAAAAGCGGTTCCCTACCGACGAACATTGCCGGGTGTAACGGCATACGTTGTCAGTAGGGTAATGGAAAATGTTGTTTTCTTAGAGTTTCTAACTGTTTACATTGAATTAAAACGTGAAGAACTGTTAATGCCTCACCACATTTATCACACAATGTTGGATCACCACCCGACAAAAGATGTGTATGTGTCATGTATGCGTGTCCTATCCTGAGTCTTGTTAGTGTTACCTCTGTTAGACGTGATTTTGATACTGGTGGCCAAGGGCCAAGGTGCGGCTTGATAATGTGTAGTTTGTTTCGTGTGTGTGTATCCCACTTGCTCTGCCAGTAGTCCCTGAGGTTTCGTTTGAGAGACGGCTTAAGATCAAGGGCCGGGATTGATATGGATGTAATGGCGGTGCTCTCATGGACGGATGCAGCGAGCTGATCCGCCCTCACGTTGCCTTGGATCTCACGGTGCCCTGGCACCCAGCACACTACAACATGCTGTTTGAGTGTGTAGAGTGTGCATAAAATGGAGTAAAGTGAAACGAGGACAGGGTTTTTTTTGTTTTTTAAGACTGTGCAGAGCCGTTACCACACTGAGGGAGTCTGTATATATTACTGCTTTTTGTATTGTGATTGTTTGATGTGTTTAGCTGCCACAAGTATCGCGTAAGCTTCCGCTGTGAAAATACTTGTGCCTGGATGTAGAGGGCCAGCATCCGAAAAAGGAAGGGCCAACAGCAGCGTAGGACACAGAGGAGTTAGCCTTAGAGGCATCTGTAAAAAACTCAGGACGTGTGTATTTGTGTTGAAGTTCCAAGAAGTATGTTCGAATATGGGCAATAGGCACATGTTTCGTAACTTCTAGGAAAGACACATCGCAATCTATAGTCTGCCACTGCCACGGTGGCGGGTATGCTACAGGAGCCATTAAAGTGTGTTCGAGTGACACTCCAGTGTCCTCAGCTAGACCCCTCAGGCGAACTGAGAAGGGCTGCCTCATTGAAGGCCTGTTTTGAAAAAGAATGGAGCTCGACAAGTCATTAATAGTAGAATATGAGGGGTGCCTCTTGTCTGCTTTCACCTTAAGGAAATATACAAAGGACATGTAGGTTCTTTGCAGATTAAGCGACCACTCATTTGACTCAACGTAAAGGCTTTCTACGGGGCTGGTGCGAAAAGCACCCGTAGAAAGGCGGATGCCCGAATGGTGCACGGGATCCAGCATCTTCAAAGCACTTTGAAGTCGCAGACTGATAAACAATGACCCCATAATCTAAGTGGGTGCGAATTAGGCTTCTATACAGGTTCATGAGGCATTTTCTCTCACTACCCCACGTAGTACGTGACAACACTTTTATAACAATCATGGCTTTTAAACATTTTGTTTTTAAATACTTTATGTGGGGTACGAAGGTCAACTTGTTGTCCAAGATTAAGCCTAAGAATTTATGCTCGGCTTTGACGGACAGACGTTGCCCGTTCAGTCGAATGTCAGGTTCCGAGTGCATGCCTCTCTTTCGAGAGAACAAGACACACGTGCTTTTTTGTGGGTTAAGTCGAAATCCGTTTTCATCTGCCCATTTGGAGACCTTATTTAAACCCAGCTGAACCTGCCGCTAACACATGGCCAAGTTGCATGACTTGAAGCCAAGCTGAACGTCGTCGACATATGTACAATAGAACATATTGCGGGGAATGGACAAGTGCAAAGAATTCATTTTAATAATAAAAAGTGTGCAACTAAGCACACCACCTTGTGGCACGCCTGTTTCCTGGACAAATGTTTGAGAGAGCACACTGCCCAAATGGACACGGAATGTCCGGTTTACACGGAATGTCCGGTTTGACAGGTAACTTTCAATTATATGAAACATTCTTCCGCGCACACCAAGGTGGGACAGGTCTCTTAGAATTCCGAAACGCCATGTTGTATCATAAGCCTTTTCGATATCGAGGAACGCAGAGAGAAAATATTGTTTATGGACGAAGGCGTCTCTGATCTGTGCCTCGATACAAACAAGGTGGTCTGTGGTGGATCTACTTTCTCGAAACCCGCACTGAAATGGGTCAAGCAAATTATTTGTTTCAAGAAAATGTACAAGTCGACAGTTTATCATTTTTTCGAAGACTTTGCACAAGCAGCTTGTAAGTGCTATAGGCCTATAACTCGAGGGTAAAGAAGGGTCCTTGCCCTCTTTCAAAATGGGAATAACAATAGCCTCTTTCCAGGAGGTAGGAATAGTTCCAGAAGACCAAATAGCATTGTACAAACAAAGTAAGGTCTTTCGGGTTTCGTTTGGTAGGTTTTTTAACATTTCATACATCACACGGTCAGAACCTGGGGCAGAAGTACTGCAGGAGTTTAGAGATGTTCGGAGCTCAGCTAGACTGAAAGCTTGGTTATATGCCTCGTATCTAGTGGATTTCTGTTCGAGTTTCTGCTTTTCTATTCTTGTTCTGTATTTTTGGAAAGTGTCAGTATAGTAGGACGAGCTGCATACTTCTTCGAAGTGTGCACCGAGGAAGTTTGCCTGATCTTCCAAGGTATCACCTTGAGTGTTTACGAGTGGAAGTGTGTGTACTTGTTTCCCTGCTATCTTACCGACCATGTTCCAGACTTTGGCCTCTTGTGTGTATGAATTGATCCCTGACAAAAACTTCTGCCAGCTTTCTCTTCTGGCCTGCCGACGCGTTCTCCTAGCTTGAGACTTTATTTTCTTGAAGGTGTCAAGATTTTCGGCTGTCGGTGAGTTCCGAAGCAGCCTCCAAGCTTTGTTTTGCTGTTTGCGCGCGTTTCGGCATTCAGAGTTCCACCATGGCACACGCCGTTTTCCAGGGTGTCCATTTGTTTGTGGGATGCATTTTGTTGCAGCATCAATCAAAAACGCTGTGAAGAAGTTGACAGCAACATCAATGTTCAAAGTACATATGCCATTCCAACCTAGACGAGCGATGGTATAAAACTGTTCCCAGTCGGCTCTGTTTATGAGCCACTTGGGAACACGTGGTGGACACTCAGTTACTGTATTTGTGCTCAAAACTACGGGGAAGTGGTCACTTCCGTACAGATTACTGACGACTTTCCACTGGAGTAGAGGCACAAGAGATGGAGATACTATGCTTAGGTCTATGGAGGAGAAGGTGTTATTGGCGAGATTATAATATGTTGATTCTTTTCGATTTAGGAGACACGCGCTCGACGAGAGAAGGAACTGTTCGATCAGTCGACCTCGCGCGTCATACCGAGAGTCACCCCATAGCCTGCTATGCGCATTAAAGTCTCCAAGGAGAACATAAGGTTCCGGAAGTTCATCAATTAAAGAGTGTAAATCACGTTTTTGCAGCTGATAGCTAGGAGGAATGTAAATAGTACAGATTGTGATCAGTTTGTCAAAAAGAACCACTCGAACAGCCACTGCCTCAAGGGATGTTTGGAGTTGTGTGTGCATGCAATTCCTTGATTCACTATGATGGCAACACCTCCGGATGATGTCATGGCATCATCACGGTCCTTTAGAAAAATAACGTATTTACGAAGAAAATTTGTGTGTTTTGAATTAAGGTGTGTTTCTTGTACACACAGCACTTTTGGTGAGTGTTCGTGTCAGAGTTCTTGGATGTCGTCAAGGTTTCTGAGAAGGCCCCTGACGCTCCATTGTATAATTTGAGCGTTCATGGTGAATGTAGAATAATGCTGTGTGTACGAAAAGCGAGTGGCTGTTTAGACGAGGAGTTTGAGTTCACTTAACAGGGCCGTCGCCAGGCCCTGTTATTTGCTTTTTTGTTTTCTTGGCGCACTCCAAGGAGCCACGCCACTCTTTCGGCACCAATGGTGCCGACGTATCCATTGCCTCCTCGGAGGCACTGGATGCCCGCATGTGGGGGCTGTTAGTTCGGATTTTGGGCCTCGCCTGGTGAGGGGAGGCCTTGAGACCCGAAGACTCTGGAGTCTCCGGTCTCTGTTTGGGAGTAGGCGGTGTAGCCTGGGCTACAGCCGCCTTGGGGGCAGGTGCCACAACCGCCGGCTCGGTATGCGCGGGCCGAAGGGGTGGCGAGGGCTGGTGCGGCGGTGCCCCCTGACGCGCCGCATCAGCGTATGTAGGTCCGTAGAATGGAGCGACTCTTCGCCCTGCTTCCTTAAACGTAATGTTCTCCTTCACCTTCAATGTAATTATTTCTTTTTCTTTTTTCCAGCATGTGCTGGAACGTGAATATGCGGCATGGTCTCCTTCGCAGTTTATACAGTGCGGCGGTTGTTTGCAGTTCTCAGACACGTGGCCCAGGACTCCACATTGTGCACAAGTCTGGCGACCACGACAGGCTTTAGAGCCATGGCCATACTTTTGGCATTGGAAGCAACGACGAGGGTTTGGTATATACGGCCTGACAGATGTCTTGGTATACCCTGTTTGAATGGAATCTGGTAGTTTACTGGATGCAAATGTGAGTATCAAGTGTTTCGTTGGTATTTCCTTATTATCTCTTCTGATGATAATTCTCTGTACATTATTGACATTTTGGCTCTTCCACCCTTCCAAAAGTTCAGTTTCGGTGAGTTCAAGTAAGTCTGCATCAGATACCACTCCGCAAGTGATGTTCATGGATCTGTGTGGTGTTATGGTGATCGGTATGTCACCAAACGTTGAGAGGCTGTCTAGCTTTACAAATTGTGCTTTGTCCCGAATTTCGAGAAGAAGGTCTCTGCTAGCCATTTTGGTTACTTTGTATCCAGCCCCGAGAGTTTCAGTAAGACACCTGGCAACTACGAAAGGAGTTACGGTCCTGGCTTGCTTTCCGGTTTTTTCTCAGTGAATGACGTGGAAGTGGGGAAAAGTTTCTATTGGCTGGTTGAAGAAATTTATGTCGTCGGTGCGTACCCGCTTTAGGCCGGTACGATCAGACAGTAGAGGGAATGTTCCATGCATGCCGGTCTTATTTTGGTTCAGCAGCATTGGCGGCCACCCACCACGAAGCCCAACAAGGGGACGCTGCAAGTTTGCAGGTACTGAAAGCTTGCAGACGTCAGCCGTACAACACTGCCATAACCCAATGCGCCTAGACCAAAGTATGCTATTTGCACAGGGTTAACCCTTGCCGCCAGGAAAATTGGAAGTAAACAGAAGAGAGAAGTAGACAGGAAAGCTAAAAAAAGTAAGAAAGACGAAGATGTAGGGAGAGAGAGATAGGAAAAGGCGACTGCCGATTTCCCCTGGGTGGGTCAGCCCAGGGGTGCCGTCTACGTGAAGCCGGGGCCAAAGGGGTGTGTTGCCCCTGCCGGGGGGCCTTAAAGGTCCAAGCACCCAGCGTGGGCTCAACCCCCAGGATCCCCTTTTCCCCGGACACGCAAAGCCACGCACGGCTAGGCGTGGGAGGGAGTCAAAACTCCCCCGTTAGCTCGGGTCCGTGGTGTCGCTACACACCAAACGCCTGCTTGCAGAGGCGCCCCTGCGGGGGACTTCAAAAATCAAGCAACATAGCTACAACATAATAGCGGTTTGAGATAGCAACTATGTTCTTTTTCTTAGCTTTTTTTTACAGAGCTCAAAGAAAAAAAAGTCAAAATCGAAGGAGAAAGCACAGAGTGCCCTACAACTAAAGGAAGCTCTAGCGCTTGTGTATGTGGGAGCTGCAACACACGGCCCTTCAGCCAGCACGGCAATGACGGGTAGTACGCAGATTTGCCTAATCGTCGTTATTTCGGCTGCGCATGAGTCCGCGTGGCCTGAATCCACTTCGTCGCGATAAGACCATCGAAAAATATTCAGCAGTTGCACTTCACCACCTCAACGTTTTGTGGGCTCACCAATTCTAATCGGCTCGCGAAGTTCCCAAAGGTTCATTCTTTTATTCGAAACAAAACCAATAATAAAGCTACAAGTGCGGTCGAAACCCGCAAGAACAAATAGGCAAATTTGTGTACTACCCACCATTTCCACGGTGGCTGAACGATCGCATCGCCAGAGTCGTTTCTAGTTAATCTAAGAACACTTTATGGGAGAAGGCAGGGAAGTTATCCAGAAAAGCTTCCCGGTTTGCTACACCCTACACTAAGGAGATAAGGAAATGCGATAAGAAAGATAAGAACGCTACTATACACTGGATGGAGTATTAAGGGAAGTAGAAAGAGAAGACATACACAAAATATTAAAAAGTCAGTTTCACGAAAAGGGCGAAACAATGAATGCGATAGTACCATATTCGAATTTTTCACGAGGCAAGGCTAGCATCCGATCTCGCGTAACTCAACAAAACGTTGATGTAAAGGCGTGTTTACACTAGAGCGACACTGACACGACGCGACGAAGACACGAGACAGACGCAGACAATCGGCGGACGAGTCACCCTACGACGACGACGCCTCAGAAGACGGCATGTCGTCGTAGTGTAAAACATAATGACAGACCGAAAACACCAGCAAAACACATCTGCGGCTGAGCAAAAATTTGCCCACGTGTTTGCGTCAAACGACCACGAAGGGGGAAATCTTTAGGGAGATATCAATGTCCCTTCCGAGGCTTCCACAGCACTTGAATAAGCATCTTGCGCATCCCGCGTAATTTTTCCTTCCTTCCTTTTTGTGTATCGCCACCACCGTCCCTGGACGCCGTGGATTATGGCAGGGGCTGCGCTGCATAGCCGGACAGGGACAATGGCAGAGCAGGGAGCATGGCTGAAAATGAGGTGCAGGTGTGCAAGTTTGGTCGGTGTGACTGCGTGTGCCTTCAGTGTGACTACAGAATTGGCCAACGGCTGTGAACACAAGGGACGGAAAGTCTTCAGAGACCATTGACGAACTGTTCTTGTCATGTAGTGTAAATATGACGAAAAAGACACTCAAAAGACAGTCAGCAGACCAAAATCGGTGCCGCGTCTCTCTAGCGTAAATGCGCCTTAAGAGAACACGGCCGCTCCAGGCCAGGGGTGGATCCAGCCACACAATTTAGGGGGGGGGGGGGGGTCACTTGAATTAACACCTGAGAGGTGGGCGTGGTTATTACTTTTTCTAACCACACAAAAACCCTGTAATGGCGTAAATACTGTTAATATGTGCTTACAGTGGTCCCACTCATTTCTCCTAAGTGGTGAAAGCATGTGCATGGCAAGCAATGAAGAGAGGGGGATGGGTGCTGACAGGCTTCGGGGGGGGGGGCCTATCACCCCTACCGCCCCCCTCTAGATCCGCCACTGCTCCAGGCACACTTTCGGCACACTTTTGGCACCAATTTTTTTCGTGTTGAAAGCGCAGCCCGCAGAAGCTCCCGCCTGCTATGGGGGCACAAGGCGCGCGCTGATCGCTGCCGCGATAGCACGGAGCACGCACCCCCCCCCCCCCTCCTTCACTCGCGAGATAAGCGCGCGCGCAGACGACCTTGGCCGGAAAGGCAATGTCCGCTCCGCAGAAAGACGAGGCTAGCGCATCCTTCCCCGTATGTATATAGCGTACATATACATGAATGACAGCGGCGGCAATGGCAAAAACCAGCCGAGACTGTCCATATAATTGCTATCGCAATAAAACTGTGCTGGGTGAATGGATTGCCCTGTATAAACATACACTCAGCCGCCTCCCTTTTGGGTCAAGGTTTCCCCAGCCAAGAAAGGAAGCGACAGCCTTGAATTATGGCAGAGCGCCAGCCGCAAACACGTATAAGCGCATGGCGTGCGCAATGAAATCCCGCCAATGCGAAGAAAATCACGACGAACGCGCTCACTAAGACATTAGCCGTTAATTTCCAGAGCAGCGTGCAGAGGAAGGATCCAGCACCGGCATACATTTTTTTTTTCCCCTGGAGTGTTAATGAAACCGCGGACCAATTAGTTCCTCTGTTCGCAGGGACGAGGCGTGCTGAAAGTGAAATGTGAATTTGGGACGAAAACTCTTGTGGATGGCATATGAGGCCATCCACAAAAGTTTATATGACGAAATTGGACATTACGATATGACAAAATTTGTGACAACGCCATTATTCAGCGTTAACTCACTATACACTCACATAAAGACAAGAAGCAAAACTCAAGCACGACCCATCTTAAAGGTCAGAACAACGCATAAAACCGGTCTTCAGCTCAGTCGTCGGATAGGGATATGCAAAAACACAATGTTTCCTCATTAAATCGGGAACGCGGCGCTAGCTCGCGATAATTTATCGATAATTAGGCAAGTTTAACCTGCACGACGGGGGAGGGCTGAACAAAAAATAAGCTTTCACGGCTGTCATTTAAATAGAGGAGTCTCTCATATAACATACACGAGTTCGCGAGTTCGGTTTCTGCACACAGCAAGTTATCTTCGCGTCCATGTTTCTTTCTTCACACTTAGATTATTTTTACTACTAATAACATCCCCTATACTTTGCTTGGCAGTGTTGTCCGTTAGTTCTCATTATTATTGCGTTTAACACAGAAGAAGGAGCCCTTAAACAGTCAAGTCCGTATAGTTCACAAGCATGCTCATTAGGAAAATTATAAAATGTACGGGATGAAGACAGTAAAGTGCGGGCCATGCCAGTTGCGAGAGTCCGCATATTTGAGCTTCCCAACATACGACATTGGCTCTTTAGAGGCAATAACAGCCGGCGTGGCAACCGGCCCCTTCAATTATCCACACCAACCATAGTTCTGCATTTGATAGTTTAGCATTTCGGGGGAGGCTAGGACCCTTTTTTTGTTCCACCAGCGTAGACGAGTAAGTCTTTTGACATACACACACAGGAAAAGGGGGCTATATGGTGGTCCAGAGCGGGCGCCCGGTCCTTGTCTACTAAGAAGAAAAAAAAAAAAAAAACCGGCCGCACTCCGAGAAAGATGAACGTCCCCAAAGAAGTGGGCGTGGCCAGCATGGACGTTGCACGCCGTTCGCGGCATTCACCCCACGCGCACAGTGTATGTAGTCTGCTATCGAGACAAAGGAGAAGAGCCGCTCCGAAGAGGAAGTAAACGAACAAAAGACACGCGACTTGAGAAGAGAAACGGTGCGGCAGCAGCATCCGCCCCGGCCGGATTGGAAAGAGAAGGGAACACCCAAACTCGATGTACAAGGAAGAGACGCGGACGAGTGTCCGTGTGGCAATTTCTTTTTTTTTTTTTTGGGGGGGGGGGGCGAAGCTCCTTAAGGCGGGGGTCGGTCGTCACCTGTACGTATGTATGCATGTACGTAGTAACCACCTCACAGCACATCCACGGAGTAAATGATGACGAGTGGGGGCGAAGCTTCGGAAGGTTTTTATCGGCAAACCGTGAATCATCCGCTGGCCGCGTCCGTCCGCCGTCTATATGTGTCCGTTTGACGCACCGAAGCGCGGACGGACTGACGGACGCTTCACCCCGCTCATCATCATTCGGCTTCGTGGATATGCTGCGATTTTTTTTTCCTTCCCCACATTTAAAAAGAAGCGCAAGAGTGTCGCCACCTGTAGGCAAACGCATATCAACTAGAGGCTATACTCTGGCGCTGCGATCATTCAGCAATCATGGGAATGATGAATAGTGGCCAGATTTGCTTAGTATTGGAATTTGTGGGTTCCGACCGCGCTTGTGGCATTGCCGTGTGTTGGTTCCATTTCAAATGAAACGAGCGAACCATTTTCATTCCCGAAACCCGACGTGACCCGATTTGAATCGGCGAGCCCAAAAGGTTTTAAGGTGGTGAATCGCAACTTCTGAACATTTCCCCGATTTTCGTTTCGTGCCAAAGCAGCTCCACGCCGCAGACGAGACAAATTCGCGCACTATACCCGCCATTCCCGTGCTCGCTCAAGCGCCGTGCGTTGCAGCTACCATATAGACACCAGCGCCAGAGTTCCTTCTGTACTTTTGATCCACGAGAAAGAACCGCATACGCCGTTTCTTGCCCATGGTGTGGAAAACAGCCAACGCTTGGTCACATTACATGGGAACGTGAGCCACGGTCACCCAAAATTGAGACGCCTCAGATTCCAGCCCGAAAATTCAGAACGGGATCAGTGGGAGCCCTTGCTTACCGGCAAGGAAAAGGAGGCCCTACTGGCGCTCCTGGAACAGGCGCGGAGGGCAGCTGAGACCAGCGGAACTCTGTACTATAGGGGACCCACACACCAGCTTTTAACCCTTTTGTTTTTTGTAGTTGTTTAATATACGTTGTTTAACACCTAAGGTTGATCTATGATAGACTTTGGTCCATATCATTTAGCGTTAACGAAAAGTCCCGAAGCTTCGTCTTATACATAAACTGTTATGAAAGCTTTATGCTGAAAGTTTGTAGAAGAAAATGTGTATATGTACGCGCGTCTCACGCTAGGATGAATTCGTCGTTGTGGCCTCTGAAAGTGGCTCATGCTGCATGCGCGCTACCGGAACTGTTCGCGGCGGCCACGATTCGAAAACAGACAGCACGCGATCCAGAACTGCCAATCGCATAAATAACGCGGTGTTCTTTTTAAGCACAAATCACCTATTACACAGCTCAGCCACACCCTTAGGCAAGAATTCTTTTCAGTGGGTGGGTGGGGGGGTTGAATTGTTTGTGTAGTGTGTTGTCGTCTTGAGTCCGCGTTCATTTGGCGCTATTATTTTCGTCTTAAGTATGTAAAGACAAGCCCAAATCTTAACTGTCCTAAATAACACCTACTTTTATTTGTTCTCGTCAAACCCCCCCTCTCCTTCTACATCCAAATTTCGGTGGAGGGGGGAGGAATGTACCCCAAGGCTCCCCCCTGGCTAAGGGCCTGACTCGACAAAAAAAATCACATTACGGTAGTAACATTTCTTGGTGCGAACGCACTTACTGCAAAACGTCTCGCTACTTTCACAACTTTTGCACCTGATGTATGAAACGCAATATATGTTGACTCTGCCCACCACGCTAGAAATTTCGTTTCTCAGGTCCGAGTCGTTCATAAATATATTAGTCATTCGTCACCAGATGCAGCCCATCATCAAAGAGGCATCATCAAACAGGAATCTTCATGTCATCATCAGGTGGCAAAAATGGTGCGCTGCTTTGTCATTTCCTTTCTACTATGGACCGACTATTCACTCATACGAATGCAATATTTTCCGTCTTTAGCGTTCCTTTAGGAGTAAGCCGACACACTGAAACGTTAAATAGAGATCCCAAGTTGTTCACGGCCCACACCGCAGCCTGGGAGAAACGAAGGTATACGTCCGGAACATCTACGCTCGACCTGAAACAAGGACATCGCCAGTCCGTTTCCAACCTACGCCCGTTCTACTTTTAGAGATCCTCCCCGAAAAAGAAAAAAATAGCGCGTAGTAGTGCGCAAAACAGGCTGAAGACGAAAGTCAACTATCGATCCGAGCGGTACAGAACTGTACCACTCGGAAAAACAAACACACGCCACTGTCGGCTTGGCTTGAATACACATGGAAAGACGGCTTGTTCGCAACCCTGACCCAGGAAATGAGACCACGCGCTCATCGTCCCACACGTACAGCGACTACGACCTCTAAGAGACGGGAAAAAATGTGTGTGCGCGCGTACGAGGGGGGCGGGTGGAGTAGCTGCTTTATATCGTTCGAAACCGGCTTAACTGAGGCAACTGAAAAAGGGAAATAAATTACGCTGGCCAACGCTCCGCAACGTGAATACACGGGAGAGACAGTGTGAAGCATCCGGCTTCCAGTTAAAATACCTTGCGTTGGTAGGCTGCAAACAAATGTTTGATAGAGCGTAAGGAGAGAGAGAGAGAGAGAAAACAGAAGGCGTTCACATTTCGGTGGTTCATATTACCACGCGCGTTTTCTACTTAGCTGTATTTGGTTTACACCCACAATGACTGTCAGCAATGCTCGGCGCAGATTGCGCTTCACTGTTCGAGAAGTTTCACGGTCGTGCAAATCATTCCTTTAAACTCGTGCGCAGGACACAAACATTCAAGCTCGTTGCAGAGATTGCGCGAACCACCATAGAAGACTGGAAAGATAAGACTGGAAAGATAAGACTGGAAAGATAAGACTGGAAAGATAAGACTGGAAAGATAAGACTGGAAAGATAAGACTGGAAAGATAAGACTAGAAAGATAAGACTAGAAAGATAAGACTAGAAAGATAAAGACTAGAAAGATAAAGACTAGAAAGATAAAGACTAGAAAGATAAAGACTAGAAAGATAAAGACTAGAAAGATAAAGACTAGAAAGATAAAGACTAGAAAGATAAAGACTAGAAAGATAAAGACTAGAAAGATAAGACTGGATCCCAACGGTGATCATTTGATCGACGGCCGACGCCCCGTTCTCACCGCTAGCAGTGCCAGTGCGTATCGCTGTAATCTGATTCCCGTTTAAAATCTGACTTTCCGTTCACGTACAATCTGCTGCCTTCGTCAACGTCACGACCACGCGAAAATACAGACCGGCGATAGCGATAACTCCACGCTTGCGCATATTCGCGACACCTTGGGGAAAGATGACGATTTAATCCGTGTTTTATTTGGTCTTGCAACCACCCCCGAGCTATTCCGACAAACTAAAAGCAGGTTCTTCGATCGGCGATCGTACCTAACTTCACGCCGTTCTGGTCGCTCACGAAACCACGGAATAGCACGAGAAAAACCTCGCACTATAGCACGCTCGCACAACCTAAAGCTCAACAAGCTCCCCCCCCCCCCCCCCTAGCGGGGTTTGGCAGCAATTACGTACTTAGGTATACACTGACCAACCTACGTACCGAGCATATGCGGAAGGAACAAGGTGTAAACATTGGGCTTCCTACAAGCCTTCTTCATTTCGCGTCCTATGAGCACACAGCGCTACTGTTAACGGAACCATACGGTCTGCATTACGTGCCGCTTAATCGTGCCCCGCATGAAGTGCCAGATATAGCCAGGAAAACAGAACTTTTGTTCGTCTATTCCTGGCTGTGGCTATCGCTTTTTCATCCAAGACCCAATTGAGAGTGTTCCTTAGAGTCCGTAAAGCGTCAAGTGGTCCATCAGCTCAGACCGGCTCTGGCGTCACGACGGCGGCATAAATCATAAGCGTGACGTTCGAAACCTCCAGCTTACTGTAAGTTCGTTCGAACTTTTCTTTTTTGTGCACAGGTGATTAACTATGTCTTCTTTATATCTGTTAAATTTCCGCAATTGTTTGGCTTGGGGTTGGTTAGACAATGTATATATGGACGAAAAAAAATGGGTCGTCAAAATTCCACCACAAAATCATTTTCTTTAGTAACTTCAAAGAAACAAGCCCATAGGAAAAATAAGGGACCAGCTATATCGGTACGTCTACATTTTAGTCTTTACTGTATTCCGGATCAGCCCACGCTTATTGAGCATTTCTCTTTGCAACCTCCCGAAACCACCCTTTCCCTTCCTGCAACTGGGCGACGCACTTGACTACCCAGATCGACATCACTACTCTTTCATCCGCCTAACCAAATCCGCGCTATCCACACTACTGAAACACGGACACCTCGTTAACGAGCTCTGTTCTAAAAATTACTTTCCTACACGGCAGCTTGGTGTATGGGGACTATATAGGGGCAAGCTTTTGTTTGCCTTTCCAGCAATCGCTTCAACGCATCTAAGTTGTACCCTATTTCTCTCTCTCTTTTTTTTACAATTTACCAGCGCGCTCAGCGCACGACACCCCGAGCCGCTTACGGTGATACTTCGAACGACAAAAAAATAGAAATACATTCGAGAAAGACACTCACGCGCAATCTGCGTATAAACAGCGGAGCTCGAAATTTAGCGCCACCAAGCGACGAACACAGATTCAGGTTTTTCTATCTTTATCTTTTGTCTTCCTTTTCTAGATCATTTTGTTTCTTATTTCTTGATACTTATTCCTTTCTTCATTTCTTTTCGTATTGCCCTCTCCTCCATCCTCTCCACCTTTATCCCTCACATCCGCCCTCCTCACCCTTTTATTTTTACACCTTGATGCGCTACACTGTGCCTGATTACGCTATGATTTACTCTCTCCCTTCCTCCTTTTCTCCTCGACCTAGCATCAGCCATCAGCCTGACTTCACACAACCTTGCTAAACTATATTACACTACAAAGCTATCCCATGCGCTACCCTCCCCCTTCTTCCTTTCCTTCCTCCCCTCCTTGATATCCCTCTTCCTCCTCATTTCCCTTCCACACCTCTTTACTATTCTATGTAATGCATCGCAATGCTAGTACACTGTAGCTATGCTATAGGAGCTGCTTGGCACACACCCACCTTTTTATTGTGTGTGTACATTAGCGCAGTTTTGTGCGAACGACTAAGGACGAAACTAAAGCTAAAACAGCTCCCTTGCTCAAAAACCGCCATCTGCATTCAGCGAGGCCAGCAAGATAACGATGCGGCTCGCCCGAAACCATACAGTTTCCCGAAATTACCTAGAAGGTACCCCGGCGCTGCGATCGTTCAGCGACGATGGAATTGACGAATAGTACACAAACTCGCCCAGTCTTCGTGTCTGCGCGCTTCAAGCGTGTTTGCGGCTTTGTCTATTGCTGTGTTGTGGTTTCGTTATAACGGACCGCTTCGAAACTCGCGACCAACTTGAATTCGTCAGCCTAAAAGGTTAATGCGGTGAAGCAAAACTGCTGGCTAGTTTGGCTTCGTGTGGCAAAACTGCCACACGAAGATTATACCAATTTGTGAACTACCCATCTTTTTTCAACGCGGGCTGAAGCGCCGCGCGTTGCAGCTCCCACAGACACTACGCTCGCGACTACAAGCGCGACGACTGCGATCTCGGAGGCAGGCGGGAAGGAGACAAATAGAGTTACACCGATGCGGACGAAGAAGAAACGACGTCGCCTTCAGATGCACGTGGATCCAACACTAAAGAAGAAAACAGACAGCAAAGGCTATACAAATATAGGCGCAGTGTCTATATGGATGATGCGGGTATGGACCCTCCCCTTTCGTCGTCGCCCCCTACCGGCGAGCTCTCGAAAAAGTGGGTCGGCCGAGGGGCGTGGGCTTCTCGACAGCGAAGCGGTCGACCCTGATTTCTTGTTCTCGGAGGAGAGCAGCTCGTGGCCTCTCGGAGGAGCTTCCCTCTCAAAGGCAAGCACTATATGCGTTCGAGTGAGTGCGCGTACGTACACAGTACGATCTTACGGACTTGACGTGCGTGTGTGCTCGCCTACACGCTCGTCCGTCCGTTTCCTCCGTTCACTATGCGGAGATTTATGGGCTTTCATTCGCAAAGCGGAGGGCGCGTCCTCGATTGAGCGTATATATATATATATATATATATATATATATATATATATATATATATATATATATATATATACCATCACGCATCGGCAAGGATGACAATACCATTATTTTTTATTTATTCTTCCAAAATTGGTACGAAGAACCGCAGAAAGAGACAGCGGTCCAGTCAATACTCCTCCGGAGAAGAAAAATAAAAAAAGATCGAGTATAAGGCAACTGAAAGCAAACAAAAAAATCCAGCTGGTCAATCAGTACATTGGCGATGGGAGATGATGTATGGAAGCGGGTTTGCAGCGACTACTGAAAAAGCCAGAAAAAATAACAAACCGCGGATTTTACGCTTTTTAAGGCGGCCACCCACAGAACGTTGGCAGTTTTTTTTTTAACTTTCTTACTTCAAAGGCGCTTTTTTTTTTTTTCACCCGAAAAAGTCAACGGAGTACGCGCCAGTACGCACCGCGGTGGTCAAGGCTCCGTTCCGATTGCATCGGAATCGACCCCAAAAAAGTCACTGACCGCTGCGCACCGTTTTATTTCCTATCGTTCGACTTATTTTGTTTTGCTGTATGTTCCCTGCTCGTTCAAGAAGCTCGCACGTCCCGTTTTCCCAGCGAAGCGGCCTGCGTGTTTCGCGCGCCCGCCACCAACTGGGCGAATTGAAAGCAAATCGACCCATTGTTAACGCGCCGAGAAGTTTTTTTTTCTTTTTCTCGTGATTCGACATGTTTAGACACGTCCTTCAAACGCCTCCAGCTGAAAATAGGAATCAAACACAGGTCAAACAAACGCCTCTGCAACGAATACACTTTACGCTCTATAGGCGGTACGCGGCTACGGCGTAGAGGCGTTCGGCTGCACCCAATAGAAGGGAATAGCCCCATACCGTTCGATATTTTTTTTTATTCGTGGATTTTTCGATGTGATGGATGGATGGAGGAATGGGACGGGAAAGGATGGGTTCGATCGAAGTGCATGAGATTGGCATGACACAGGACGGGACAAGTGGATGAATCAGATGGGACTTAACCCTTTCGGTCAGGCGACAGCTCAGCAATACTTAGTAAAGTACATATATAGAGGCAGGCTTACGTTCACTCCAACCCATATTTAAGCCCCCAATCGGATAACAGCCCCTTACCACGTGACACGGTTTCCGACGCCCACTGGCGAGGTGAGGCTCAAACACGAGGGCTTTCCGAAAATTGCAGGTACCATTTCGCACACGATCGTTTTATCGTCCCACTCAGCGCTGTCCCTTCGAGATAAGTTTTCCAGACTGAAGTCGCCTGCAGCTGCTTGTGTGAATAAGGAAAAATGTGCTACTCCGAGGGAAATTTGGGGCTCCGTAAATGGCTGAAACTTCATAAATAAGTCATACTCTTTTCCGAAATAACATTAAATCTCCGACAAGTAAAACTGCGTGGCGGCTTCGCCGCGACCCATTTTGGCTGTTTGTTCTGCTATAACCTTACAACAATGAACAAGTAGAATGTTTTGTGGTGTTTCACGTCTTGAAGCCGCAACACGATCACTAGGAACGCCGTAGTATGGGCGGAAATCCCGAAATTAGGACCACGCGTGGCTATTTAACGAGCGCCCAAACGTGGGCCACTATAGCATTTCCGCCGCTAACAAAATGCAACCGCCGCCGCAGGGATCGAACGGGTGCCTTTGAGATCGGAAGACGGTCATCTGCGGTGTTATCCTGGGGACGCCTACAGCCAAAACCTGGAGGCGGGTATCCGATAGGCGAAATCCCATCTCACGTGTCTCAAGTGCGATGTACACTTTACTTTTCCTTTGAAATAATAGTGCCACCGATATGCCACATCATCCTCATTCACACTCGCCTTCTCGATAGGTAATACGAATACGACCATCCTCATTCACACTCGCCTTCTCGATAGGTAATACGAATACGATCATCCTCATTCACACTCGCCTTCTTGATAGGTAGTACGAATACGATCATCCTCATTCACACTCGCCTTCTTGATAAATAATACGAATACGATCATCCTCATTCACACTCGCCTTCTTGATAGGCAATACGAATACGAGACATCGGATACGCAATGTCCCATAAGCTTCGAAGCCCGCATTTCACTGCACGCGCGAGCCAAGTCGTTGCCGACGGATACCCGTGGGCAACACTACGTTTCAGGGCTGCTATACCACCCTGGCGCGAAGTGCGATAGCTGCAAGTCCCCCAGAAACTGCTGGGCAAGGATGTGACAAGTCCGGGCAGCCTCACTCGGGAGGACCTCCGAGTTCACCGGCCACTGCCCGGGCCTCTCACGGCGACATCTTCAAAAACCGGGTGACTATGTTGCTCCCGTCGCTGTAGCGACGCTGGCTTCCCCACGTCTTCGCAGCTCGGAGCCCCACAGCAGTGACAGCGCATCCTCCGAGATTTTCCCTTGCAACTCGCATCGCGTGCCACCAGCCATTCACCTACCGGTCTCGTACGTGAACGTAGCGCGACAGTGCACCATCTGTGGTCTCGCGCAGGGCCGCCGCATTTCAGCGCCTGGCCCTTTCCTCGTGCCCTCTTACTCATGACTAAACGGACGTAATAAAATAGCATTGCTTGGCGATGCTATGAGTGTAGCAAATGAAATGTAAATCATGAAGCTCGACTGCGGTTTTCGAGCGTAACAAAATGCGAAATAATTTACCTGTTCATGTAAAAAAAAAACCTAATCAATGAGAACTAGGACCTTGCACTGTTGCCTTGTAAGGTAAATCTTTACTTTGGTGTATATATTGATTATGTCATTGTGTCGTGCATATAGTTGTCTATTTTACCTTGTTTTCAGCCTTTTCACCTTAAAATCAATGCAACGAATAACCTGATGTCTCGCTGCGGCTCGCAATTGTAGGATCAATTTTTTTATGCACGTCTTCCTTTGTATCTATGCCTTTATTTAGAATAAAAAAAACCTTCCTCCAAAACACGTGAAGAAACCACGATCTTAAATTAAGAGCACCGGTGCACAGAGGTCAAGTAGTATTGAGCCGCTGCATTTCGCCAAGTAAGTAAAGCCGGGTACCGAAACCAGTGTTCATGAACTTCTTGAAATAATTCGAACAAACACCGTATACTTACGCAGATGATGATGATGATGAGTAGTTTTTAGTGGCGCAAGGGCCAATTGATGGCCAAAGAGCGCCATTTCAATCGACTACAGATATGAACAATGATATGATGCGTGGCTGTAAAGGGGGCCTTAAAATTCCTCGCTCCAACGCGGGTTAAAGCATGAAAGTAATAAAATCATGACAGTGGCGTGACATATGTGTAGTGATAGCGGATGGCAAAGTGTCATGATAATACAACCATGATGAAGATGTAGTCACCACAGCCACGACCACTCTATATATGGGTCGTGCTACGGATGACCTCGAAATATCGGGTGAAAGCTTTGCACATCTTTTGAAAACGTAAAAAGTGTTTGCAGTTTAAAAAGCGGATCCCTACCGATAAGCACTTACGCAGGGTGCCTGCAGAGAATGAGAGAAAGAAACACAGCATTTATAGTTTATTGAAAACGGCTTTCCCGAGATTCGGAAAAAAAAATCAATTAGATCCACAGACCACACGTGAATTGTTTTTTTTTTTTTTTGACAGCGAAAGCAAATAGCGCACGGCCCTGGTCCGCAACGCAGGAAAATTACGAACCGTTTCGGGGAAATACACAGCACTCCGAAATTATCTTCGATATGAAGCGCGGCTGCTTTATTAACAGCTGCGCGCGTGCGAGTCTTCAAAATGCAACTGTCACTTTGTACAGCGAGCGCGTCATAGGGCGGATCGAGGCCTTGCGCAGACAGTAAGCTCATTCTTGCGCATTTCTGCGCCTGCAGCAGCACTAGCAGCAGGCTTATAATCCTTCGCTGCCCGAAGAACAAAATGGGCTCTGGATTACCCGGAAGGCTGCGACGTTTGAAAGTCGGAAATGTTCCCGGATACATAATAAACAGTGTGTGTGCATGCGTGTGGTGTGTGTGTGTGATATGCGCATAGAAAAATGGCGAACGTGCGAAAATGTTTATTACTCGGACGTTTCCGCCGGACGATATAAACATTTGTGTGCGAGGAGCTTTTTTTTTTCGAAATGGGTTAAATCCAAAACAGAAACTAGCTCAAATAAGGCTCTATTGAAATACACATATTCTCAACTTTGCTTACAAGCAGTAATAATAAAAAACAAATAACAATGAGCCACTTAGAATTCCCGTTTTAAAGAAAAAGAAAGTACGTATGTCCCAAATAGAGCCTTATACATGAGCAGTAGTATCGGCATTGTAACATTAAAAAAATTATACATATCCGCCCAGGAGAGTCCTGCTTGCCTTGTCTGTTGCTCGAATGTCATGCCAGGTCTTCGCACCACCCCCCCCCCTTCCGCCCAGGTGTATGATCGCATGTTCACTATTTTGCCTTGATCATGATGGCGAAAGTTTTCCCTCGAACGCATATTCATAGGAGTCTCAAGCCAGGACCGAGCACTCACTGATGAGGATCCAACGTAGACCTTTGGCTTAATTACTTCTATCAGTGCTTTCAGAGATCGGCGAAGTCCTGATTTCGTTATGATCTCCAACAAATTATGTTACCGCTAGCTAGTCTCTTCCCTATCTTCGTTATATCTCTAAAAATATCTCTGCTTGAAGCGCCGTCAGTTTCGGCTGCCCCTTTTGCGATTCCCCGCGCAGCCACGCAGTATGTGCGATGGTCGCTTTAAACAGGTACTGACACAAAGTTTGCCTTCGAGTTTTTTTTTTAGTTCGTTTATTTTTCGGCTTTCTCTCTTTTCTGTAATGTGTTGCTGTGAACCGGTTAGTACACACAGCCTATCGTTTGCTGCAGCACATGACAATTGATTACAGGCTCGTCATTATCGACTGGTTTCAGTATCGGTTTTAGAGAGCTTCAGAGAAACGTCAACCCGCCGAGTTTCAACTATCGCCACCTAGCGTACACAGCTTTCAAACACGTCAGCACACAAAAACGCACGTCCAGACGGTCCGCATCAATTGAATTACTCTCGAATAGGCGACGGGCCTGCAGTGTCGCCAAACACAACTTTCAACCCGCGTTCGCCGCGGCCACGCACTCGCGAGCAGCCACCGAGAAGTATAGATGGCTGGAGCAAACGTGGTAAAAGGAATGGCGGATATGACGTCATCATAACTTGTTTTACTGACTGCGGCGTGGTGACGAGAGGGAAGTAAGGGGGTCCGCAAGGGCATAAATCTCCCTAAATTCAACTAGAGGGGACTTTGGTACTGCGATCATTTAGCAACCATAGGAATAATGATTGGTATATTACACGAATTTGCCTAATCTTCGTTTTTGCGGACCTCGAACGCGCTAGTGGCTTCGTTTGTTGCTCCGTTTTGGTTTCGCCTCGAATGAAAAAAACGGACAGTTCTAAACTTCAAGAGTCGATTTAAAATGGTGGGTATGAAAGGTTGAAGTAGTGAATTGCAAGTGCTGAACATTTGCTGATTGCCGTTTCGTGACAAAGCAACTTGAAGCCAGGCGAAGCCAACCAGAGCCGAAAGTACGAAAATTAGCCCAATCCGTAAACAACCAATCATTCCTATGCTCGCTGAAGCTCCACGCGTTGCACCTCCCATAAACACTAGCGCCATAGTTCCCACTAGTGTATTTATATGAAACTCCAAGACCACGCAAGGGGTCGCCTTCAGATGGTGTCAGTAACTTCAATATTCAAACTTTAAAATTGCTGTAAAATACCTTCCAAGCTACAGTCGCTATTGATATTTTGCAGATGATATACGCATGTTCACGGAGATCGATCTCGCGTGCAGGCTATCTGGGCCGTCAAATTTTGCGTCAGTATACCCCCTTTAAGTTCCTGGAGACTCATTTCTTAGACACTTCTATAGAAACGTGGCTAATTTGATGGATGCACAGCAACGACACACTATGTATGGTGCCGCAAGCGCTTTTGTATTGAAAAGAAGGGACGTCGCTGATAGAATCATCTCGCGGTTTTAATAGGTACAGCTAAACTTTGTCCAGCTGAGCGATACCACTCAAATGCGTGAATAGAATTTTCATCCCGCGCTTCTGTAGCGTGAGGCAGGCTGATGAATCCATACACGGTCACCTTTTGAAGTTCCTTGAGACTCATTTCCTTCTTCGAGAATGGGCGATTATGTCGCCAAACAGTCAAAACCCACGCGAACTTTCTCACGGTAGACGCAGCATGCGATGCTCACCATCTTTACGCGTCTTGCGGCGACGTCGACAGGCATTGGTTGGCGGAGAGCCAGAGCAATCCGTGCGTGTACCACGGGATCTTGTCGACTGCGCCGAAATTGCAACGACACCGAGGAAATCACGAATGCCATACGGTCGCCTTTACTGTTTAATTCAGTTCTTTCTCTCATTCTAAGAATTCTACTCTTGCGTCTTTTCCACTTTCTTCCTTATATATATATTAACATAATGTCAAAGAAAGTATAGGGGTGTTATCACCATTTCAGTGCAAATGTGAAGAAAGGAGGACGAAAAGGTAACTTGCCACAGCCAGGATCCTAACCTACGACCTTCGAATAACGCGCCCGATGCTCTACCACTGACTTACGGTCGTGGTCATCTGCCCGTCCACTTCATAGGGTATATGTGTGCGTTTAAACGTCGGAGCGTCAGTCAGCGCCATCTGTTGCCTTTACGCCGAGTGTGGAATACTATTTTTTTGCGTTGGCGTCACGTAGTGCGAGTTTTTTATTACCGAATAGCAGGAATGCAATGTCACAGTGTAAAACAAACGTTTCGCCTAGAGAACGGGGGACCGGTCAATAAAAATGAACTGTATTGCAGGAGTGTGTAGTTAAACCTAACCCTAATGTACACAATTTATCTTTAATAAAGGCTGGTCGCAGGTAGAAACGCCTGAATAAATGTTACGTTTTCCACTGCGACATTTCACAATTGTATAAATATATGAACCACCCGATTTCAGTATTGTCATACTATCTATAATGTACTAGGCCCAACAGAACGCGGAGGTACAGAAACTACTTTCGAAATGCATTAACCACCGCTCAGCAGCGTTCGCGTGAAATTGCGACAAGTTGCGAGGCGAGGGCCAGACGGCGGCGAACGAGTAATCAAGACCGCCAGACAGCGAAGCGAAAGGCGATACGCGCGCCATTCACGGCCGCTTATGCTGCGCCAATTCCGGTAGCTTGACAACGCGCGATTTGTTCATGTTGCGCAATGTCTCCACATTGGAAGAAGCGCGCATAGTGTTAACACACGGCGCGCTGGGTATATTTATCAGAATAAAAAGGGTGCGCTAGCGACGACGAGGGAAAAAAAGGGGGGGCGTAATATATAAACGCGGAGACGACGCTAATGATGCCTTAAGGGCGGAGAAGGAAGCGAAAGACAGCCATTACGGTATACGGCGTATGCCTCCATTTTCGACGCAGGTGCAGTGTAAAATAACAACCACGCACGCGGGAGTGCGCTGCTTGCAAGGCAGAGATCTCCCGAGAGAAAGGCTGCAAGCGAAGTGCATTTCGCTCCGACAAAGTACTGCATAATGCAATGGCCGGGACTTCTGGGTGTGGAGCGCGATAACTTTTAATCTAAGAGTACTGGTTCGCATAGAGTTGCTTAAAGTTAACTAGAGGGGACTCTGTCACTGCTATTGTTCAGCGACCGTGGGAATGGTGGGTAGATGGCACCCGGATTTGTCTAGCCTTCGTACTTACGGGCCTCGAATCCCGCGTGCGGCTTCGTTTGTTGCCGTGTTTTGGTTTCGTTCGAAGGAAAAAAAAAGCGAATTCGTTTGAATTTCGTGAGCCGACACGAAATGGTAAGCCTAAAAGATTCAGGGGCTGTGAAGCGCAACGTCTGAATATTTGGAGATTTTCGTTTTGTGCCAAAATAGCTCCACGCCACGCGAAGCCGAACGGAAGCCAGAACTGCGAAGATTAGACAAATCCGTGTACTACACATCATTCCCATGCTGGCTGAAGCGCCACGCGTTGCAGCTACTATAGACACTAGCGCCAGGGTTCCCTTTTGTGTGTTTATAGCAAAATCTTTACTCGTTTCGCACAGACCGGCCGGCTCACTAAGGAGGTTCAAAAACAAATCGTCACCGAGACTACTATAACGCACCGCAAGCTCTGACGTTTTGATCACGTGTTGGGTCGACCCGATGGGATTTACTTGAGTGACGTAATGCCCTCTCCTTTCTTTTTCCTTCCACCATGGTTGCGGCAGCCCGCCGCTGCTACTGCCGAGAGGTGGCGCTACGTGTACACGTCCCCTAGAGTACCGCTTATGTCTTCAAATCCTAATCCGGTATGAGAAGCTCGAGTGACTTCTGGCTGCTCAGTGATCTCAGTAAAATTTCCAAAATATGTTGTCTTCGGTATGATAAGCGCCGAACGGTATACGGTTTCCAAGACATTTGCATTTGTCTGAAAGTAAGTCAAACATAAATAGCCAATTACTAAATCACGCCTTCGAACATGGTAACCCTATGTGTGTCGCCTGTCGCCTGCATAATATTGTGTGCATGATAAACGTAAGAACAATACGTAATAATCACAAAATAAAAACACGAATCAGTCCTGCGCGCTAGCTTCCCTCTATAAACACAGTAAAACCACTTGTCTGGTATTTACAGACACGTTAGTAGCGCGCCCTGTTCCTGTATACAGCACTAGCGCGGGTCTAGTGTCTACAGACAGAGTAGTCCAGGGTCGAGACAGATCTAGCGCATAACATAGTACTACCAGCGTATACTGCATACACAAGATTAGCGCGAGTCTTGCGTCTATGTGTCCGTGTTCCTCGCTGCTCAAAACTACGGACGTGTACCAAGACTATAGTGCTATAGTGATTGTGGTGTCCATGAACACAGTACTCGCGTGCTAGTCTTGTGTCCAGTTTCGTTGCGTTTCACACTGCGTTCTCTTCCCTCTCCAGACACGTGCCTACTGGTTAGATATCAGATGCTATCCAGTTAATAGGTGAAGTTCGCCCCTGTGTAGACAGTGACGCAGTGCAGTACCACGACCGCTGGATGAAAGAGCGCACGCTTTTTAATCCAGCGGCCGTGGCAGTACCACCGATTTGGCGCGTTGCCCTCAGTGCTCCAGTGCCCAAGCGCGAGCACTTAGGAAGAGGGGGGAAAGGGCAAACTGCTTTATGCTTTTTTTTTACCGGGTTGTAAAAGTCCTGTCACTGTTTCAAGAGAAGCGTTATAGACACTCGGGTTTTTGACAATAATGACCACCGATGTTGCATTTGAAGAACTGTTTACTGCTCGTATATGCAACCACAAAAAGCCTGTGACCAACGTCAGGGAGTTAGAAGCGCGACATCACCTCATTTTTCGTGTAGTTTTTTTTTTTTTCGTCCTTTGTGTAGCATGTTGTCTTGTGGACTCGCCTAAATGTTTTGGTACACTATCTCGGCCAACGAGGAAGGCTGCGACAAAAATTTGCGCCCCCCCCCCCCCCACATACACTCATGGCGAACCATGAGCACACCTATATATGATTCAGTGATTGATTGATATGTGGGGTTTAACGTCCCAAAACCACTATATGATTATGAGAGACGCCGTAGTGGAGGGCTCCGGAAATTTAGACCACCTGGGGTTTTTTAACGTGCACCCAAATCTGAGCACACGGGCCTACAACATTTCCGCCTCCATCGGAAATGCAGCCGCCGCAGCCGGGATTCGAACCCGCGCCCTGCGGGTCAGCAGCCGATATGATTCAGTGCAGATAGTGCAGATGCATATAGCGCGCCAATTACGGTATCCATCACCGAAACCCCCGCCACACGCCTGTCAGACTCGTAAGAAAGCGAAAGCTTTCGGTCATACATACGCATACTCGAAGCAACAGCCGAAACCACCTTGAAAGCGACGCAGCCCCCAAAAAGACAAGACCAAAACAAAGCACGCACGCGTCGCCTTGACCAAGCGTCCAAAGAAAAAGCGAAGGCCTCGACCTCCGCGGTACAGCCACGTGATACAATCACGTGCCGCGAGCAAGGTCCCCGTGAGAATGCGCCGGCGAAGAGGCGGAGAAGTAGGTGCGAATTGTCTAGTGAAAGTTGCTATAAAGAAACCCTTTCACAAGAGGTCCGGACTGCAAGAAACAAAGAAAACGCGCGCATACACGTTGCCTACGGGCCAGGCCGATCCCTCCCACATGCGCGCACGCCCGCCCACACGCGCTCATTTCACCTTCGACCACCGCGCGGCGAGAGAGACGCGGCAAGCGCATTGCTGTTCGGAAGAAGCGACGGTCTCTCTGGTTCGCAGCAATCATCTCTGCCCACACGTGTAATACCTAGAAGCGCATAAGCTTCTCCTGGTTAAGTAGCAAGGCAATGACTGTTTGTTTGTATGAGAGTCAGGTTGTCTGAGCCAGTAAGAAGAATCAATTACGACGTGTACCGCTTACACCCGCCCAATAGCCTCACCCCAGACTAGACCCTGTGTAGCAACTCAAGTTTCAAGAATCTCCGAGGTTTTTACGCGCGAAAACCACCACGTGATTGCGAATCCCAGGGTAGTGATGCGATTATGAGCAGTCAGAAATCTACACACGCTGGTCTTGCTGCATTTCACTCCAGCAAAATTCGGCCGCGCGCTGCCGGGAATCAAACCCGCGACCTAAAAGGCCAACTGATCTTGCCGCGCGATGAAACGGAGCCAGCGCATGCATCGCAAAGCCGTATACAGCATGCATGTCGACGTCTGAAGCTTCTGCTCGAAGCTGTGTCCGTCCCTCGGCGACCGTCTGCTCCCCCACTGCGCATGCGCCATCTCTCGTCCTCTCCTCGCGTAAGCGCACGGAGGTGGCAGAGCGCTGCCTCGGCTTCTACTCCTCTCCCGTTAATTTCTCCGCCACAGCTGTGCGCTCGCATATAACACTGCGCGCGCGCGCGCCATTACACTCTGCTAGCAGCGCTGGGTGTTTGCGACACACGCACGGTAATACACACAAATGGAAGGGGAGTAACATAAACGGTACGCAACATATACACAACTCCACACACAAATGACACGTACACGGAAACATACAAATGGCAACAAGTGAACACCAGCACTGCTTCGCATCCTTCACATGGCTCCCTTTAGTGAGAGATGGTGTAATTTGTCTCGCACCTTCGCTCAAAACATACTGCTTTAGGCGCATCGACTAGCTAGGGTGAAAAGGTGATGCACGGGCAAAATTCGGCGAACTTACTCATCTGTCGACTCACTCAAGACTCAGATCGAAACCACGAGTCCGGCTGAGGGTGCATCTTCGATGGAGGCGAAAATGTTTGAGGCCCGTGCACTTAGACTTATGGGCACATTAAAGAAACCCGGGCGATCGAAATTTGCGGAGCCCAGCACTACGGTGTCAGTCGATGACGTCGTGGTTTTGAGACGTTGAACCACAAACAATAATAGTCCAGTAGAGGAAATATTTAATAGAGTAAGAATCCGAGTGGGCCCTCAAAAAACAATATGTTTCCTGGGCGAGTCTGAGTGACTCCAAACTACGGTAACCTTTCAGCCGACTTACGAATTCGCGGCTACAACATAAGTTTACACGGTACTTCTCTCTTCCGCGAATCCCGCATGGCCGCTCTCCGCCACTAAACGCAGCCAACGCGTCGCGATCATGAAGACTTCTCGCGCGCCGTCGGTTTCGCGCCTCTATACCATTCTTGCGAAATGCGCAAGCAACAAAGAGTGTGCTAAGCGTGGACGGCACTCTCATAGAGTAACAGTCGAACGTAGGCGACTCTCAAGAGCGATCTTGAGCAGAGCGTAGAAGGAGAAAAAGATAAATAAGAACCCGAGTAAGTGCACTCGACCTTGGCGCAGGGTGAAAAGGGGCGACACCGCGCGGCAAGAAGGCAAGAAAAAGCTAGGACAGAGCAAACTCGAGACAAGTCCGGACAAAGGGCGTGCCTACATGGCACGACTTCCCTATGACAACAAACCATCGCTCAAAAACATTTGCATTGATCGCGTCTCTGTTGAAGCGGCGTGTACACCAAAGGTCACAGCCATATGACCCTTAACTATTCCAATTTCCATCAAGACTCACGGGAGAAGAAAGAAGGACATCGTACGGTTAGGACTATAATACGCGAAGTATATGGCATTTCGTGTGGTTAGAAGTGTAATACGCAACGTTACAGTTGAAAAGCAACGGCCAGGAACGTGTCGCGTAATCTTAGCTGTATGAGCTATATATCAGCTATATTATGGCTGTATAAACAACAACACGAAGTTCGTAACATTGGTGTAGTCACTCGCCGCACCGTTTGAGGGCTAAGAACTGTGCCGCGAATTCGGGAACGAATTCTACAGAGAACAGTTCCCGCGCTGTTCACAAATGGCTTTGAAACACGTGTACATACACAGCTTCTCGCAAGAAAACCAGAACCTCCTCAGCTTATGCCAAAACGAACACCTATGCCCGGCAGGCGACCGCGCAAGCTCCAGCATATAGTGACGCTCCTCGGCCACCGACCCGAAAAGCGCTTTGATACAGACAAAAAGTTTCGAGTTTCGTGAATACTGTGCGATGTCAGTGCGCTTCTAAGAGCCCTCTTGGGTGGTCGAAATAGTACAGAGCCCTCCACTCCGACTTTTCTCCACTGCGGGACGTTAAACCATACAAACCGAGCAACTAACCTGTCCTTATGCACCCCCCCCCCCCCCAATATACACAAAAAAAAATCAGAAACCGCGCCCTGTACACACAAAAAAAAAGAGATATATAAACCAGCCTTTATACACACATATGTAAGCAGCAGAAACTGTTCATCCCCCAAACATACCAATAACTCGGAACTACTCCCATACACACACACACACACACACACACACGAAGCAGATGCTATCCCCCCCCCCCCTCGCACACACGCAAGCAATTAAGCCGCAATGTTTGGGTATAAGTATTGCTGTTTCTCGGATTAAACCGCATTGTTGAAAGTTAGCGCCGTGTATGTGTTCTGTGTTTTCTTCTCTATCCCGTCCTGGATGCGCTATACCTCGAACAACATGAATAACCAACAAGCCCGCCGTGCAACCTTAGCCGAAACTACCGTCTTCCCCCTCCATAAACACATACAATTGACAAACTACTCCCATTGACACCTAAAGAAAAGCAGAAACTTCAAAGCGCATTCACTTCGCTTCTGTTTCATCGCAAGCGTAAACGCGCTCCAAAGCGACCGCGCAACCGCGGCGTAACGAAGCGTAAAACCATTACAAACCAGACCGCTTAGAGGGGGGGGGGGGGCGTCACCGAACTCACTGCGCCATCGGCCTCGACCCCGCGTCTTGCGCACTGCGCGACGACCTTCGCAAGGTCGCCAACCCGTTCGCCAAGTTAGGCCGCCAGTGCACTGACGAACAAGGTCAGCGCAAAGTCCCGCGCCGCGCTTCAAAGCGGTTCAAAGTTCGTTCCCCGAAGACGCGCCCAGTGCCAGCGAGGTCACCCCACAGCGTCGCTTGTGCCGCCTAAAAAGGACGGTGAGACGAATACATATATCAAAAGAGGAGGAGAAATACGAATACATAAGTGTGTGGAACAGAAAGAGCGTCTTATTGC
Organism: Rhipicephalus microplus; assembly: GCF_013339725.1. Taxonomy (NCBI): domain Eukaryota; kingdom Metazoa; phylum Arthropoda; class Arachnida; order Ixodida; family Ixodidae; genus Rhipicephalus; species Rhipicephalus microplus. The sequence goes on from NC_051167.1 coordinate 191,041,421, forward strand.
GGCGACGTCTACCGAGTGCGACAAGTGTCACGTCGAATTTCGACATACTCCCATTACATACCTAACATGGAACGCTTTGGAAATTCAAGCACGATTTTGTGCAGTAGCAGCGGCCACACCAAGAAACGACTCGGTGTTCTCAAAGGGACACTAATGAGGAACAACGACACAGTTTAGATTTACAGACTGCTCTCTGCGAACTCTAATTCCCTATGTCATAGGTAATTCCATATGTCACTATCATAGGTTCATTATTAGAGGAGGAAATCAAGGTTGAACTTTCATTTTTAAATTTCGCGCCAAATCGCGCGTGATTTACGAAATTACACAATGTAACTTTTTTCCCTATTTTCGTGGCATTGGCTCGATAAAATCTTTTGCCGGTCAATAAACTATAATCTATAAACGATATTTATAATCAATAAACGATATAAACGATGATCTATAAACAATATAAACTATTTATGAACGATAAACTATAATCGATAAACTTTTATCGATAAACGATAAAATCGTTTGCCGGTCGGTCTGGTCTTATCTTGAGCATGCGCCATCGATGCGGCCGACCTGAACCACCGCTAGCGCTACTACGCGTCATCAAAACACGAAACACCCACCCTCCCTAATGACGTCAAAAGTAGGCAATATTGGGGATATCATCACGTCACTGAATTAACAAATCGCAACGTCATGTGATGGCATCATCACACCACAGTCGCTCACAATAGCGACTGCCGTGTGAAGGCGTTTTCAATCTCACTTCTGTGCGTTAGCACGCGCATTCATGTCTGCGTATCGTACAAAATCGAACATAAAGCGTACTTTCGTAGCGAAAAGTATACGCGAAATGCCGGGAAAAGCTAATTCGGCAGTTTACGAAGTGGGGGACCCAGAACTTAGCGCATACGCAATCGCTTGCGTAGGCTGCCGCTGCGCATTCGTCCACTGACCACTTGAGCACGCACGCACGCTATAGCGCTTTCGAAAAAGTAGCCCACATGTCATATTCTAAAATTGCCTCGTTATTCTACAATGTGCGCCGAGACAACCGCGCTTTCGCCCGCAGGCGCACATGTGGGATTCGAAGTACATATTGTAACACGAATTATTGTTTCCTTTCTTTTAAACCTCGTGTGCATCGCTAATGTATGCTCAAGCACTTCGTCGTGCGTAACTCGGGCAAACAGCTGCACAAGTCGGCAATCGTCGCACTGTCGTCATGACCCAACTGCAGTGTTCTCTGCATACTGTACAATTCGTCATTTATCATTTCGTTATTGACTGTTATCCAGAACATTTAACAATGGCAAAGTTGAAGCGCACCAATTCCAATAGCTGACCTTATCAGAACGAGGAGTTCGCCTATTTCCCTGCAGTGTTCACGTTGAAATGAATTTGAATACTGCAATAATCGTTTAAACATTCCCAAATCGCGATGCGGTTGGCGATAATCGACCGACAACCTTCACAGTGCTAAAAACAGGAGTACAGCTGAACGCCTCCTTTCGCTCGAAAATCTCCAGGTGTTCCCCACAGAGCCTCCCGCCCACATAAGCAGCACTGATGTACAGGTCCCGCCAAAACTGCCCAGGCCACACTGCCATGGAATGCAATAGGGGCCTGGGAACTTCAGGCAGACCCTGCACGTCTTTTGTGACGGAGGTCGTATGCAAAGGACCGACCGCATCTAACGGTGAACACCTGGTAAGATTACGCTGGGTGTGTCTGTTCGAGTCTTACTTTATTTTCGCGCAGTCGTACTGAAGTGATGGATAGCCAACTAGCCCGAAAAGCTGCTCTAATTAACCTCATTACTATTCAAAAGCTTAGAGGCTGGTCCCCAATAAATTACTCGCAAAAATATCACTGCGCTTGCCCCGCCGTGGTGGTCTAGTGGCTAAGGTACTCGGCTGCTGACCCGCAGGTCGCGGGTTCGAATCCCGGCTGCGGCGGCTGCATTTCCGATGGAGGCGGAAATGTTGTAGGCCCGTGTGCTCAGATTTGGGTGCACGTTAAAGAACCCCAGGTGGTCTAAATTTCCGGAGCCCTCCACTACGGCGTCTCTCATAATCATATGGTGGTTTTGGGACGTTAAACCCCACAAATCAATCAATCACAAATCAAATATCACTGCGCTTTCAGAGACCACAATATGACGTAAAGCATAACGGACGCTTCCCTGGTGACGTCGAATGGACGTAGTTTGACCGGCTTAAATGTTTATGTGGTGTTCCCCACCTGTGTCAACGTGGTCGACCACGTAAGTCAACACGCAATGCTGAAGACTAAAAGAACGGCAGGAAGGGTTACGTACGCTCCTGAGATAGTAGCGGAGTCTTGCCTGTCCACCATTTGACCGATACGAGCGAAACTTTCATTCTTCGGCACTGCCTACGTTCAAGAATCGAACTGTTTATAGTAAACTTTCTAAGCCGACCAGTATTCCCAGCTGACCTTGACAGAACCAGCTCGAAGTGATCGTTCTGATAAGGTAAGCTAAAGTAAGAGATTGAAATTCTTTGCGAATTTAACTGGCTTATAATTCATGTTTTTTTATTTGTTTTGTTTTTGCAAGCCCTATTAGTGTGATGCCTTTTGTGACCCGGAGTTACCTATTGTTACACCTACCCCTCACGTAATGCGCCATAAGGTAATAAATTGCCCCCAAGTGTAATAATAAGATGCCCCTAAGGGTAATAAATTACGCTGATGATGACGATTAACAAGATCAGCCTTCCATTACCAGTAATCCATGCTAAGCAAGTTTCTCCAAAGCAATTGAAAGCGATTTGATACCACAGTTCTACAAAGGTGTTACGTATTTACTTTCATTCTTCTCTTGGGGTATATATGACGCCCGCACGCTTTACAGCCTTTCATTCGGCCACCCGCAGTTGAATGGTTTTTCTTCTTCTTTATTTGCTCTATATCGGCCTCACTTTATCCTGTTATCATTCCAATTGAGATCAACAGTATACATAAGTAGTTATGATGACGATAATTATATATATATTATAACCAGCACGTGACATCTCTCTCGAGCGGCCTTCTGCCAATCTGTACCAGCGACGTAAAAATGACCCCACACCTGATTGCCGATTGTCCGCCGGTCAACCACTCGCACCCGTACCTGCAGCCAATCCAAGACAAGCCAGACTGCAAAGCAAGCGTGACCCCGACTCGAGGAAGATTCATCCAATACACCTACGCGTGTACACACGGACATTCAAGCCTTTTTTTCCTGCCCCCTCTCCCCCCGAAGGTGGGTTGAAGGTATAAACGCGGTCAGTAGAGCTCTCGGGCCCCGTGTACTGGTAATAGAGAACACACGAGACCCGCGGCGATGCCCTCCATGCGAACGGTGCAACGCCGCAGACAAGATTCGACAGGCAGCAACAACGTCGAACAGGCCATACTCCCCTCCCCCTTTCCTCTTCCCTACCCTTCGACGAAAGGCGGCGGGAAGTTAGTCGTCGATGATGCACGCGCTGCGGTGTGGCCGCGTCCATTTAGGCAACAATGACAAATCGAGCACCGAACGACTCGGCCGTGCTTCGGAGGCAAGAGTCAAAGAAAGGGTGAAAGAAAGGAACAAAGAGTAATACGAAGATTCGTGGAGAGGCGCCGTCCAGAATGGCCACGAGAAAACAATGCGGGCAAATGGTATCGGAAAAAGAACAAGGATATGTCGTCTTGTTTCCTTTGTAGGTTATACATATACCAAAGCGGGCTAAACGAATAGCAGATTATGTCCATGTATGTATGTATGTATGTATGTATGTATGTATGTATGTAGTATGTATGTATGATGTATGTATGTATGTATGTATGTATGTAGTATGTATGTATGTATGTATGTATGTATGTATGTATGTAGGTGTATTGTATGTATTTATGTATGTATGTATGTTTTTAAAGAAACGCCAAAAGGAAAAACGCTTCTCTCGAATCAGTAAATTATCGTTTTGTAACGCCAGAAATGCCTGAAGAAGGCGCCCCACAAGCCACAAAACGCACAAGAGAATAGCAGGTATAGAAACGCTGCCCTCCAAGCGTTTCCACCAAACTCGCCTTGACGTCACAGATTTTTAACGGCTACACGCAAGGCTCTAACATACGTTCACTGTACTCTATAGAGTACAGTCAACGCAACGTTTTTATTAAGGTGTCCGAAGCTTAAATGTTGCAAATTCCACAGAAGTTGGGGTTCGAACAATGTCGCTAAGATACGATACAGACAAATCTGTGGCTTCAGACACATTCGGGAGCGAAAACTTACAATCTAAGAAAGTTTCTCCCTCTCTTAAAACCAAGAAGGTGCAACCCTCTTAAAAAAAAGAAAACTCTGCCTACACCCCTGGTTTTAAACGAGTATTATATAACGAAACTTTACAAATTCATTCAAAGTTTTAAAAATAGTTTTCCGGCTTTTCAGTTTGTACCGACTTCCATACGCACAGTGATCATCGAGTGCACAGCTTTTATCGGAAACGTGGAAAAACACTGTCGTGATCTATGAAGTATTCCAGGTGTGCCTGTTCCAAGATGCCGTCGACAGCTGCAGCTGTTGCTCCGTTTCCCGCCCACGCTTTTTGCGACGCGTGCGTTAATGTTAACGTAACGTCCATGCACAAGATGTCACGCAACGTAGCGCCCACACAATGGCTCGATGCATCAATTCGACCGCTGCACAAAACAGCACGACAAGATGGAATAATAAGTGCGCCAAGAACACACACACACACACACAAGAAAACAGATTCCAGTCTTCTGAGGTTTTAAAAACCCGTTCTCGAGCACGATCGCAAAGACGCAGTGGTTTGCCATTTGAGTGAAATGTGCGAGCAATGTTTGAGTAATATGTCATTACAATTTACAAACTCATTTGGTGCCCCACCGTTTTTCGAATTATTGATTGATTCACTGAATATATATAACGACACACAAGAAACTAACAAATATAAAGCATGTCTGTCACTTTCGGTCTACAATAATCGTAAATTGTTTTGTTTTTTTTACCCTTGAGATGCAACAACTTCTATTCCTATTATAGGACCGTCATCTTCGTAGTCAACCGTGTGAAACGAAGTTTTCAATCGCCACACGTTAAAAAAAAAAGGGGGGGGGGGGGCGGAATGGCACTGGATTCTAGTTATGTCAATGAAGGCGCCCTGATGACCACTCTTAATTTGTCTTTACAACCATGTAATGCCCACTGTATCCTATATATGATGCATTAATACCTCAATAAAGCTACTAAAAGCTACTATAGATGTCATGATAAGCAGCTATGGCAGATTTCACATGTTTTGACTCGTAAACTGCGATTGTTTTGGCATTCACAGTTTGTCAGACCTGTATAATTGTGTGCGACATCCCAATTTCGAGCCTCGAAAGCAATCGTTCGATAACATGGGCACTATCTGGCTATTGAACTGCAATGTGCATATAAATGACAGGATTTGTAACTAATTAAACTCCGTCTCTAGGCGTTTGAATACGTCATTCCAATAATCCCTAACGTTTTAACTCCACACGATTATAATGGAAATTGTCAAAACTACGCGAGATCATTTCGCTTAAGAAATATACGGTCAACATTCGGTATTATTCGTACCAGCTAGGGAATTGTTGGTACTCAATGCGGGACATTTTAAAAGAGAGTCAATTATATCGGGGTGCCTATTACACTTTACTAACTTCATGCTGCGAGCTTGCAAATTCACATTTTGGGCAAAAGAAAATCCAGAGTTCGTGCTTAATCGGTGCCTCATAGTCTCTGCGCGTCTGCGCGGTGTAATTTGAGGTGAAGTACACCATTAAACTATTTTCCTGAATGGGCAATGCCGGCAGCTAAGGCTTAACTCCTAGCTCAACTCCTAAGGCCTAACTCTTAACCACGCGCGTGAATATTTTTGCGCGCACGCTTTCTACGTTCCGTGACGTTTAGGTTAACGTCTTAGCATACAAAATTTGAGGAATGGGTGTAAATTCCCAAGAACGAAAAGCGAAACAGTCTGCACATCGACGCCAATACGCTTTCGGAGAGAGATGCTTCCATAAATAGTCAACGAAATCTAAATCCCTTTCGGTTAAATTCGGCAAGAGCCGTGACTGGCCGGACCAAATCACTTCGGACGCTTGCACTTCAATAAACAAACAAACGAAAAAGAAAAAAGAAATTGCATTATTTCACTAAAGTCCGAAAGCGTTATACGACCCAAGTTATCGTGCATCAGGTGCACAGCAACCGAACGGCACAAACGTCTACATTTTTTTTTTAATGCAGGAGAGGTACCCGACCCCACGACCGAGTTTATACAGGTCCGAACGTTACCTGCATAGTTACCGCGGCGCGAACTCGCAAAACCAACGAAGCGTAGAGTAGTTTTTTTATGTCTGCATCATACAGGTTCCATGCGCAAACACTCTTAAATCAAACAAAAAATAACATCGTTAGAGCAAAAAAAAAAGTGACATTTCCAATTTCTAATCACCTCCAGCGTCTCTCCGACTGCCGGCGCTGGGACACAGGTGGCAGACGCCACGCAGCTTTGAGTTTTGTGTGTCACGCATGTGCTCTATATAGAGCACCTGCTGTGTCCTGTTCAACAAGCGTGCCGGCACGAGTTGAGCTCCTGATAGTAATCGCCCGGGGTTTGCGCGCCCAAAACACTTGCCTAGAGTGAACTAGGTTGACTATAGGCTTGCCGTAGTCGCAGATTGCGCCCCAATCTTGACCACCTGGGGTTCTCATAAACAACGCACCCCAAATATAGGCATTCGGTCACTTTGCCCCAAAACAAAATGCAGCCGCAGTGACCAGGAAACGAACACGTGGCCTAACTGGACCTGCAGTCACTGAAGTCCGATTCAGACGATAATAAGTAAGGTTTAACATCCCAAATCCACCACATGCTTCCTTGCTCCATTATTTATTTTTTTATTTATTTACAGTATACTGCGGTCACAAAGGACCATGCAGGTGGGAAAATATAGTTCCGAATTTACAAGCACAAATGGAGCCGTAAGGCACACAAGCTCACAAAAAAGGGAAACAAAGCAATCTTACGGCACATCTAGAAGTATTACCAGCACAGCCTGTCAGGATAAAAAAATAATACAGGTCTAAGGAGGGTGACGCACACTATAAAAAGTGTAAAAGTAAACAAAAAAGAACTCTTCCCGGAATACGTCGGGTGCGTAAATTATGAAGTAACACTGCATCATTAATTGAACACTGCATCAATTGAACTCTGAAGTAACACTGCATCATTAATACGTCGGGTGCGGTTTTGAAACATAGTAAAAAAAACGACGAAATGCAAAAGTGAAAGCGATGAACATTCACTGGTTTACTGCATTTCCAAATCAATAAGTAGCGCACTTTCAAATGCACTTGCAGATTTAAAAAAAAAAACAATATTTTCAGGCAGCGAATTCCAATCAGCAATGGTTCGCGGATACATCCCTTATTGGAGGTAACGGCACAAGTTTGAACAGCTCCTCGTTCATTGTGTGCTTCGAGAGTCCAGCTATCGTACGAATGGTCGCCCTGTGTAACTTTTCGACGTCACAGAGGTCTACATCTTACAGTTCCTACACAGGTGCCTCGTAAAGAATCCTTCCGACAGCGACAGCTCTGGCAAGTGTCTTACTCCACCGTGCTTACTGAAAATGCGTCGGACCATGTGCAGCATCTTGGTTCCACGGGCGTTTCAAGGCTCGGATCCATTGTTGGGGACTGTTGCAACTAGCAATCAGTGCGCCAAGAACCCTAATTTCTCCTTTAGCGAACGTAATAGCGCTTTCGCCAATTAGAAGTACGATTTGCTCGCTTGCATTAGTCGCCTTCTTTCAAGTTCACGCTGATAAATTCCGCCTTTTCGGGTGACAGCTCAAGTCCGAGGTGATCTAAAGTATCGGCGAGGGGGAAGATAGCTGTTGGAGTTCAGTTTGCATGATCTGACCATCAGGATAATCTGCCGGTTCTCTCCGTATATTGAAGTCATCTGCGTAGAAAGTAAAACGGGCTGAAGTTTCTTGCTAAAGCCCTCCTACCACCCGCGTCGTAGCTAGGTTAAAGAGCAAAGGACCGAGGATAGAGCCCTGGGGCACACCCCTATCCAGATGATAGGTCCTCGGACTTCATTCCGTTGCTTTGCCGTGGAGCCTGAGTGGTCTACTTTGAAGAAAGTTGCGAATTCAATTATACGCTCTTTGGCTAAGATACCTTGCTGCCAATACTGATAGCATAACCTCCTGTTTCACGTTGTCGAAATGGGCTGAGGTTTCTTGCTCAAAGCCTTCCTGCCACCTGCCTCATGGCTAGAATAAAGAGCAAAGGACCGAGGATAGAGCCCTGGGGCACACCCCTATCCAGATGATAGGTCCTCAGACTTCATCCCGGTGCTTTGCCGTGGAGCCTGACTGGTCTACTTTGGAGAACGTTGCGAATTCAATTATACGCTCTTTGGCTAAGATACCTTGCTGCCAGTTTTGATAGCATAACCTCCTGTTTCACGTTGTCGAAATGGGCTGAAGTTTCTTGCTCAAGCCTTCCTTCCACCTGCGTCATGGCTAGAATAAAGAGCAAAGGACCGAGGATAGAGCCCTGGGGCACACCCCTATCCTAATAATAGGTCCTCGGACTTCATCCCGGTGCTTTGCCATGGAGCCTGACTGGTCTATTTTGGAGAAAGTTGCGAATTCAATTATACGTTTTATGGCTAAGATACCTCGATGCCAATTCTTATAGTATAACCTGCTGTTTCACGTTGTCAAAACGGGCTGAAGTTTCTTGCTCAAGCCTTCCTGCCTACTGCATCATGGCTAGAATAAAGAGCAAAGGACCGAGGATAGAGCCCAAGGGCACACCCCTATCCTGATAATAAATAGGTCCTCGGACTTCATCCCGGTGCTTTGCCATGGAGCCTGACTGGTCTATTTTAGAGAAAGTTGCGAATTCAATTATACGCTCTTTGGCTAAGATACCTCACTGCCGATTCTTATAGTATAACCTGCTGTTCCACGTTGTCAAAACGGGCTGAAGTTCCTTGCTCAAGCGTTCCTGCCACCCGCGTCATGGCTAGATTAAAGAGCAAAGGACCGAGGATAGAGCCCTGGGGCACACCCCTATCCAGATAATAGGTCATCGGACTTCATCCCGGCGCTTTGTCGTGGAGCCTGACTGGTCTACTTTGGAGAAAGTTGCGAATTCAATTATACGCTCTTTGGCTAAGATACCTCACTGCCGATTCTTATAGTATAACCTGCTGTTCCACGTTCTCAAAGCGGGCTGTAGTTCCTTGCTCAAGCGTTCCTGCCACACGTGTCATGGCTAGATTAAAGAGCAAAGGACCGAGGATAGAGCCCTGGGGCACACCCCTATCCAGATAATAGGTCCTCGGACTTCATCCCGGTGCTTTGTCGTGGAGCCTGACTGGTCTACTTTGGAGAAAATTGCGAATTCAATTATATGCTCTTTGGCTAAGATACCTCACTGCCGATTCTTATAGCATAACCTCCTGTTTCACGTTGTCGAAATGGGCTGAAGTTTCTTGCTCAAGCCTTCCTTCCACCTGCGTCATGGCTAGATTAAAGAGCAAAGGACCGAGGATATAGCCCTGGGGCACACCCCTATCCAGATAATAGGTCCTCGGACTTCATCACGGTGCTTTGTCGTGGAGCCTGACTGGTCTACTTTGGAGAACGTTGCGAATTCAATTATACGCTCTTTGGCTAAGATACCTTGCTGCCAGTTTTGATAGCATAACCTCCTGTTTCACGTTGTCGAAATGGGCTGAAGTTTCTTGCTCAAGCCTTCCTTCCACCTGCGTCATGGCTAGATTAAAGAGCAAAGGACCGAGGATATAGCCCTGGGGCACACCCCTATCCAGATAATAGGTCCTCGGACTTCATCACGGTGCTTTGTCGTGGAGCCTGACTGGTCTACTTTGGAGAAAGTTGCGAATTCAATTATACGCTCTTTGGCTAAGATACCTTGCTGCCAATTCTTATAGTATAACCTGCTGTTCCACGTTGTCAAAACGGGCTGAAGTTCCTTGCTCAAGCGTTCCTGCCACCCGCGTCATGGCTAGATTAAAGAGCAAAGGACCGAGGATAGAGCCCTGGGGCACACCCCTATCCAGATATTAGGTCCTTGGACTTCATCCCGGTGCTTTGCCGTGGAGCCTGACTGGCCTACTTTGGAGAAAGTTGCGAATCCAATTATATGCTCTTTGGCTAAGATACCTCGCTGCCAATTTTTATAGTATAACCTGCTGTTTCACGGTGTCGAAATGGGTTGAAGTTTTTTGCTCAAGCCTTCCTGCCACCTGCGTCATGGCTAGAATAAAAAGCAAAGGACCGAGGATAGAGCCCTGGGGCACACCCCTATCCTGATAATAGGTCCTCGGACTTCATCCCGGTGCTTTGCCATGGAGCCTGACTGGTCTATTTTGGAGAAAGTTGCGAATTCAATTATACGATTTATGGCTAAGATACCTCGCTGCCAATTCCTATAGTATAACCTGCTGTTTCACAGTGTCAAAACGGGCTTTAGTTCCTTGCTCAAGCGTTCCTGCCACCAGCGTCATGGCTATATTAAAGAGCAAAGGACCGAGGATAGAGCCCTGGCGCACACTCCTATCCAGATAATAGGTCCTCCGACTTCATCCCGGTGCTTTGCCGTGGAGCCTGACTTGTCTATTTTGGAGAAAATTGCGAATTATACGCTGTTTGACTAAGATACCTCACTGCCAATTCTTATAGTATAACCTGCTGTTTCACGTTGTCAAAACGGGCTGAAGTTTCTTGCTCAAGCCTTCCTGCCTACTGCATGATGGCTAGAATAAAGAGCAAAAGACAGAGGATAGAGCCCAAGGGCACACCCCTATCCTGATAATAAATATGTCCTCGGACTTCATCCCGGTGCTTTGCCGTGGAGCCTGACTGGTCTATTTTGGAGAAAGTTTCGAGTTCAATTATACGCTCTTTGGCTAAGATACCTCGCTGCCAATTCTTATAGTATAACCTGCTGTTTCATGTTGTCAAAACGGGCTGTAGTTCCTTGCTAAAGCCTTCCTGCCACCCACGTCATGGCTATATTAAAGAGCAAAGGACCGATGATAGAGCCCTGGGGCACACCCCAATCCTGATAATGGGTCCTCGGACTTCATCCCGGTGCTTGGCCGTGGAGCATGACTGGTCTATTTTGGAGAAAGTTGCGAGTTCAATTATACGCTATTTGGCTAAGATACCTCGCTGCCAAACTCTTATAGTATAACCTGCTGTTTCACGTTGGCAAAACGGGGTGTAGTTCCTTGCTCAAGCCTTCCTGCCACCCACGTCATGGCTAGATTAAAGAGCAAAGGACCGAGGATAGAGCCCTGGCGCACACCCCAATCCTGATAATGGGTCCTCGGACTTCATCCCGGTGCTTTGCCGTGGAGCCTGACTGGTCTATTTTGGAGAAAGTTGCGAGTTCAATTATACGCTATTTGGCTAAGATACCTCGCTGCCAAATTCTTATAGTATAACCTGCTGTTTCACGTTGTCAAAACGGGGTGTAGTTCCTTGCTCAAGCCTTCCTGCCACCCACGTCATGGCTAGAATAAGGAGCAAAGGACCGAGGTTAGAGCCCTGGGGCACACCCCAATCCTGATAATAGGTCCTCGGACTTCATCCCAGTGCTTTGCCGTGGAGCCTCACTGGTCTATTTTGGAGAAAGTTGCGAGTTCAATTATACGCTCTTTGGCTAAGATACCTCGCTGCCAATTCTTATAGTATAACCTGCTGTTTCACGTTGTCAAAACGGGCTGTAGTTCCTTGCTCAAGCGTTTCTGCTGCCCGCGTCACGGCTAGATTAAAGAGCAAAGGACCGAGGATAGAGCCCTGGGGCACACCCCTATCCAGATAATAGGTCCTCCGACTCCATCCCGGTGCTTTGCCGTGGAGCCTGACTGGTCTATTTTGGAGAAAATTGCGAATTATACGCTCTTTGATTAAGATACCTCACTGCCAATTCTTATAGTATAACCTGCTGTTTCACGTTGTCAAAACGGGCTGAAGTTTCTTGCTCAAGCCTTCCTGCCTACTGCATCATGGCTAGAATAAAGAGCAAAGGACCGAGGATAGAGCCCAAGGGCACACCCCTATCCTGATAATAGAATAAATAGGTCCTCGGACTTCATCCCGGTGCTTTGCCGTGGAGCCTGACTGGTCTACTTTGGAGAAAGTTACGAATTCTCTTATACGCTTTTTGGCTAGGATAGCTAGCTGCCAATTGTTGTAGTACAACCTCCTGTTTCACGTTGTCGCATATCAACTGCAAGGATATAGTCTGGCGTCGACAGCCGCAGAATCCCGTCGTGTCAATTTGAAACCTTCGGAGACAGTATCGTAATCTCTGCCCGAATAAGATAACCTCGCATGCACGTGTCACATTATTTTAACCAGCCGACCGACCTCTTAAGTGTGTGCCTCCAGTCTCGTCGTTATCACTGCGGTTGCATATTCCTTCCCCGATTCTATATCAACGGCACGAAGACTGCCATTCATTCACTCAATTGTCGCGAACCGAAAGATATACCTAAATCTGGACTTATACCTTTAAAGCAGGACCCCCAAGCTAAAATCAAACGCCTAAGTGCAGCTGTGGAGTAGTTCCAGCATGTTTACATACTCTAGGGGCAGAAATTTTCGAAAGTTTCATGAAAAAAAATCCGGGAGATTTACACTGCTAACATAAATGAGACTAACATAATGTCGAATCTAAACCAAAATAAAAAGCAGCAATATTTTGAAGGCAATTTTTTGTGGCGGAACATGGGAGAGGCATTTGTCCTGCAGTGGATGTAGTCAGGCTGATGATGATTAAGATGAATTTTTTGAAGGCACATTTATTATTTTTAATGCCTCACTGAATGGCCACAAGCCCATCGTTCTCGCTCAACAATATAAAATAAAGGAGGGCATAGCTTACAAGTTTCAATACAGAGAATTACGCACTGCGCATCCAATCTATAGAAAATAGAGTAGTTTGCAACTTGTCCCGGGTCACGCATTTATATGGTAAAATGGTGCACGTCACCTTTCAAACCACAAGGGCAATAACCCTGTTATGAACTGAACAATTCAAACATTTCTGCAGAAATGTTTGAATTGGCAGAGGTTCTCCGACTGTTGGCGGGAACTAGAAACAAGACGCATGTCTCCGGTCACTACAACAGCAGAACATGATGAGTGTGGCAGTCTTTCAGGGCGGTGCAGGCGTTGGCCTGGCACCGCTTGTGCGCAGGCATTGGATGCCGGGCCCACCCTCGCCCACTGGAGCATAAAAGAAGCCCAGCGGCACATCGTGCGGTAGTGCAAGCCCCTTCGGCACCTCGGATCGAATCGTCCGATCATTACTGACAATGTCCTCGCCAACACCGGGCCGAGCAAAAGTCTATGTGTCAAACGTGGCATCGAGTAAATTCGTAAAATCACGAGGCGTTGCTGGGGCTTAAGAGGCGCTTTCGTCACGCTGCTCAGCAGCAATCCCAACTCGCGTCGGACCGACTCCTCTGTTCTTCCCATGGCAGTGAAGAGGACGCCTAAGTATCTCCACACCGACACTCCCTCGATATAACAGAGCGTCAAAGCACCGAGCCGGGTATACTTGGCCCATTTCTTCCCTTCCGAGAAACTCGGAGCACGGGAGAACGAAAAAAAAAAAGCAAAGTAAGCCGTATAAGAAGCGGGAGTCTGCGACGCAAACAATTTGTTCGCAGCAGCAAACGCGACTAAATATGGCCAGTAAATATTTCTTTTTGTTTCCTTTGTTTGCTCATTTTTGAAGATCAAGTAGATAATTTTGAAGTTTCGTACCACGGCGTAACAAGGTTTCTTTTTGCTTGGAACCATTTTTTTTTTAGGTAGTATGACTCAGGCCCCCGAAACACTTTAGTCTCATACAGTCTCAGTCTCATTAATATTCAATCAGCATCGGCACACAAGCAGACCAAAGAATATTACCAGCGACTGGGTTAACGAGGAAAAGAAACAATGTAACATTTGTTGCCCGATCGTTCACATATATATAAAAATCCAGAGAAGCACAGTACGCTAGATATTAGACACACAATCATGCAAACGATGCAGCAATGTTCGCATGCATGTAGTACCGGTTTGACGAGGACCGTTTCGATGGCGTTCGGATCCAATCCGCATATAACTGCTTGATCGCGATTGCTTTTCCCTCGCCGAAGCAGCATAAAGTAGTTATGTGCGGTTTCAAATTTCAATCCCAATCGCGCTTAATCGCGAATAGCGGTGCCCGTGTGACCACGCTATAATAATAGTTTAATAAGAAATAAGAAAATGGGGCATTTTGAGGCAAGACGCAATCTTAACGTTGGACGCTGGATGAATGCTGAATATATTGCCTGTTGTGAAGGCTGGGGGGGGGGGGGGAGGGTAACGACTAACAGAGCTATGGGACGGCTAACGATGACCAAGAGCAGACCACCTGCTCATTTGTTTTATTGTTATGTTTGAGACTTTATGGTTGTTCCTGAGCCCGTTCAAAAAGAATCGATTGATGGATGGATTGATTGGTTATTAGCAATGTTATTTTCATAATACTACCAATAACGAAAGAAAGGAGCTGGTGGTATATACAATAATAATAATAATAATAATAATAATAATAATAATAATCACGTTGCTAATTTAACTTCACAGGTTGTTCTCTTTCACTTTGTGGTAATACGGCAAAGCCTCCGAACGGCGGTGTCAATGCCTCCGATACGAAGTATATTTCGTGGTCGTTCCGTTGCCGCCAGGGCCCACCGAAGGCGTCCGTGACAAGGAATGACTGAACGGTCGCAAAACCGGGTTAGACTTGCACTACATTACAGAACTATAGGAGCTTTGGCGGAAGCAGCTAACGAAACGCAGCCGCCGCGACCATTCGTAACGAATTATAATATATATATATATATATATATATATATATATATATTGGAGGAGCGTTTGTCGCCGGATCCGGGAATAATAGGAGATAAAAGGAGTTTGACTCACAAGTGAAAAGATTTTTTACTTGGACGTTTCGACCGTGGGCCCGGCCTTCGTCAGAATGAAATAAACACAGGCAATGGTAACCACTTATATGCCAGTTGGTCACATGGATTGTAGATAGGTACAATCAATACACGTGGAAAAAATGCGTCAAATGTATCAACATACTGTTCGTCAGTAACATACTCGCGTAACAAGAAGATTCAACAGCAATTGACAGCTCATGTGGTGACGAAAAAACACCGATAACAGAAGATTAACACGTGAAAAACAGCACCTACACTGTTACGGACAATTTTCAAGGATATAATAATAAAAGGTGATCAATGCGATTGACATATTACTGGCGCAAGAACGTTAAGGTGCCGGGATTTTCGTTGAGACCGAAAGCAATGGTACTGAATTTGTGGATGAGATATGATTCCCGGACTTCTCTGTCACGATGGGAGCTAAAGCCTGACTCTAGAATTGTAGCTTTTATCTTGCTGAAGGAATGACCTGGAAGCGCAACGTGTTTCGATAACGGTAAGTTAGGAAGGGAAATCGCGTGTGCTTTATGATTATTAAAACGTAGACGAAAGCTGGTCTCGGTTTGTCCAATGTATTGCATACCACATACAGAGCACTCCAGAAGATAGATTACGTTCGATGTGTAACAGCAAAAGTTACCCTTTATTTTAAGACTGAAACCGGAGGCGGTACTCTGAGCTGAAAGTGATGTTGTCATATGTGCACAAATTTTGCAGCGTGATTTATTGCATGGATGGCAACCCGAATATTGCGGTTTAGTAACTTTAGAGGATGTGACTAAGTCGTGTAAATTTTTAGAGCGTCTGTAGATTACTTTAGGTGGAATCGGGAAGATTGTTCGGAGACGTTGCTTTGCAAGAGGATATTATGATGCTTTTGAAGAATACAGTTTACTCTGGGAGCCGAAGCTGAATGAGTGAGGACCAGGTTGGTTAGGCGTGAGGTGGCAGTCTTTTTCGGTGCCTTTAATAAGGGTCTTGCGTTCGACGAGGTCAGCCTTTTTGAAAGCGTCTTCTACGAGACGGACAGGATAATTCTGTTTAACTAAAGATTCCCTCAGGGAAGTGCAGTTCTGGTGATAATCAGACTCATGTGTACAAACGCGTTTGAAAACGGAGTGCCTGACTGTATGGAATGCTGGTCTTCCAGTGCTTTAAATGACTACTGTGAAAATGAAGATATTGGTGCCTGTCTGTGGGCTTCTTGAAAAGCGTGGTGCTTAGTCTGCCGTTCCGCAAAAAAACAGTAATGTCAAGAAAATCTGCGCGCTTGTCCGAGAATGAATGGGAGAATGATATGGAACTGTGAACATTGTTGAACGCTGTTATAAATGAAAGTAATGCATGCTCCCCGTGTTCCCAAATCAGGAAGATGTCGTCAATGTACCTTTTATAAAAAAGTGGCGTTAATGTTTGACTACTCAAGAATTCTTTCTCCAGCCACCCATGAAGATATTAGCGTAATTGGGGCCAATTTTAGTCCCCATGGAAGTCCCGTTCACTTGTACGAAATGGTCATCGTTGAATTCAAAGTTATTGTATTGAAGAATTAATTTCAATAATGTTGCTAATGTTGCGCCATCTATAGAATGGTCGGAGGCCGAACGCTCGTATTCCTGACGAACAGCTTCGATTCCGTCCTTGTGTGGAATGTTTGTATATAGGGAACAAACATCCAGAGTAACCAAGAGGGATCCTTCAGGAATAATTAAATCGGCAATGTCGCTCAAGAATTGGCCTGAGTCTTTGATGTAGGACGGGTAAGTTTGCGGAATATGGCTAATGAGGGTGTCAACAAAACTGGAAATCTTCTCAGTTACGGAACCGATAGCCGAAACTATTGGTCTGCCGGGGTTGCCTGTCTTATGAATTTTGGGTAGTAGATAAAACCTTCCTGCTGAAGGACTTAGCGGGAGCAAGAAAGATAGGTCCTTGACTGTTAACTTTTTATCTGCCACGAGTTGTTCTAATTCTTTTTTGATGACACATTTAAAATCGTTAGTGGGGTCCATTTCCAAGCGTCTGTAGAAGGTGTCATTTCGTAACTGTCTGTAAGCCTCTGAAATATAGTCAACTCGATTCATAAGAACAATGGCGCCTCCTTTGTCTGCTTGCTTGATGACAATGTCGGTATTGTTAGCCAAGCTCTTTATTGCCTCCTTTTCCTTAATAGAAATGTTGCTCTTAAATGGTTGTTGTTTTTGATATGCTTCGAGTAGATCTCGCTGGACCGCTTCAATGTAAAGATCTAGGCATTTCTCGCGTTGAATTGGAGGTGTCCATCGCTTATTCGAAAACAAAGGAGCAGTAGAGTTACTCGACGTAGGCATATTATAGAAAAATTCTCGGAGCCTCATGTTGCGGGCGAAGTTGTCTAAATCTTGTAGGAACTGAAATTCGTTATACCCACCGGAAGCGGGGCAAAAATTGAGGCCACGTGATAATACAGACTTCTCGTCATCTGACAAACAGTGATTGGAAAGGTTTACTATGTTATCATGCTCGGATGTTCTACAGGAAGTTCTTGACGTAGCCCGTGACGCGACAGTCGTCAGAGAGGCCGGTATAGGTACATTATCACGCGCAAGTTTGCTCATCTTAATCTTGACAATCTCATCTCGTTTCTTAAGCCGATACTCATCGAGAAGTATTACTTGTTCTGATGATAACCTTGATTGGGAAAGCAGTTGTCGTACAGTGTTCGACAAAGTTTTTGCTGAGTGTTCATAGTGATTTAGGATGATACGGGTCAAATTCAAGGACGCATTCTTTAGTGCATCGTCCCATTTTGCTTGGTGAGTGGGCGACAATTTAACGGCTGGATGATGCACAATCATGAGACCTTTAGGAACCACTGATTCTGACACGTAAGCATTCAATGCGGAAACATGCAACTCTGATCGTATCGTTTTTTCAACTACCTTTCTAGTGCGCAAAAAATAGGTATTGTTGGAGGCAGAATACGTACCATTGCTAACATGTAGTCATTCGGGCTGTAACGTAGTGGCATCAGAGTTTCTGCACTGAACGAATGGGTTGCCAAGAAAACCAGAGGATGCAGCGCTTGGGGGAGAAGCGGTGGCCCGATGGCCACTAGGTGGAGAGGAGGTCAGGTTAGGTCGGACAGGTGGGGGGCTTGGAGAACCAGAGTCAGAAGGACGTCGAAGACGCTTGTTGGTCCTCGCGGGAGGGGCACAACTAGAAGGGCCAGGAAGCGAAGAGGATTGACGGTGTGCACCAAGAGACCCAAATGTTGGTGTACCAACAGATACACGGGAAGAGTTCAGAGTAGAACCGGAAGGAAGTCTGGAAGAGGTCATTGACGCAGGCGCTGTAGTGGAAGGAAGGGTGGAAGACTGGGTAGAGGCGGGCACGAAGGTGTCGACTGGAAGCCGCAGCAAAGGACTTGGCGATGGGTGCGCAATTGACACGGCAGGTAGAGCAGGGAATTCGGAAGTGAAATCGGCATTTGGTAAAGCGTCAACCGAAGAGGAATCGCGCCATGAAGAGGGCGTGCTTCTAGGAAAAGGACCGCACAGCCTGCGAATATGGCTGGCGATTAAAGCGACTCCTTCAAAACTTGGATGTAATCCATCCATGCATAGTGTGCGGCTGGGGGAAGCCATTCCAACCCATGATCAATGAAGAACACTTGTCGGGAGAATCGGCAATGGTTGCGTAGCAAAAAATTCAAGTGACATGCTTCTCGATTGCAACGGCGAATGAATGCTCTATTCCTAAACTTTCTTCGACGACTTTCGGAACGTGGAAGAATAAGGCTTACGTAAATGCGCCTGACATTAGGGTGCTGTGCAATCACCGCTTCTAGTAGCGAGCAGTACTTTTTGAAGGCGAAGCGACCTGAAGAGGACGCAAGGTCATTTGTGCCGACATGGATAATCACAGTCTGTGCCGTATCCGGGATGAAGTCGAGCAAGTTGTGAACGTCATCAATGAGAGCACCGCACAACGAAACAAATGCAGGTGTGCCGGGAACAACGGGATCGAAATGTTGATGCAAATACTTGGTCTGCGAATCACCCAACACGATTGTGGAAACCTGGCATCTTGGAAACATCCATGATATTCTTTTCACTGTGGGTCGACCGGAATCCAGAGTAAGAGACATTGGAGGAGCGTTTGTCGCCGGATCCGGGAATAATAGGAGAATAAAAGGAGTTTGACTCACAAGTGAAAAGATTTTTTACTTGACGTTTCGACCGTGGGCCCGGCCTTCGTCAGAATGAAATAAAACACAGCAATGGTAACCACTTATATGCCAGTTGGTCACATGGATTGTAGATAGGTACAATCAATACACGTGGAAAAAATGCGTTCAAAATGTATCAACATACTGTTCGTCAGTAACATACTCGCGTAACAAGAAGATTCAACAGCAATTGACAGCTCATGTGGTGACGAAAAAACACCGATAACAGAAGATTAACACGTGAAAAACAGCACCTACACTGTTACGGACAATTTTCAAGGATATAATAATAAAAGGTGATCAATGCGATTGACATATTACTGGCGCAAGAACGTTAAGGTGCCGGGATTTTCGTTGAGACCGAAAGCAATGGTACTGAATTTGTGGATGAGATATGATTCCCGGACTTCTCTGTCACGATGGGAGCTAAAGCCTGACTCTAGAATTGTAGCTTTTATCTTGCTGAAGGAATGACCTGGAAGCGCAACGTGTTTCGATAACGGTAAGTTAGGAAGGGAAATCGCGTGTGCTTTATGATTATTAAAACGTAGACGAAAGCTGGTCTCGGTTTGTCCAATGTATTGCATACCACATACAGAGCACTCCAGAAGATAGATTACGTTCGATGTGTAACAGCAAAAGTTACCCTTTATTTTAAGACTGAAACCGGAGGCGGTACTCTGAGCTGAAAGTGATGTTGTCATATGTGCACAAATTTTGCAGCGTGATTTATTGCATGGATGGCAACCCGAATATTGCGGTTTAGTAACTTTAGAGGATGTGACTAAGTCGTGTAAATTTTTAGAGCGTCTGTAGATTACTTTAGGTGGAATCGGGAAGATTGTTCGGAGACGTTGGCTTTGCAAGAGGATATTATGATGCTTTGAAGAATACAGTTTACTCTGGGAGCCGAAGCTGAATGAGTGAGGACCAGGTTGGTTAGGCGTGAGGTGGCAGTCTTTTTCGGTGCCTTTAATAAGGTCTTGCGTTCGACGAGGTCAGCCTTTTTGAAAGCGTCTTCTACGAGACGGACAGGATAATTCTGTTTAACTAAAGATTCCTCAGGGAAGTGCAGTTCTGGTGATAATCAGACTCATGTGTACAAACGCGTTTGAAACGGAGTGCCTGACTGTATGGAATGCTGGTCTTCCAGTGCTTTAAATGACTACTGTGAAAATGAAGATATTGGTGCCTGTCTGTGGGCTTCTTGAAAAGCGTGGTGCTTAGTCTGCCGTTCCGCAAAAAAACAGTAATGTCAAGAAAATCTGCGCGCTTGTCCGAGAATGAATGGGAGAATGATATGGAACTGTGAACATTGTTGAACGCTGTTATAAATGAAAGTAATGCATGCTCCCCGTGTTCCCAATCAGGAAGATGTCGTCAATGTACCTTTTATAAAAAAGTGGCGTTAATGTTTGACTACTCAAGAATTCTTTCTCCAGCACACCCATGAAGATATTAGCGTAATTGGGGCCAATTTTAGTCCCCATGGAAGTCCCGTTCACTTGTACGAAATGGTCATCGTTGAATTCAAAGTTATTGTATTGAAGAATTAATTTCAATAATGTTGCTAATGTTGCGCCATCTATAGAATGGTCGGAGGCCGAACGCTCGTATTCCTGACGAACAGCTTCGATTCCGTCCTTGTGTGGAATGTTTGTATATAGGGAACAAACATCCAGAGTAACCAAGAGGGATCCTTCAGGAATAATTAAATCGGCAATGTCGCTCAAGAATTGGCCTGAGTCTTTGATGTAGGACGGGTAAGTTTGCGGAATATGGCTAATGAGGGTGTCAACAAAACTGGAAATCTTCTCAGTTACGGAACCGATAGCCGAAACTATTGGTCTGCCGGGGTTGCCTGTCTTATGAATTTTGGGTAGTAGATAAAACCTTCCTGCTGAAGGACTTAGCGGGAGCAAGAAAGATAGGTCCTTGACTGTTAACTTTTTATCTGCCACGAGTTGTTCTAATTCTTTTTTGATGACACATTTAAAATCGTTAGTGGGGTCCATTTCCAAGCGTCTGTAGAAGGTGTCATTTCGTAACTGTCTGTAAGCCTCTGAAATATAGTCAACTCGATTCATAAGAACAATGGCGCCTCCTTTGTCTGCTTGCTTGATGACAATGTCGGTATTGTTAGCCAAGCTCTTTATTGCCTCCTTTTCCTTAATAGAAATGTTGCTCTTAAATGGTTGTTGTTTTTGATATGCTTCGAGTAGATCTCGCTGGACCGCTTCAATGTAAAGATCTAGGCATTTCTCGCGTTGAATTGGAGGTGTCCATCGCTTATTCGAAAACAAAGGAGCAGTAGAGTTACTCGACGTAGGCATATTATAGAAAAATTCTCGGAGCCTCATGTTGCGGGCGAAGTTGTCTAAATCTTGTAGGAACTGAAATTCGTTATACCCACCGGAAGCGGGCAAAAATTGAGGCCACGTGATAATACAGACTTCTCGTCATCTGACAAACAGTGATTGGAAAGGTTTACTATGTTATCATGCTCGGATGTTCTACAGGAAGTTCTTGACGTAGCCCGTGACGCGACAGTCGTCAGAGAGGCCGGTATAGGTACATTATCACGCGCAAGTTTGCTCATCTTAATCTTGACAATCTCATCTCGTTTCTTAAGCCGATACTCATCGAGAAGTATTACTTGTTCTGATGATAACCTTGATTGGGAAAGCAGTTGTCGTACAGTGTTCGACAAAGTTTTTGCTGAGTGTTCATAGTGATTTAGGATGATACGGGTCAAATTCAAGGACGCATTCTTTAGTGCATCGTCCCATTTTGCTTGGTGAGTGGGCGACAATTTAACGGCTGGATGATGCACAATCATGAGACCTTTAGGAACCACTGATTCTGACACGTAAGCATTCAATGCGGAAACATGCAACTCTGATCGTATCGTTTTTTCAACTACCTTTCTAGTGCGCAAAAAATAGGTATTGTTGGAGGCAGAATACGTACCATTGCTAACATGTAGTCATTCGGGCTGTAACGTAGTGGCATCAGAGTTTCTGCACTGAACGAATGGGTTGCCAAGAAAACCAGAGGATGCAGCGCTTGGGGGAGAAGCGGTGGCCCGATGGCCACTAGGTGGAGAGGAGGTCAGGTTAGGTCGGACAGGTGGGGGGGCTTGGAGAACCAGAGTCAGAAGGACGTCGAAGACGCTTGTTGGTCCTCGCGGGAGGGGCACAACTAGAAGGGCCAGGAAGCGAAGAGGATTGACGGTGTGCACCAAGAGACCCAAATGTTGGTGTACCAACAGATACACGGGAAGAGTTCAGAGTAGAACCGGAAGGAAGTCTGGAAGAGGTCATTGACGCAGGCGCTGTAGTGGAAGGAAGGGTGGAAGACTGGGTAGAGGCGGGCACGAAGGTGTCGACTGGAAGCCGCAGCAAAGGACTTGGCGATGGGTGCGCAATTGACACGGCAGGTAGAGCAGGGAATTCGGAAGTGAAATCGGCATTTGGTAAAGCGTCAACCGAAGAGGAATCGCGCCATGAAGAGGGCGTGCTTCTAGGAAAAGGACCGCACAGCCTGCGAATATGGCTGGCGATTAAAGCGACTCCTTCAAAACTTGGATGTAATCCATCCATGCATAGTGTGCGGCTGGGGGGAAGCCATTCCAACCCATGATCAATGAAGAACACTTGTCGGGAGAATCGGCAATGGTTGCGTAGCAAAAAATTCAAGTGACATGCTTCTCGATTGCAACGGCGAATGAATGCTCTATTCCTAAACTTTCTTCGACGACTTTCGGAACGTGGAAGAATAAGGCTTACGTAAATGCGCCTGACATTAGGGTGCTGTGCAATCACCGCTTCTAGTAGCGAGCAGTACTTTTTGAAGGCGAAGCGACCTGAAGAGGACGCAAGGTCATTTGTGCCGACATGGATAATCACAGTCTGTGCCGTATCCGGGATGAGTCGAGCAAGTTGTGAACGTCATCAATGAGAGCACCGCACAACGAAACAAATGCAGGTGTGCCGGGAACAACGGGATCGAAATGTTGATGCAAATACTTGGTCTGCGAATCACCCAACACGATTGTGGAAACCTGGCATCTTGGAAACATCCATGATATTCTTTTCACTGTGGGTCGACCGGAATCCAGAGTAAGAGACATTGGAGGAGCGTTTGTCGCCGGATCCGGGAATAATAGGAGAATAAAAGGAGTTTGACTCACAAGTGAAAAGATTTTTTACTTGACGTTTCGACCGTGGGCCCGGCCTTCGTCAGAATGAAATAAAACACAGCAATGGTAACCACTTATATGCCAGTTGGTCACATGGATTGTAGATAGGTACAATCAATACACGTGGAAAAAATGCGTTCAAAATGTATCAACATACTGTTCGTCAGTAACATACTCGCGTAACAAGAAGATTCAACAGCAATTGACAGCTCATGTGGTGACGAAAAAACACCGATAACAGAAGATTAACACGTGAAAAACAGCACCTACACATGATTGTACCTATCTACAATCCATGTGACCAACTGGCATATAAGTGGTTACCATTGCTGTGTTTTATTTCATTCTGACGAAGGCCGGGCCCACGGTCGAAACGTCAAGTAAAAAATCTTTTCACTTGTGAGTCAAACTCCTTTTATTCTCCTATATATATATATATATATATATATATATATATGATCGCGAAACCCGGTCACACGACCGACCACTGTATGATCATGCTAATTAATCAAAGGCTTAAAAAATAATAGCCTCAGAATGGCGCTCTCGGTTGACTACGCTTGTAACACTTTTGAGCGAAAATGACGTTCAGAGAGATTCGTTATACACTGTACTCGACTTAAAGAAAGATGGGATTTTCTTTATTTGTTTTTCCCCCGAGAGACTCGAGCGTTTTCTTGTCCGGCACAACCAGATTAATCTAAGCGGCAATCACGAAGAGAAGAATACATAGGTAGTGTAGTATGTGACGTGAATTGAAGGGAAGATAGCACCGAAAATTTCCCTTCCGAAACTTTTAAAGCTGCTGGTTTCAAAAAGGTTGCGGATTCAGATCCCACCGACGGCGACGTCAATGGCTACATACATGATGCAGTACAATATGGGGGGTAATAACGTCCCAAAATCACGACGTGAGTGACACCGCAATGCAGGGCTCCGGAAATTTCGACCGTCTGGTGTCCTTTGACGCGCACAAACATCGCTCAGTACACAGGTACCTACCATTTCGCCATTACCAAAATGCCACAACCGGGATCGAACGCGCGACCTTCGGGTCCCCAGTCGAGCACGTTGTAACCGCTACACCATCGCGTCCGACGTATGTATGTATGTATGTATGTATGTATGTATGTATGTATGTATGTATGTATGTATGTATGTATGTATGTATGTACGTACGTACGTACGTATGTATGTATGTATATGTGTGTATGTATGTATGTATGCATGCACGTATGCATGCACGCATGCATGCACGCATGCACATATGCATGCACGTATGCATGCACGTATGCATGTATGTATGTATGCATGTATGTATGCATGCATGCATGTATGTATGTATGCATGCATGTATGTATGTATGTATGTATGCAAGTATGTATGTATGTGGTTGTATATATTTTTCAGTGAATCTCGTGTCTTTCTTGGAAACAACCAAACGACTCCAACGTATACGCGTAATCCATAGTGCGGCTTCGAATGTCACCCAAAGAAAATGTCATTTTCAATTCGCTGTAATTGATCTAAATTTATGTCACAACTGCGACGCAACAGTTAAAAGACTACAATACGGGTTCCTACACTTTCCCTGGCCTAACTGTATTTTGTATTCGCGTGTTAGCATGCACGTATACGGATTATTCATGTATTACCCCACGCAGCACCGCAAAATCAGAATCCCACAGACAACCGCCTCAAGGCCAAGGCATCAGTTCCGTAAAACTCGACCTTTTCAGACAAGCCGCGGCACGCTGGCCTCATTCATTTATTCATTCACAAAACTTCATTTGGGTCCTGAAGCCCGGTCTTTTCAGACTGAGGCCGGCCGCGTCCACGTCGGTACCGTCCGGCCGAGTTTTGTGGCGTCATCGTGGACCTTGTGACGTCATCGTGAACAAGTATACACTGCGTGTGTACTTGTCGAATTTTATCAGCGCTATCGGTTCGTAGCACAGCGCGATGACGCGACCACTGCTACGTTTCGTGTTTGTCAATATGCCAGTTTCTCGGTTTTTTTACGTGCCGTGAATGCATCGTAAAAAAATAATCGCGCTCTTCGCTCTATTCGCTGTGTTCGTAAACCGCCGCTAATGGCGGTTCCGTTTCACATCGGCTGCGAAGAACGGTCTGCGATTCGCATCGGCTGCGAACGATCTGGCGCAACGAGCGACGTTTTTTGCCCCCGTTCTTTGCGCCAGACACTGCAAATTATTACTGTGTTCATGAACGGTAACGCAGAGCACGCATTCAAGAACCCTTTCCAATCTAAAATCCACTTTTAAACTGCGCAACATCGGCCATTACAACATCGGCAATCGCCAAAACACTTCAAACGCAACTTTAACGGCTCGGCATACGGGGCGCTATTTCGACGGGTCCCGACCGAAAGAAAACGCAGAGACGGGATTGCTACGAGCGAACTCGCAGCCCGACAATCGCCACTTTTTGCTTAGCGCGGGACAGTCTTCACTGAGCCAGCGTTATGTCAACGATGACGTCAACGATGACGTCGATGCGTAAACACCAGTAGGGCGCGTAAAAGTACGGGTGGAACACGGCCCTTGACGCAAAGATTCTCACCTTCGTAGGACGGCGCAAGGCCGGGATTGCGAGCTATCTCTATAGTAACGGCCACTCGTTGCGAAGGACGAAAGGTCAATACAACCGAAAAAAGAAACTTTCAGAGGATCTCGTGTCTTTCTTGGACACAACCAGACGAACCCAACGTACGCGTAAATCGGGGTGGCTTCGAATATCACCGAAAGAAAATGTGATTCCGAGTTCGCTGTAAGTGATCTAAATTCACGCCACAACTGCCGACATTTACGCCAACCAACGATAAACAATAACCCATGTGCAACATAAGTACGCAGCTATTACTTAAGACTCGGACCCCCATAACTTTGCCGCTACATGGTTAACTCCGTTCCGAGCTACTCTATATTCACCAGGTATAACGCAGCGATATACTACTGAACTGCTACCGTTTAACAAATAAAAAAGAAAAAAATTGGGGGACCCTTAAGCTTCGCCTTTTAGAGTGTTACGCGATAGCGAAATCCGGCCCCTAGTGCGCCTTTGAAGCGCTAAGTGCATACTTCATGTGTTTTGTTACACGCACGCACACAAACACGACGTATCCTATAGTAATGGTACGGGTCTTCGACTTATATAACAGCACTTTTATAACACCTTCATGAAAATATGGTACAGTGATATAGTCGCATGGTCCTGTATTATGAACTGCGCGCAGACGCGACTCATTGCTCATTGATGAGCAAGGCTGTGTGCAGTGTGGCCAGAACGGCATTCCGCTGTAGTCGAGACACGTTTTTCACAATTTCTCACAGATGGGACACAGACACACACACACACGGGCGCGCGAATGGTACAGGTTTTTGATCTAAAGCAAGAGTCGATCGCGTGGCCTCCAAGATACAGGCCGCGCGCTTGTCATCTCGGAGGCCATACAGAGTCTCACAAGGCGTCATAGATGGCAGCACATTACCTAGCGTTTGCCGTTTGCTTGATCAACGCCTGCGGGAAAGGCGTGATATGTTTTCCGCAAGATGGACACAGTTGTCCATTTTTAGAGCTGTTTGAAAGTTTCATGGGTGTTTTTTTAGCGGCGATCGTTGCACTATCCCGGCCTTTTTCGACGTATACTTTGATGGCATCCCAGATGCGCCTACAAATCGCCGAATGGGCTCGTTTTCGACGTGACACCTGTCGAACAGAATGCATTAAGGAGACTCCTTACACTACATGACATTTATAATGCTTTTTTCCCGAAGCAGCTGCAAGTAACAACGTGGCTGCATGGTAGGACATCTGCTCACCACGCGAACGACCTGGTTCAATCCTCAATGGGATCTAAAATTTTATTCTTTATTTTATTTGCTTCTTTCTCGATTCTTTGCTTAAAATGTTTTGCTGACAACCAACGGTGCCGACGGTGGAATTTCTGCAACACGAGCTCTCTAACGCTATAGCATTGAAATATTAAGACAATGCTGGTTAAACTGTCGCAGCGCCGTGCGCATACTGCGATTTATGTTCGTTTCAGAATATACGGTATATTAATGTAAAATTAACACATGTTTTGAGCAATCACACCCGACTAGGTGCTGATCAAGAAAACAAACTTGGGTGGTTCCACCTTCATGGACTGATCAGTATTCTCGATAATTAATGCCAATACTATAGCACAGATTGCAATCGCCTAACCATTTTTATCGCTTTCATCGAAGAAGTAT
Organism: Rhipicephalus microplus; assembly: GCF_013339725.1. Lineage (NCBI taxonomy): Eukaryota > Metazoa > Arthropoda > Arachnida > Ixodida > Ixodidae > Rhipicephalus > Rhipicephalus microplus. The sequence continues at coordinate 191,069,183 of NC_051167.1, forward strand.
ACGTATTCAATCATGCACTTCGCGAGTACCTGCACTTAAACAGCTGCCCCGCCGCGGTGGTCTAGTGGCTAAGGTACTCGGCTGCTGACCCGCAGGTCGCGGGTTCAAATCCCGGCTGCGGCAGCTGTACTTCCGATGGAGGCGGAAACGTTGTAGGCCCGTGTGCTCAGATTCGGGTGGACGTTAAAGAACCCCAGGTGGTCGAAATTTCCGTAGCCCTCCACTACGGCGTCTCTCATAATCACATGGTGGTTTTGGGACGTTAAACCCCCACATATCAATCAATCATCGTCAAATCATCGCACTTAAACAGCTGGTTTATGTTGTGCGTTGCTCTTTACTTCTATATATCTGTTGCCGTGCGCTCCTTTCTGCAACGCCTGAACGGCCAAAAGTAATGGAATGAAACGACCCTCGGCGTCATCAGCCACAGATGTCGCGAATACCAACGCAACGCTATAGCAGATATTCCCGTTCGTTGGCCATGAATTCGGTGATTACATGTCGCTCGATCGCACATACATCGGACGTAGACATATGAAGCTATATTGCGTTCGGAAGCTGTTATACCGAGCGGAATACGTCCCCGGCTTCTACACATGAATCTCAATTGGGCTTCCACTACAAATTGTCCGCCTATCCACGTCTGTTGTAGCGCGAAAGCTTTCTGCCAGGCATATCCGATTTTAACAGTGCTTTGCGCATGCTTCTACCTTACGGTCATATGCTACGATCTCATCAAGCCTTAATTTTTTTTTTTTTTGCGGTCACTGACTTGTGCTTCTCTGCCCCTGACAACCACTCCGTCACGATCAGAAGACCGGCTACCCCAGTTAGTTATCTAATCTACCCAGCCGTATTCACTATCTTGTACGATTAAAACTGTTCGTCTCATCACTGGCCGCGTGGTTGAACCTATTGAAAGTTTCCCAACCCACATGTTAGCACCGTAGAACGAAACGACTGCTTTGAACGCAAATAAAACCATTTACACGGGGTCTTTTTTTTTTTTTTTGCATTCGGTCGTTTTGAAATGCGACATAAATCAAATACGAGGCCTTTCTGCACAACTGTAGAATACCCCTGATGTTAAAAACGCGATTACCGACCACCACATACTTAAAAAAAACAAAGCGGTGACAAGCCCGACGAGAGTCCTTTTTCGAACTCTCGAGCAACGGGAAGTGTGGTGTTATCACAAGCAAGCTTCCGATAACACCGCAGGCAGGGCAGGAAAAAAAATAGATAACCTTTTGAGTCGCTTATCGTAGGAAGTCGATCTTCTCGCGGGTTCAAATCCCGGCTGTGGCGGCTGCATTTCCGATGGAGGCGGAAATGTTGTAGGCCCGTGTACTCAGATTTGGGTGCACGTTAAAGAACCCCAGGTGGTCAAAATTTCCGGAGCCCTCCACTACGGCGTCTCTCATAATCAAATAGTGGTTTTGGGACGTTAAACCCCACAAATCAATCAGGAAGTCGATCTTCCGGTACGGGGAACACATCCACAGCTAAGCGACTTCACTTTCAAAAGCCGACCCTGAAAACGAAAAGGGCCGATTCGAAACGATTCTTTCAGCGACGCTACGGCGACGGACTTCAACGCCACAGTCACGACATCTTCTTCAAGAGCCGATCGACGCATGCGCGGAAGGCGTGTTGCGCCGCGTGGGCGAACGCTAAATCTCGCACACTCTCGCCAGCCCGTAACGCTAAATCTACCACGCGCTATAAGCACACAAACATAGGCAATAAACGAGGCTCCCCAAACGAGGCTCAGGCGGTGGAACCAGGCGTGCTCGTGCGGCGAACAAGGTTAGCTGCGGATGCAAAGCCGCCGCAGAAGAAGGTTCATACGAAACCAAACGAATCACGATCTGCACATCCTCTGCGCGTAAGATACGACCCGCAACAAAACAACACCGAAGGTTACGCAGGGTGGCAAGCGTGCTGCGGCAGCAGACAAATACGAACCCCGGGGTGACCAACAGATGGAGCCACATTGAAGTAACCATAATTGAACAGTGAACTTTATTGACATCATGTACATAGTACACAATGCCGGAGGCCGGCAGAACAAGCCATCGCAAGGATAGCTTGACGAAGCTGCGGGCCCCCGTTTTGGCACCAGCGTACAACGGTGTTCTCAGTACATAAACAGACAACAACAATAATAACAACAAGAGAAGGAAAAAAAATTGATCGACGTAGCGCGTTTAGAAACATAGGACATAGAAACATAGGACCAACATGCTCAACTTTATACTCTAGTGAAGTAACCAGTTTGGAAACCAGGACACAGAACGATTGATGATTAATACGTGGGGTTTAACGACCAAAACCCACCATACGATTATGAGAGACGCCGTAGTGGAGGGCTCCGGAAATTTCGACCACCTGGGGTTCTTCAACCCAAATCTGAGCACATGGGCCTACAGCATTTTCGGGACACAGAACAGACTGCGGACTGGTACAACAGTTTGTGTGCGCGCGTACGTGGATGATTATCGTTCTTCGGTATTTTAGCTAGGACATATTGGGCAGGCCTATCCATAGCCTACCCAGAATGCAAAGGGTCAAGCAACGTTTCATTTCCATCGAACCAATGCATGTGACTCTTCTGAGCCCCATACAACCTTTGCGCTACGTTCATTCACTGCATGTGGCCCCTGCAGGGGGCACTACCATACATATTTAGTAGAGTTACTGTAGATACGCAGTAAATAAGCTATATAACGTATAATATACAGTAAATTACTGTACATATGCCGTAATAATGACCTACAACAGAATATGATGCCAAGGAAAGCACAGGGGTTGTACGGTCCTACATAGGTTCTTGGCATCCCTCTATTAGTTCTCCATAATATTGTGTCTATCAAACAAAAACAAGCCCTTATATTTTCACTCTTTTTGCATGTATACAGTAAAAGTACAGCAAAGTAAGCAAGTGCAGCTGAGCGACATGCAATAACTTAAGGGGCACCATGTATATCAATTGTACATCGCTTATTTGCTGTATAAAGCTCCTTTAAGTGCCATATACAGCGACTATCGGCATCGTATATAGAGAGAAGCCACATACTGAAACTATACAGTAAAGTGCTGCACGTAAACAGTAGACCAACGGTAGTCCCTGTATGCGGCTCCCAAAAAAACCAATCTGCTGTAACCTGCCAGTACAGCAGCGCCATCGTTAAAGAACCTGCGCGTGGAATACATAACTGTACGCAAATGAAAGAATCGTCCGCTACTTGTGAACTGCCGAGTAAATAACGACAGCCACCGCGGGTCGAAATAAATCAATGCGCCATTAGGTAAAGGCCATTGACATCGAGCAGGTCAGCGGCCGAACTGCGCTTGTTGGTTTTAAAAAATTGGATTAAAAAAAAAAGAGGAAGTCATAACGAAGGAAGAGATTAGCGGTGCCACCTACTAAACGCCAAAAAACAAACGTAGCAAGTTTTCTACAGTCCCAGTATACTGTGCATGAGGAGCATTTTTTTATTTCCCCTATATGAGCCAAATCCAAAAACCGAAACTAGCTCAAATAAGTCTGTATTGGCACATACATACTCTCAACTTTCATCTGAAACAGAATTATCAAATTACTTTTATTCTTGATTTAGAGGAAAGCTGAGAGTATGTAAGTGCCAACAGAGCTTTATTTCAGCTGAAAGAGAACTAATAAATTATTATTTACTTTTACTCCCGATTTCGAGGAAAGTTGAGAGTATGTAAGTGCCAACAGAGCTTTATTTGAGCTAGTTTCGGTTCCGGATTTCATCCATTTTGAAGAAGAAAAAAAGATATGTAGTGCACAAGTTCACTCACTCACTGCTTAAAGATGCAGCTCTCTGTTCAGAGTGCTACAAAGAGGCGTCGCCAGTTCCTTTTAACTCGAACTGACCGTGCAGGAAGCGATAAGGCTAACTGAGTTTACAGCAAATAACGAAAAAACAACCGGCACACACACCTGCGAACACGCCTTCGAAGCAAAGTGACTTTTCGAAAACGGTGCACACAGAAGACGCGACCAGTGCGAAAAAAAAAAAAAAAACGCGACTGACTCGACGCATTACGAGTTTAGAACAAGAAAAAAATAATTGTAAAGGGACGAGAGAAGCGGCGCGGGAAGGTTGAAAACTGGAAAGCGAAACTTGAAGTTCAGCTATTTAAAATAAGACGAAAAAAAAAGGTGCACGGTATATACGCAGGTGTGGCAAGAAACTTCCTCGACGGAGCATTTCACTGGGCGTACAGTACGCAAACGACTCTTTTTCTGCAGTTTTGAGCGCTTCCTCCCATACAGCGCTCCGTAGTTGCCGTTTTTTTTTTTTTTTTCAGAATTTTTCTCTTTTTCTTTTCCCCTCACTGTCAGGCGAGGGTCTCGCATCACCGGGCGAAATGCGTTTCCGAAGGAGCGACGAAGGTTTGGAACCTTGAACTCGACTTGACAGGAACTTGTCAACGCTTAGTAGCTCGTCAAAGCATTCGGTTTCAGAAAGTTACCCAACGCTTTGTTTTGTTTTGTTTTTTTTGCATTTGCACAAAGCATTGACGCACTTTCAGCGCTACAATATGACGCATGTTCTTCGTCTAGAACGCGCAGACACGTTTTTCAGGAAGCGAGCAGGCTGGCGAGACGTGCAACGCAGGTCAGCCGGCTGATACCACGGTTCCTCTGCGAGCGAGTCTAACCCTAACCACCTACCCGCACATTTGGATGCCGTACGGCAACTTAATGGCGGATTAGCCCCAAAAATACCAAGCTGGGAGGCTTGCTCAGACTCACCGTCATTCTCTTCGTCGTACTTGAGCGCCTTGGAGATGAAGTCGAAGGCCCGCTTGTGGTGCTGTTTCTGTCGTATGAGCTGATTCGCGTCAGGCTCCCCACTGGACGCCGCCATCGCGTCGGAGCTGCCACTGGTCGCCGAGAGGTGGCCGTAGTGGCGCTCTTCGTGGCGAGCGCTGCGGCCACCGCGGAAAACGAACACCACCACGGCGAACACACTCGTGCAGATCCATCGCAGTAGCCAGAACACGACGAACACCGGGTAGATCGCGTATCCGCCGAAGGTCCTCAGCGTGCGTAGTCGAGCAGCGTGGTCGTCGGCGCCGGAGCAGTCGTGCGGCGCGGTCTCCAGCGGGGCGACGCTAGCAGCCATCTGCACGTAGCCATAACAATCGACTAGTCTGCCGAGCTCGTGCGTACGTTTTGTGCGCTTGACCGAAAAAAGCAGACGCTCTTGCGCCCTCACCCACTTTCTCTCTTCTCCTTCCGTCGTTGCTGCGAGACACGTGACTTAGTCCGTACAAAAGTTTAGCTGCGCAACCTCAAATCCCACACTTCAAAACACAACCACCGTTCGCAAACACATAGTAAATTTTACCGATTGTTGCGTCATCTGCTGAGATAAATAATAACTATTTTTTGCAAATGTTAACGTCACATTGTTGAATAATAAGTACTTTGTTTTAAATAGATGACAGTGCTGTAGTTTATTTTTTAATTAATAGTCCTTGTTTGGTGAGTTGGTATAAAAGCTTTGGTGACCAAAACTTTCAACCAGAACACTTGACGTCACAGTTGTAGGCCAATCGCGGGCTCGCATGCAGTTTGGCGCCAGCGCGGGAGATTTGCCAAGTTTTCCCACGCGCTCGAGCCCGTACACGACGCGCACGTACGCACTTGCTACTTATTTCTGTGTTTCTGACGGCGCGACAAACAATCGATTGATGCAGACGCGCGACTACCACGTCTTAATATGAGAGCCCATCGCTGCCTTCCCGATGTGGAAATACCACTTTGTTATTATGCAACTTTCACATCTTGCAATGCGCGTACGGCACTTTTGCGAGAAATATAAGCAGTACATAAATAGTAAAATAAATCGTAGGGCAATAAAAAAAATCATGCAACATAGTTTATAAGCGCACCTTTAAACAAAACAATATCAAACAGCGCCGAAGGAATTGAACACAGTACAAACTTTATCACTAATTTCAGATCTTGAATTGCAATAAGGCTTGACATGTCTCCACCCGTTAAAATAACATGTGCAATGAACCATGACAATACAAAAAAAAGGCGAATGCGTTCTGCTTTTATAAAATTCATTTAGGTGTTCAGGAGATTTTATATTTTGTATTGATGACAGCGCAAAGCTCCTAGTTTGTTGCACAGCAAAAATTCAGACAAGCGATTTTCATCCCATGTGCTTGGATTGGCAGTTGTGGTCGTTGATATAATGAGAGTATTTGAGGTAATCTTTTGTCATTACAATACGATTAGTTTTTTTTTTACTTAATACACTTTAGGTGCCTCTCTTAAGCGATTGTCTTTAAGGCAGAGAAACAGCAATTTACTATTGGATCAAAATTTGAAAATGTAACCTGATTCATGTCTTCGCCATGTCTATTTGAAGCCATCACTCTTGGATCCAGATAAAAATTATGTAACCTGATTCATGTTTCTGCTTTGCCTATTCGCAAATGTGATTTTACATTTTTCTGTTATATCTAATTATAACTCCGGCATGGCCTTTTGTTTCTTTTTCTTTCTTTTTGTTTGTGTAGCGTTTTCCATACGCCACCAACAATTTGCACTCGTGTTAGCACATATTTTAACTTTTATGCGGATTTCTAATGCCTAGCTGCTCCCTTTCCTAACATGCTATACAAATAAATACTTTGCGTTATTTCAAAAATGTGAAACAAGTTTCACGGTGTGCATTACCTCTTTACCTTATCGTGTTTATAAGCATAACGCATTTGTTTTTGTGCGTAACGTTCCTAGGGAAGAATAGGTATCATTCAAACATGGTACGGTAAAGTTTTTTTTTTTTATATATTTATTAGAGATTCCCCACGAACGCACAAAATATTTCAAAGCTCACACAGAACCCACTAACCCGTTTATGAGTGGCTTTGTCCAGCGACGCTTTCCAAATGAAGACCATATCCCTCTTTTTTATTCTTTGCTTGCTTTCTTTATGTTATGCCACACTGACATTTCTTTAAGCAGGAAAATGGCACACACCAAGAGAATAGTTTTGTTCTATCTTATTTTAGTTGGCTTCTATGCTTCGAGGTTACCTTTATGCTCTTGCCTCCACAAACAAGCTGCCATGTTGCAATACCTAAGCGGTAACCATTTCAATCACGCTGCGTACAAATGTACACTGCGCCAACTTCAATGGCACGTCATGTAGCGCGTGCTTCATCAAATGGCTTGAGACTGAGTGTGAGCACTCGTGCAGGCCTGGACAACTGGTGACCATTCAACTTCATTATGCTGCGTACCAATGCAGAGGATCACTTTGCTGGATACACGACCATGTTCGACTGATTGTTCGACGTGACGCGTTCTAGGAACAACGTGATTTTTCTTCTTCGCTCGAAACAAATACAACAAAAAAACCAAATCGTGCGAGCATTTCGGGCCTAACAGTGGATTCTTTTTAAGCAAGTAATGAAGCTGACTGGTGGCGCAATAATTAGATAATTACTTACACTCATAACTTTAATTACTAATATTCCCTTGCTACGACGTTTTCCTTCTGTTTATCCCTTGGAGTGCCTCGGAATCAAGCCACGCTAATTTGACGCATTTCAGGCAGAACATCACGATTTGCGACTGGAGTGGCTAAGCACCTGAATGTGTGTACGTCTCTTGCAAACTATCTGTGCAGTTCAATCAAGCAATCAATCAACATTACTGGCATCAAAAGTGTAGTCAATTGCAGGTAAGTAGGTAGGAAGTGGTCTCGCGGCTACAAACTGCAGGACCTGCGAGGATCAGTTCCAATTCTGCAAACCACAGGAATTCGAACATATCCTCGTAATGATTAGCCACCCGGATTGCTGAATTTTGTGTAATTAATCCGAGGCCTTCGCGAATACATGCTATTGGATGCCGGGTATATATTTGTTATTTTTTCATGTGTTGCCCGGCAAAAGGACCTGAAATTGCCGAATAGCCCCGCCGCGGTGGTCTGCATATAAATAAAGGCTAAGGCACTCGGTTGCTGACTCACAGGTCGCGGGATCGAATCCCGGCTACGGCGGCTGCATTTTTCGATAGAGGCGAAAATGATGTAGGCCCGTGTGCTCAGATTTGGGTGCATGTTAAAAAATTCCCAGGTGGTCGAAATTTCTGGAGTCTTCCTTAACGGCGTCTCTCGTAAAATCACTAGGTGGGTTTGGGACGTTAAACCACACAAATTAATCAAACGATCAATGAAATTGCCGCAAGTTGGTGCTGATTCTGTTTCTTACGAAGCCGCAAGAACTTCGTGACGCAAGTCGAAAGGAACACTTTCACGATGAGCGCGTCACGTTTCACAATCTACATTTAGTATCTTTTCATATTTTTTCTTCGATTTCCAAGAAGCGAGATTGGGAGAAAAAAAAAACAGAAAAAATATGGGTGCTTGTACAGTCTCATTTTGTAATCGTGCTGCTTTCTTTCCCTTTGCTCGGTTGTCGCAAAGTTCAAGAGGACAAAGGCGGACGAATAAAAAAAAGCTAAGAAATGGCCACAAAGTGTGTTTCGAGCGTTGAAATACCACAGAATAGAGCTCACAATGAATACATATACATTACGCGCTGCCAAATTCTACTTTTATTCACGGAGCACATGTAAGGCTGCAAACCGGACTTTTCTGCTAATCGCGGAGGCAGAGGTTCGATTCCGTGGCTGGGCGGCTGTGTTCTTGTGGCATAGGATTGGCAGAACGCCAGTGTGCTGACATTTAACAGGAGCAACATATCGAGTTTTTAAGTGCGAGACACCACGACACAATTATGAAACACGCCGTACCGATTCCAGAAATTTCGACCATCTGGTGTTGTCGCAACGTGCCCCCGACATAGCACAGTCAATGGGTCTCTATATTTTCGGCCACTGTCGACTACCGCAGCTGGGATCGAACGCACGACCTTCCGGTCAGCGGCTGAGCTGAGTAACAACTATGTTAGATGCAGGCGAACTTGCTTTCAATTTTCGGTGCACATGCGCTTAAAAATAACAGGTAGTCAGAATTATGTATTCCTCACTATAGAACGTGACACTTAAGTGTCGTGGTTCTGGCACATAACACTACAGTCTTTTTTTTTTTTGCCATGACTAATACCATTGTTACGGAAGTATAGCCTAAACCATGGTTAACGTAACCGTGGTTCACTTGTGTTACACAGTACGCTGAAACCGCGGTTGTAGGAAGCGGAACTCGGTAATCTCAGATTAGGCAGTTAACCAGAGGAATTGGCGGCGTACCACAAAGGTGGTGTTAGCCGCCTAAACCGAGGATGCTCTCGCGCTTTGCAACATCGGTGAACTGCGGTTAACCGTGGTTGGCCGTGAACGCCAGCTAACTCGCCTGCTGTAACACGGGAATAAGCTTGCAAGCGTAACTGCATACGTACCTCAGTCGAACCTGCCTTCTTCAGCTGCACCCAGCCACTTGTACTCCACGCGTGAAGCTTCAATATTGCAAATTGGAGCCCACTATCTCACAGCTGATCGCCGCGTGTGTCAACGTTACTTTGCGTGCGTCGTATCTCGTAATACCTGACCATATGCGCATAACACTTGCGCACACGCCGGTTTTTCCAAGCATAATGGACGCGGCAATGGCGTGGGCCAGTCTGACACAACTAACGTCACCAGTGGTGGGGCAACACCACTACTACACGGCAAACTTGGTAGCATGAGATAGAAAGGCGCCAGTGATGATTAGGATAACAAAAAGGACAGCAACTTCACGGTGCCCTGTTGGAATCAATTTTCAGCGACGCACCTTCGCAGTTTTTGTCTTTCGCACAATTATAGCATTCGCTGCGCGGGATCACCTTCTCACATTTCACGACATCTGCAAACCCCACCGCCTCAGCCGTTTAACCTTACCATGGCTAATAGTGAAATCCCGGCGCAAGCGCAAAGTGTATACTGTGGCGATAGCTGCAGACTCGGCCCTTTCCCCCTCCTTACATTCGCCTCATGTACTCCTTTCTTTACCCATCCTCCTCATGTAAATATTGCTTCACAAGAAAAGCCAATCAACCGTGTCATGCGTCCCGCCCCCCCCATCCCTCCGAAAAGTTTTAAGTAATGAGGAGCTAGTGGGAGGCTGCCTTGCGCTCGAAACAATCAGACGTGCAGGAGGACATCCTGGTTTGGGTAGAGTGTTGTGGAGGGCTACCGTGTGTATCGACGTTCACAACCTTTACTCTTTCCACCTTTCCTTTCAGTAGGAAAAATAGAGAGAGAAGAGATATGGTATCATTCCCTCTTTTCCACTCCAGAATTTCGATAGGCGGGGTTCTTTCGCCTACGAGAGCAAAATCACCGTATCGAGCCCTTTTCCCTCCCTCCCTCGCTCCACGCACACACTTTGTTTATCAAGTTCGAAAGAAGCTCCGCAAGGGATGCAAACAGGAAGCTTGAGCAATCACGTGCTCCTCACAAATTCCCTCATGGTCATCGTCTTTAAGGAGTAAAGTAGGGTCGTAAACAGTTCTTTGAGTAGGCCCGCCGCGGTGGTCTAGTGGCCAAGGTACTCGGCTGCTGACCCGCAGGTCGTGGGATCAAATCCCGGCTATGGCGCGCGGCTGCATTTTCCGATGGCAGGCGGAAATGCTGTAGGCCCGTGTGCTTAAATTTAGATGCCCGTCAAAGAACCCCATAGGTGGTCGAAATTTCTGGAGACCTCCACCATACTGGCATTTCTCGTAGTCATATGTTGGTTTTGGGACGTTCAACCTCACTTATAATCAATCAAATGAATGCAGCATCAATGACCCTTGGTCACTGCTATCAATAAAAAAACACACGTAGCCAGGGGCGTCGGCAGGGGCGTGCAACGTCATTGAGGGCTGCGCGCCCATTGGTGCAGTCTCGCATGCATCCGCTCGAGGAGGAAACGGCGCGGACTTCCAAAAGCCTGGCGGTTTGGGCTAGATAGGTAGGTCATGACGAATGTCACGCCGTGAGCTCACAATGACGACACAAGAGACAAGACGACGAGCGCTAGTCTCCTTGTCCTTCTGCCGTCGTTCTGAGCTCGCGCCACAACAATCGTCAAAACATCTAGAGCTTCAACTTCACTCTTCGTATTCGGCCCAATCGTACAGCATATGTTAGCACGTTTTAGAGCAGGTCGGTGATCTGGGTATGCGTCTGCTTGCCTAAGTAGCAAGAATATACAGCTTATTTTCGCATCTGATGGTCCTTAAACTTAGGATGTTGACCGTGCATGCATGAAGGTCAGATTGATTGGAACGGATACAGTGTACACACTTCGTTGCCTTTCGTACCAGTTAGAGTACAATGTACCCGAGTACAGTATAATAATACACCACATGGCGTTTTACACCATCACGCATGCATGTTTCATCCAGTCACGCGCAGCTTATTATATCTATTTCTTGCGGCAAGACCTCCAGTTGGTCTGTTCTCGCTGATGTGTCTGCACTACTCGTTCGCTAGAAATATGAGTAACAGTATGTGCAGTCCATTATCTCGGTCACTGCTGCTTACTCCGTTCTCAGCCGGAAAAAAAAAGTTTTGCTATTGTCCCTAGAAACAATGAAAGAAATAGCAGAAAGGGTAAAGAAGGTACACAGAAATGAGGCGGAAAACTGTGGCGTGATACACGTTATGCGAGTCGAAACACAGCTGTGGCAGTTTGCGGTGCAACGCTGGCAAAGCTAGGTGAACTGAAGATCAATTCGGGTTTGGCGTTAGCCACATGCCACTCTACTGAAATGAGAAAAGCCGGTTTCATCTAATTTGTTCTCACATTTGGCAGTGGCTAAGAATTATTGCTGATTGCGCACAGGTTGCGAAATTGTCTCAGGTCAAGTATAATGTATTCAATTATGGCGTGAAATAAAAAAGTACGTAATCTGCCTGAATGCATATCCACGATGCCACCAGCAACATTCAAATGAGTTTACTAATATACATAATGGGCAGTGGCGTAGGCAAGAATCATGGGCAGTAGGATAGGCAAGAAATTGTTTCAAGGGTAGGGCCGGGAAGAGGGACCTGTATGAAATAATCATTTTTTTCTGCTGTGTATGCCATGGCGAAAACATTTAGGGGGGGGGGGGGGCGCTGTATGGGCCCATCGTGCACCCCCTAGCTACGCCACTGATCAGAGTCCCCCCCCCCCTCCCCATGGGTGTTGGCAGGGGTGCAAATCGCTCACTTACCCCCATCAAGCTTCACCAAAACTTGCCTTCACCTGAGCTACACCAGTGCAAACGCCTCCTCTAGAAAGATGCCTGAGGAATGGCTCGCGCTCCCAGCGAAGTTGGCCTGCCTTCAGTTTTAAACAAGCTCCGCGTGGTGACGCTCGCGACCGACACTATTCATAAAAGTACAGACTGGCAAAGGGTCAAGCAGGAGTGCAAGGAACATTATGGCTAAAAGGGAAAGTGGCAGGTCAAATGACACTCCTTGGTTTCGTGTACCTGTGGACGGGAGCAAAGGACAGAGGAAAATCAGTCAATGGTAGAGTGTATATCAAAGGACATTCAGGAGTTAGGAAGAGAGCGCGAGATAATTATACTAGGAGACATGAATGCGCACATAGAAGATATAGATGGGTATACCGACCCGACAGGCAAAATGATGATGGATATGTGTGAAAGGCTTGATTCGATCATTTGCAACAGTACCGAGAAGTGTGAAGGGCAAATAACATGGGAGGTATGAAGGCTGCAGTCGACGATAGATTATGCACTGATGTCACATAGGATGTATGATAAGCTCAGGGGAATGCACATAGATGAAGGTGGTTCCAGAAGTCTGGGTAGTGATCACAAACGCATCGAGCTAAGTTTTGGAAGAGCAGTGAAAGTGAGAAGGAGACAAGATGAGCAACTACAGCAAAATTTTAATTCAGAAAGGCAAATTGAAATAGCCACTAAACAAATTGAGAAAGTAATCACGGAGGATAATAAGACAGTGTAGACATACACGAATCTAATTAGGCTTAGCTAGAGCTTGCTAAGACGCGTGACAAGTCACCCCGGAAAAGAAGACAGAAACCCAAAAGTTGGTGGGATGAGGAAGTTAAGAGAGCCATAGCAAAACGCCAGGAAGCCTCTAGGGAACACAGACATGCTAAGCAGCAGGGTGAACCGGCAGATGATGTTGAAAGAAAATGGGAAACCTTTCTAAGCTGTAGAAAGGATGAATCCCTTCTGATAAAAGAAAAGATTAGAAGAAAAGGAGCTCAGCGGCTGGCAGAAGTACATAAAAAAGATAGAAAGGCAGCTGCAAAATTTTGGAACCATCTAAACTCCCTAAGAAATGAGATGAGCCTAGAGCAGAGGTTTATAACTACAGCTGAAGGTGCTAGGCTAGAAGGGGACGAAGCTATTGAATATATAAAAACAAGGGTGACAGAAAAATTTCAACAAAGAAGTGCTTTATGCACCACAATAGACAAGGACGAACCAAGTGGCGCAATGGCTCCATTTTCACAACGTGAGTGGGAAAGGGCTGAGAAAAGGGTTCCGAGTAGTACATCAACAGGTCCAGATGGCATTCCAATTATGGTGATAAAGACATTATGTCCGAAGTCTAAGCAGGCTTTGAGAGAGGCAGTGAGCAAACTAATAATCGATGGTGAAGTTCCCGATGGATGGAAACTTGGCAGGATGAGCATGATCTATAAAGGAAAGGGGGACAAAGCTGACATAAACAACTACCGTCCCATAACAGTTACATCAGTGGTCTACAGGCTGGCGATGCAGATTATAAACGAAAGACTGCAGGCATGGATAGAGGATGAGGGGGTGCTGGGAGAACTGCAGAATGCGCTTCGGAAACACAGGAGGCTGGAAGACAATCTGTTCTCACTGACGCAGTGCATAGAAATAGCAGAAAAGGAACACAGGCCCCTGTGGCTAGCATTTTTGGATATCAAGGGAGCGTATGGTAGCGTGGTTCAAGAGGAATTGTGGGGAATACTGGACGCACTAGGTGTGGAACATGTAGTCACTTATCTTTTAAAGGATATATATAAAGGTAACAAGGTAGTTATAAAGTGGGAAAAACAGGTATCCAAGCCTGCAGAGGTAAAACGGGGGCTTAGGCAGGGGTGTCCCCTGTCACCCTTATTATTCATGATGTACCTACAAGGATTAGAGGCCAAATTAGAGGGAAGTGGACTGGGCTTAACCTCTCTTTAGTCAAACAAGGAAAACTTATTGATCAGGCACTACCAGCATTTATGTACGCAGATGATATAGTGCTAATGGCCAACATCAAGGAATATTTGCAGAGATTGATGGACATCTGCGGTAATGAGGGAGATAGGTTAGATTTCAGATTCAGTAAGGAAAAATCAGCAGTCATGATTTTCAATGATAACGAAGGTAGTGAGCTTAGAATACAGGAGGTCACGCTAGAGATAACAGATAAATACAAATATCTGGGCGTATGGATAAGCAATAGGACCGAGTACCTGAGGGAACACGAAATATACGTGACGACTAAAGGTAACAGGAATGCAGCAGTGATGAAAAATGGGGCACTGTGGAATTAGCTTAGGTATGATGTTGTGAGAGGAATATGGAAAGGGGTCATGGTTCCTGGGCTGACGTTCGGCAAGGCGGTCTTGTGCGTGAGATCAGAAGTTCAAGCATGATTAGAAATTAAGCAACGTGGAATACGTAGGCTTGCTTTAGGAGCTCACGGGAATACACCAAATCAGGGAGTACAAGGTGATATGGGATGGACATCATTTGAGGGCAGGGAAGCTAGCAGCAAGATAAAATTTGAGAAGCGATTGAGAGAAATGGGGGAGGAGCGTTGGGCTAGGGTTTTCAGCTACTTGTGCATGAAAAATGTCGATAGAAAACGGAGGAAGCGAACCAGGAAATTGACTGGTAAATACTTAGAAAACAGCAGGTGGCCAAACCAAAAAGAACTATCGGTTAAGAAGAAAGTGAAGGAAACGGAGACTGACATGTGGAGAATGGGCATGATTAAGAAGTCCGCACTAGAGATCTATCGAACCATTAAGCAGGGAATTGCCAAGGAAAGGATCTATAATAATACTCGGGGTAGTTCTCTACTGTTTGAGGCCAGGACGGGAGTACTGCGAACCAAGACATATCGGGCCAAATACCAAGGGGTAGACACAGTATGCAGTGCGTGTGGAGAGGAAGAAGAAACTGCCGAACACTTGATAATGTTCTGTAAAGGGCTTCACCCTATAGTTCAGGATGATGGCACAGAGTTTATCAAAGCACTGGGGTTTAGTGACCGGGAGGGCAAAATAGACTTTAAGCGGGTAGACTTAACTAGAAGGAGGTTATCTGATTGGTGGCTAAAGTGAAGGCACGAGTGAAAATTAAACCCTTCACTGCAAAGTACGAATCCTCAAACTCACTTTTTAAATAAAAAAAAAATAAACCTAATTTTTGGTTCATTAAGTATTACGGCTTGGTGGCGCTAGCCACCGCCCGATCTAAAGGGTACAGCCATATCCATCCATCCATTCATCCATCCATTATCACGGCGACGGGCGGTACCAGCTAAGCGTTTTTCATCTGCGGCGCATAGGGGAGCGTCAGTCGAGAATTGTTCGAGACCTGCAACTGTGCACCAGCTGTTTCAGAGGCTATAGAAAGTGTTGCGTTGTTGCACCGTCCGCCACAGGTGACGCTAGCGACCAAGAACAATTTCAAAATGAAGAAGGGAAAGGGTGTGGCAGCTATTTTCTTTTTTTTCTCATGCGGCAGGCATCTTCCTAGAGGAGGCGTTGCCAGTGCTCTCCCCCCTCTCCCAGCCATGATGAAACACTGGTTTGAACCCCCCAAGAAAGACCATGGTCCCACATGACAAAAAAAAACTATCACGTTAGGGACGTAGTAGGGAGATGCTGCGGATGAATTTTTACTATGGCCAGGTGTAACCTTGGCAGTATAGCAGGCTTCGCTGGCAGATGACAGAAGCGTGCCTTTGCAACGAAAAAAAAAACCATAAGCCCATTCATGCTGCTGGCCACCTTCTCCGGATGGTAGAGCCACCATGAATTGCCCCGTCGCGGTTGTCTCGTGGCTAAGGTACTCGGCCGCCAGTTGCACCTCAGTCGGACTGAGTGCGTCAGAGATTCAACAAGGAAGCGCCCTAACCGGAAAACAGTACTTGTAATGAGTTAGTAACTACAATCAAGAACAGAGACATGTCTGTGAGCTTGATTAGCCGCGTGTGCTCCGTGATGTCGTCATATAGACGCTCAATGTCTGACCGCGTGCCAGCGAAGTTATTCGATTGTGGTCACCTTTCGCGCGTCTTGACTTATTCTGTCTACGGGTGTACACGCGCCTCTATAGAGTTGCGAATGGGCAGTTTGTTGGGACAAATATAGCGCTCGACGTGCAACTCTGTGCTACAGATTCTCTTAAGAAGCGTCCACATCTAGGCGCATTAGAGTAGAGGTCAACTCACAAATATTTGCACATTCCTTCCTCAAGTTTTATTGTCACTCCGTTGCACTGTAAATATCAGCGAAAACCGCGCCTGCAGTATTCGAGAAGCTTCAAGGCTGTCGTAGATCATTTCGTTAAGATTATGCCCAAAACGTGAACATTACAGATTATTCTGGAACCGAGCTGCTGACCCGCAGGTCGCGGGATTGAATCCTGGCTGTGGCGGCTGCGTTTCCGATGGAGGCGGAAATGATGTAGGCCCGTGTGCTCAGATTGGGGTGCACGTTAAAGAACCCCCCGTTGGTCGAAATTTCCGGAGCCCTCCACTACGGCGTCTCTCATAATCATATGGTGGTTTTGGGACGTTCAACCCCACAGATCAATCACAGTCATCATGAATTATGGCGTGCAACAACAAGTACGTAATCTACCTGACTGCATATCCACGAGGCCACCACCAACATCCAAATGGATGTACTAATATACATCATGGGCAGTGGCGTTGGATGCTGATGTCAGCTCATAACGTCAGCATCCAGAGAGCGTGCCCATCGGTGCAGGCTTGTGCCGATAGGCTCTTGAGGTGGAAACGACGCTCCACTTCTAAAATTGTACCCTGCTATATATGGTTGATCTTTGTCGCGTATCTAAACCGAAGCACACTTTGGCTTTCTTTCAATTTCACTCCTCCCCCTTTTGAAATGCCACAGCCATGCGCTGGTATAGAACTCACATCCTCGAGTACACCAGCGCAGTAACGGTGCACGCGCCATTAAGGTGACATAGCATTCTCGACAAGAACGCGGTGGCCCAAGCTTTTAACAGGGAAACGAAAGTAGGACTGCTGAAGGTTTGCCATGCATAAGTAGTTTTTCTTCTGAACTATTTTTACATACATGACTATGCCTATACAAAACGGCACTGGAGCCGGCGAAAGCCTCACCGATAGTGTTCATACTTGCTACCGCAGTAAAACGTGCGCCAAATGTGATGAACCCTAGTTACACTCTAAGAACAAAAACAGAAACGGGGTATTCAGGTCGCTTCTTCAGAGAGCCTAACTAACCTGCCACAGCCATTCCACCCTTTTGGGGTGACCGCGAGGTTACTCCTCCCTCTGGCAGTTGAGCGACATTTATTTTGCGCTAATAAAAATTATATCTGTGTTTACTTAACCAGCGTTTTGCAGTATGTGCAGGCATGCGATTAGATGTACAATATATATGCAAACATGACCTTCAGGAATTTAACGCAATTTGCAGAGAATACATGGTGTTTGAACTCACGACTACTTAGTCAACACGCTCGTACACTAACCACCCAAACGCTACGGCACTGTCTAGAAGGCAACATGTTTATACAGGCACTCATGGGTCGCTTGCACACGGTGCGAACGTTCTTGCAGTCAGTAATAAAAAAATACGCTCCCCTCTTTGTGGAGGAAACGCCCTTCTTGCTGCGCCGTGTGCAACCATTTTCCCACATTTGGTCTTATGGAGGAGCAAAGCGCCTTTTTCGGGATAACTGTGCAGCTACTCTAGAAGACGTTCGAGTGTTTAGAGTGCAGAATGTACGAAGACGAAGAGTGGCAGGTACATTAATATTTGCCTCTTCAGTGAAAAAAAGAGAGTGTTCTAGGTATTATTTTGCTTCTGAGAATCTAAGACAAAGGAGTGTTGCACGTACACCGCTGTTTTTTAGAATCGCGTGTATGCTTACCTTTCGTTCACATATCCAGCAAGTGCTTGTCAGAAGGAGGTCTTCCATGCTCACCCGACATCTCTCGTGCATCGGAAAACCTCCACTGTACCGCCAGGGTGAAGATAAATCGAAGTCGGCGGATGTGTTGCGCATCTGTGCAGACCACAACGCACTTGTACACTCGAATACAAGTTAAACTGAGCACATGCCCCTCCCCGATGATCAAACTGAACCAGTCGATGACCAGACGCATGTGTTGCAGCGTGCGTGGATTTCTGACACACCGTCCCGCCCTTTCCCTATAGGGAGATGCACACCTAGGCGAAGCTGCGTGCCCTCTCTCCCTTCGAAAAAGGGCGGCGTGTCTACAAGCTTCGCGCCGACTCGCTGCAACGCGTACTCGTGGCCGGACCGTGAAGACCTCACCACACACGCGCGTTGCACAGCGTCAGCGTGTGGCTCTCTGACGCGGCGCCACTGCGTCTCCCTAGGGAAGAGAGCTCGCAGCTTCGCGTAGTGACTCGCCCTCACTCCATAGGGAGAGGGCACATCGCTGCGTCAGTAAACGACGCGCTGCAACGCGTACACGTGGTCAGGCCTTACACAACATCCACGCCGTTACTTATCAATGACAAATTCACAGTAGCGCACCACCCGAGTTGAACCTTGCCTAGCCACGCATGCGCCGAGGAGCAGGCGCCGCCAAGCCACATCCACGGAGGAAGACAGTCCACGCAGCCACCGCGCCGAGTTTGCCCGGCATGGCGCGAGCCTAGTACGAGCGACCAAACGTGCCCGCTTCCGCTGGGGGTGCCACAGTCAGATTTGCCCGTTAGTTTCTTAAGCTTAAGTTTGGGCATTACTGCATTGCATGTGACAAGCTGTGGTTCGACTCTATACTCTGTGTACGCCGGGAAAGACCTAGCATCAGTCAAGATGGCCAAGTTAAGCCCCTATATACCGACTCGCTCCGCTGTTTCTCAAGTTTTCCACGGCTATAGTAAAAACCTCTTTCTGGTTAACTCACCCCCTCCCCCCCGTATTCCGAAACGAGCCGCGAATCGAACTCCAGCCTTCGCTTGACCGAGCTGAGTGCAGCGCCGCCACCGCTGTGTACTCAAAATTACTGCACGGTTCTCAGAAAATGCCACCGGCTCTCGAACAATTTTGCCAAAAAGTGGACCTGCATGCCATCGACATTCTCGAGTGAAGCACACCGGGAACAGTCGCTCAAGAATACGGGGGTCAGAACACGCGCTCCAAGGTCAGCGACACGTAGGCCTACCTTCGGTGGGAGGGTGAACACGCACTGGTCGTTTCGATGCCGTCGAAGTACGTGGTATCGTTTGCTCTCCTTGCTGGTCGGAAGCCCTGACCCCAAACCTCCTGCTAGCGGTAGCCACTCGGGAGAAGCGGACAGCGGAGCAGATGACCAGCTGAATCAGCTGAAGCCAGTCGACCAAGGAGAAAGAGAAGCGTCGCGTGGCTCGCGGCAGCGCGAGCTAAAGAACGTTATAGCTGTTGTTTGGGTGCCTGGACATAAAGGTTTGTTTCTGAATGAAATAGCCGATTCCTTAGCTAAGTCGTCAATCAGCGAACCAATTCTACCGCTCTGTCCATCATCCGCTTATGTGACTGCTGCTCGATTCCGCAGACGTACGCTTATGCAAGTCTTTAAAGGTTCAACACTAACATTGAACTCTACAGAATATCACCATTTATTATATCACTGGCGAAGAAACTTTTGCCGCACTCGAAAACAAGAAGTAGCTATCACAAGGCTGCGTTGCCGGGTACCAAATCTAAATTTCTATAAACACAGGTCTGCTCAGGCACCTTCACCACTGTGCGCATTCTGTGATGAACTGAAAACAATAGACCATTTCTTTTTGACCTGCAGGCGCTTTAACACATTACGAAAAACCCTATTAGAAATACCTTTGCGTGGCATTGGTATGGACTTATCTCTGCCTGTCATTTTGTCTTTTGGAGCTTCCATTTCTGGTTTCTCTAATGGCACAGTATGCGCGGCCGTCCGGGACTATATTGATGAAACTAATAGGTTGACTAATTAACCAGTTTCGTTATCTTAACATGTCCACATAATTATATACGTATAAAATCAGATTATTGCTCTATTCTGAGAATAAATTTGTTTATGTAAATATTTGTATGCATTACATTAAGCACCACACTTGCCTATAGGCGATCGGTAATCTTTCTGTTATACCTCCATCATTCTAAATCTGAACAGTAAATTTTAAAGCCACTCGATTCTTGGCCGATCCCCCACAGTGGGTATGCGCCACTAACAATAGGAGAACAACAACAACAACAACTCTTGGCGGGCCTGGGCACGTGAGCTCAAATCGCGGCTTCGATGATGATGATGGCCTTTACGTACGGCTCACACACCCCATCTGGGAGATTTGCCAAGAAACGAGTAGTTAACAGATGAAAGTAGTGACATAAGAGCTCTATGGCTAATGAATTGTACAATAGTTTGCTAGCTTGATTGTTTGCTTCTTCATCGGTTAACGGCGTCCACCCACCATACGGCATTAGCCCGAAGCCGGAGTTTAGTGTACGTGTAAATGAAGAAGCGGAAAGGGCAGCGCGAGAGAGAAAAAAATTAGGTAGATCAATGTCTCACCTTCCCTCAAGCACATGGAAGAAGAAAAAGGGGAGACGGGAGTGTTACCCCAGCGTGGGTGTGCACCACATCGTCAAGGATCTTTACTTGACGTCCCACAAGTGAAGCTCACCGTGTCAGCCCAGCACACGATGAAAACGTCGGAACGTGTGGTATGTTTTAGTACTCTCGGTGGCGGTTCCTTTTTGAACCTCCTCTATGAGCCGGCCATACTGCGCCGAACAAACGCGTTTCTATTAAAAGCTATTGGGCACCATAATCCGAAGTCTCGGCAAATCTTGCGCGTTCCGTAATCTGGACGCAAAGGGTTGTGTGTTGGGCCGACACTGCTAGCAGTGTCGGCCCAACACACGCAGTGGCTTCGGAACGGGTTGACTTGCTAGAGCTGGCTGCGTGACATCATATTCCCTTTTTTTAAGAAGATGCGAAGCATCTTATGCAGAGGGCTTGTGTCTCTTGTCCTGCGGCGTCCACCTTCACTGCGTATACGCCTCCTCTCCCTCTCACTCTCATCTCTTTCACCTCCCGCCTCAAGACGCCGACGCCGGCAGGATCTGCTAGCCTACCCTCGCTCCCCTTCTCTCTCCTCTAGGCATGCCTCCCCACTGAGTTTACAATCCCTTGTGCGAAGACGTCCCCTTTCCCTTTCATCTTTCTCACGCTTCTCCCTCTCTCGCAACGCCGACGCAGGCAGTCTACTTGGGAGTTTCTTGATTTAAAAAAATCGACTGCTCGCGCTGCAGAACCGTTCACTGGCCATCACGTATATATATAGACACTGGATCTTGACCTCAAGATAGTGCCGGTGGGAGATCTTGTGTTTGTTGTTGAACAATAATAGTCCACACGGTGCGCGTAAAAATCGGGAACACCGGTCCATCAGTGCGTGCTTTGCCCCTCTTCAGGTTTCTCTCCTGCACAACGCTGCGATGCCTCGACGAACCCTACACAAACATACTGGAAGAAATGTAGAGTGAATCCATTGCCACCATAGTTCTCCATAAAGAAAGTGACCAAATCTCAATTCAGAAGAGTGTAAGGCAGGAAGACACGATCTCTCCAATGCTATTCATCGCGTGTTTACAGGAGCTTTCCGGGGCCTCAGATTGGGAAGAGTTAGGGATAAGAGTTAATGAAGAGTGTCTTAGAAACCTGCGATTCGCTGATGACATTGCCTTGATGAGTAACTCAGGGAACGAATTACAGCTAATGATTGCTGTACTGGACACGGAAATCAGAAGAGTGGGTCTGAAAATTATTATGCACCGAAATTAAAGTAGTGTGCAACAGTCTCGGCAGAAAACAACGCTTTGTGATTGGAGGAGAGACACTGGAAGCTGTAAAGGAATATTTCTACTTAGGACAGGTAGTAACCACGGTGCCGAACCATGCATGAGAGTGAAATAATTAGAAGAAGAAGGATAGGGTGGAGAACATTCGACAAACATTCTCAAATCATGATTGGTAATCTACCAATAGCCCTCAAGAGGAAGGTACGTAACAGCTGCATCTCTCTGGTACTTACCTACGGAGCAGAAACCTGCAGTTTTACAAAGAGGGTTCAGCTTAAATTAAGGACAACACAGTGAGCAATGGGAAGAAAAATGATAAGTATAACCTTAAGAAACAAGAAAAAAGCACAGTGGGTCAGGGAATAAACCGGGGTTAAACATCATAGTTGAACCATGAGAGTGAAATACTAAGAAGGATAAGGACGGGGTAAATCATATTCGCCAAGCACTCTCACATCATGAATGATATTCTGCCACTAAACCCCAAGAGGAAGGTATATAACAGCTGCATCTTGGCCGGTACTTACCTATACGGAGGGATGAACCAAGGAGAGTTAAAAAGTACCCCACCTTCCATTAAAGGGAACCATGTGGGGATGCGAAGCAGCACTGGTGTTCGCTTGTGCTTCCATTGTTGTCCTATTTGCAACTATAATGCATGTTCCGTACTCGTAGAATAAAATTTAAAGTGTCCAATACACCTGGGCTTTAGCTTCTCGTCCGTACAATGCACAATAGGCGCTGCTGACTTGTAGCAATTATAGTAAGAGCTAACGGTGGAACTTGGACTGACGTTTAGCTCTTTACTTAACAAGGGTCCCTGTATTTCGTGTTCGATTCCCCAGTGAAGGTCAGACGGTTTTCACCTTCTATTTAAAAGAAACGTCTCATGCTTCCTTTTGTAGAAATTCATTGCGTGGGCCACTGATACTACCTTTGATTTGATATGTGTTTATGTATAATTCGTTGTACAATTTCTCAGCGCTGCTTGGGGGAATTTCGTCTTGTGTTGTGCGCTAACTAATGGAGTAGTGAACATATAAGACAGAATAAAAGTCAAACACTTTGCATATTCTTGACTTTCCAGTTTATTGCTGCAATTTTCTCTTCCCGATAGCAGTAGTCATGTATTGTATATTGTCGCTTTAATTGTTAACTGAAAACCTCACGGAAACGCATGGCTAAGGAGAGAGGATAATGCTTTAGAAGTTTCCTCTGCCTTTAGCTTTTTATTCCGAATACATACATGCCTAAACAAAAAATTACCAAGCAAATTCATCCCGCGTGCTTAGTTCAACCCAGCACTGAAGATTTCGTGAGATTCTTCGTCTGATAGATAGATTCGTCAACCATCTTACTCGTCAACCATCATTCGCCTAACCATTTTACCCTTCTATGCTAATTTTAGTTCACACCAAGTTAAGGGGGTGACCACGAGAGCACCCAAACGTGACTAGATAGATAGATAGATAGATAGATAGATAGATAGATAGATAGATAGATAGATAGATAGATAGATAGATAGATAGATAGATAGATAGATAGATAGATAGATAGATAGATAGATAGATAGATAGATAGATAGATAGATAGATAGACAGACAGACAGACAGACAGACAGACAGACAGACAGACAGATAGATAGATAGATAGATAGATAGATAGATAGATAGATAGATAGATAGATAGATAGATAGATAGATAGATAGATAGATAGATAATAGATAGATAGATAGATAGATAGATAGATAGATAGATAGATAGATAGATAGATAGATAGATAGATCCTAAATGTGTAGCGCTATGTCACGGGTCCTCCATTACCGTGATTTTTGTTTCGATTCTACGTTGAATATCTCCATCAATCATGGCAACGTTGCATTCTGTAAATGCACGAGACCGCACTCGTGAGTGGTCTGTGTACGACCCCCACAGTGTGATCCAGCTGCAGCCGTTGGCAAGTCACGTCCATTTCCCTCCATTCGTCTGTCTGTCTGTCCGTCCGTCCAACCGCCACTTTAATCATCAACTATAAGAATACCCTACCGTCATCTAATCATCTTATAAGCAATTTTTCTTATACGTACACAATGCCATCTAGTGAGCAATTTATAAACTACAGCTGGCTACGTACTACGTACTATTGACGAAGGAGGGAATAACCGACACCCTAAGAAGCTTCGCCCTGAAAAGCTGCGCTTGCACAGGCTTTGGATCCCCGTACAGCAGCATTGACAGGACGGAACATATCAGCAAAGCTAGTCATAGGATATATACAATGTTATTATGAAAATATTATTGTCGAAAATGTTCTAATGAAAAAAACAACAAATAGCAAGAAAACATGCCATTGTCACAAGCCCGACACAGGCATGTGTCAATACTTATATTCTCCTGCACACGAACATAATAGGTCTTATAGACAGAGCGTATGGATGTGGTAGAAAATACTTTAGTGGGGAGGTCATGTACGCCTGCATACAGGCCGCGACTAAGTAAACGGTTCCACATCAGTTCGCGCTGCGCGGGCATCACATGCGGCCGCTTCTCTTACCTAAGTAATTGCGTGCCGTTCTATTCAGGCGCAAGTGGATTTCCGGTCTCATTGACATAGATCGATATGTAAAGCCACTCTGCGCTACACTGCAACGGCGACTAATGACCCGAAAAAAACCACGTAAGCGAGCTGTTGTTCGCTTCGTTGGTCATCGAGTTGACTGCCTCCTTTAACGCCAAAGAGTGGCAGAAAAAAAAAAAGCCTTTTCTGATGTTCTGACTGTCAGTTGCGCTAGCACCGGCGCTTTCATTATCGTGACGTGTTAACGGCGTCAGCAACTCTTCCGAGCAGAATCTCATCGCAGCACCGCAAAGATTGTGTTGGAACGCAGGAACTGCGTCGTGACGCACGTCTGCTCTTTCGGATCTGTTACAATAACGGAATTTCGTAAAGTGCATGACATATTGTAAGTAAACATTGTGCAACGTGGAAATCTCTTGAAAGATCCACACATGCACACACTCTTCCACTTAGGGAACTCGCAATACACACAGTTCCTCGCGTGCGTGAAAATGTGCGAGTGTTTCAAGGGATTTCCAAGTTGCGCTAAATTTACTTAGCCTATGACGAATTACCAACCAGCCCAACAAATTAAAAAAAATTTCTTAAAGCGCAACCATTATACGCCACATTAAATGCGAAGATTTATCGTCATCGTCAGCGACGCGAGAAATCGTCACGCAATAACGTCACTATGATGTCGCAGATTGCCACGGGGTGACGTCGTCATGACGTCACGTATTATGTCGTCACATGACATCACTCGGCCAAAGCTGGGCCGATCACAGAGGCGATTTTGGAAAACCAGGTGAGTTGCAGAAATCTTTCAGTGCCTCCAGATCTTGGAGTCGATGCAAAACGACGTCAGGCGCAGAAAGACTATGTATACAGGGGGCCTACGGAAAGCCTATGGAAGGATTTTTCATGAAAAATCGAAGAGTTATTAAAATACTGCTACATAAAATCGTCGTCAATCTATCACAGTGACGGATGATTGACCAATGTCAAAATACTTGAAGGTGTTGTCTATATATCATACAACATGAAGTTGGCGATATATCACTCTACCTAAATAAGGTAAAGAGTAACGCAAGCAGCCTCCGAGCTACACGCCATGGGGTTGTTTCGAGAAACTTCTACCGATTACGTAGTCCACGCTGAGCTCGACGCCGGAAGCGAATGAGTGAGTGTAACACGTTCCAAGAAATCGATCGATATCGACATAAGCGGGGCCAACGACCACTTCGTATAATGACATTTAGACCGAAACAGGCGCGGAAATGATTGAAGAAACACAGCGTGCTGTGTATTGTGCACAGGTAAGGTAAATCAATTCGTTCATTTTTGAACATATTCGGAAACCAGCGCGACAACCGCCATATACACAAAAAGCGTATAGATGACACAGACCGCTTGTTATTTCATTCATTCAGTCCTTGTCGCACGAAATTTTGGCAACCCATTTTTGTTTTCTCGTTTCTTAACGAACCGTGCGACGAAGCCTATAAAGATGCTACAAGTTCAGGCGCTTTCCCACCACATAATTTTGAAATTGTTATAACACAATTTAAGGTTTTCTCTTGGCAGAAATGCAGTTACAGCGACGTTTTCTTTTTCTTCTGTAACTTCGTTACAATTATCTATTATACAATTACTACCGTACGACCGCACATACATATTCCTTGGTCCTAAATATTGTTCTGTGTATGAAGTGATTTCTCGCTGAAATGCACTGCAACTTGGCCAAACTATTACGCAGTTAAGACTAACGTGTACGTGTTGCGCTTGGTTACTAAATAGCAATATGTTCAACTTTAGTGATACAAGGCTTGCAAACCCGCACACAAGAGAGAAGTGCAGACAACGCAAGCACCGACTTCTCTCTGTGCCAGTGTTCACACTTAGAAGTGTGGCAGCTTGGGCTAGTTGGTATGGCGTGACCATAGTTATAGCGCGAGAACAAAACGACGACGCAGAGACAAGAAGGACCCGAAGGACACGAGCGCTAACTTCCAACTGAGTTTATTGCGCCGACCATGAAAATATATAGAGGAGAAAGTAACCATGTGACAAAAATCATATGGCACAAAGAGCAAAACATGAGTAAGAGAAATAGAAAGAAAAAAAACAAAAACAAAAGCACAGAAAAGGGCAAAGTCTATAAGGAAACGAAACAGAAAAATAAAGATAACATAACTGTTTTTGTTTTTTTCTTTCTCTTTCTCTTACTCATGTTTTGCTCTTTGTGCCATATGGTTTTGTCACATGGTCACAGTCTCCTCTATATATTTTCGCGCTCGGCGCAATAACCTCAGTTGGAAGTTAGCGCTCGTGTCCTTCGTGTCCTTCTTGTCTCTGTGTCGTCGTTTTGTTCTCGCGCCATAACTACATCGTCAGTGTTCCCACTTTTTGTCTCTTTAACATAAACACTTGCCAACCAACTCCCCGTTCTGTCCTTCTATATGTTCAACGTGCTGGATATCATTGAAGCCCCACGTGCTTCAATTAACGAGGTGAAACCAGATCTTCGCGAGGTCTTTGAAAGAACATCTTCATCCTTCGGTTTGCAGCGTACGCGGTGAACCGAAATCAATTGTTGACGACTGCAATGATCGAGATGATGTTGATGATGAAACGAGTTCACTACACTCTACTTGACTTGAAACTGTCTGCATGTGTACACCAACATGACTGTAAAATGTGCGTATGACTTATGAACAATTGGTATACGCGTATAATAATAGTCCTTGCACATCAGCCGTGTCTGAATGAGAACACCGTGGTGGGAAATCAAATAGGCAACAGAACGTGCCAGCGAGAGATTAACTGCGACGCATAACCACCTATACACATCTCTGGATAAGACCTGATTAAGGAAAGAAGTGGAAAGTTAAAGGCTCTCGTTTTTATATGTTGTAGCATATATTTATACCTCATAAAGTGAACGGGGAAAATTACTACGGTTGTAGCTAAATCGGTAGACCCTCGAATACGTTATTTCGAAGGCCGCAGATTCGGTCCCTGCCAGAGGCAAGTTATCTTTTGGTTCACTTTACTTTCTGCATATTTACTTTATAGTCACTACTAATCACATTCTCAATAAAGATAGGAGTATGGCAGAGAGACACGATCTGTCCAATGCAATGCTATTCGTCACGTGTTTGCAAGTGGTTTTCAGTGCTCCAGATTGGGAAAATGAGTGATAAGAGTTAATAATGAGTATCTTAGTAACCAGCGGTTCACTGATGACATTGCCTTGATGAGTAATTCAGGGGACAATTATAGCTCATGATTACTGAACTGGACACGGAAAGAAGAAGAGTAGACCAGAAAATTATTATGCACAAAACTAAAGTATTATGCAACAATCTCGGCAGAAAACAGCGGTTTGCGATAGGTGCGACGCTGCAAGTTTAAAAAGAATATGTCTACTTAGGGCAGGTAGTAACTACGGAGCCCAACCATGAGAGTGAAATAACTAGAAGAAGAAGAATGGGGTGGATCACATTCGGCAAGCATTCTCAAATCATGATTGCTAATCTACCAATAGCCCTCAAGAGGAAGGTACATAACAGCTGCATCTCTCCGGTACTCACCTACGGAGCAGAAACCTGGAGTCTTACAAAGAGGGTTCAGCTTAAATTGAGGACGACACAGCGAGTTATGGAAAGGAAAATGATAAGTTTATAAGAGACAAGAAAAAAGTATAGTGGGTCAGGTAACAGACAGGGGTTAAGGACATGATAGTTCGAATCAAGAAGAAGAAATGGACATGGGCCGGGCATGTAGGCAGGATAACCGCTGGTCAACAAGGGTAACTGACTGAATTCTTGGAGAAGGCAAACGCACGGAGGGGAGACGGAAAATTAGCTGAGCCGATGAGAGTAAAGAAAGTTTGCAGGTATAACGGGGCAGTAGAAAGCACAAGACCGAGTTTATTGGCGGATTTACGGGAGAAGACTTTGTCCTGCAGTGGGCGTGGTCAGGCTGATGATGATGACCACTACTAGTATCCGCTATACTTTTCTTGGCATAATTGTATGCCAGTTTTTAATAACATAATTTCAATGTGGCCTTGTACGATCAAGTCTGTAAAGAAGCTTAGTTGGTGGCTAAATATTCTTCCTAATTAATTCCTATCTATATAGCTTTTCTAATCCAACAATTGAATCAGTTATTCTGCAATATAAAATCTGGGAATACAGCTCACATGTTGGTTTGATCATAGTGTTTTCTCTCAACACATTGTTTATCTCACTTATTTTTTATTTATCCCTTATTTATTCATTTATTTATTTATTTATTTATTTATTTATTTATTTATTTATTTATTTATTTATTTATTTATTTATTTATTTATTTATTTTAAAATACCTTACAGGCTCTATTACGGAGCATAGAGTAAGGGGGGTACATAGGAAAGAATGCTAGTGGGTGATACCTCTGCCACAATACAAAGCAACTACAAAGCAAAGCATGCTTTGTTTAATTATTCAGTCAGTCTTTTTTTTTCGTTACATTATATTCTTTTAGAAAGTGGTCGCGTAGTCATTTGCCGTGATCATAGGACTACCCTTTGTGTTACGCATCATGTGTGATAATATTTATTCTTAATTATATATTGACTGGTCACTGATAAAAATAAATCATATGTGCAGAAGAACTGCTGCGAACCAAGGCGATCGCGAGAAACAATCTCTTTGTCTTCACTGAATGAATCACCAAGCTGTAAACTTTTGATGACCCAAGGGAGAGAGAGCCAACACCTCGTAACATGGTACATTCATCGTGGACACACTCGCGAATGACGCACGTACGGGAGGTCGTGCTCCTTGCGAACTAAGTCCGTATATTCGCCGCTTCCTCGACAAGGAGTGCATTGCTCCCGAGCGCGTATCGACCTGACGTAACGCATTGTGTGCGATTTATGCATGCGACGCGATCATTACACAGGGGGCCTCTGTCAGCGCTGTGCCGCATCGTAAAGCATGTGCTTCTGCGAATCGCAGATGAGTCGCATCATTATGTGCGAGCGTTCTTTCTTTCTTTTTTTTTTTTCGCCTCTCCCTTGCCAGAAACGGCACGCCCGTGTTGGCTCTGCTTCCGGCACCACGCGTCGTCAGCGGCTGCGCCAATCGCAGTGCAGCGCCGCACAAGACGCAAACAACGTGCGCAGTTGTTCGATGCTGTGCATTGCGAGGCTGGGTGTATACAAGCAGGTGGCTGCCGAATGCGGCCCCGTTTCCGGGGCTGTTGCGTTACACCTTAATAAGAGTTTTCTGCTCTAATCTGCGCTACCATGCTCTGCAGTTGATTGATTTGATTGATTTGTGGGGTTTAACGTCCCAAAACTACCATTTGATTATGAGAGACGCCGTAGTGGAGGGCTCCGGAAACTTTGACCACCTGGGGTTCTTTAACGTGCACCCAAATCTGAGTACACGGGCCTACAACATTTCCGCCTCCATCGGAAATGCAGCCGCCGCAGCCGGGAATCGAACCCGCGACCTGCGGGTCAGCAGCCGAGTACCTTAGCCACTAGACCACTACGGCGGGGCCATGCTCTGCAGTCAGTCGCCGTTATGAAAACGCGCCGGCTTTTGCAGAGAAAACTCTCGACGATACCCCAGTCGCTGTTGAATATGATGCCAAGCGTATGCATGTTTTTGCATGCAAGCGGGACGTCTTTCATGGCGTGCCTGTCTGCTTAATGTAGCATGCGCATGTGAACGTTAAAGCACAAAGGTTCGGCTCTCATCATCGCCACAATTGTTTATTAGTGACATTTTTTTCTGTGTGGTTTTGAAGACGTCTACTATGTACCGATTATTTGTACTAAATGATATTTGCCACATAGCTAATGTTCCCTATACTTCATCTAACATATGATATATGTTGTCATACATTTTCCCTTTTTGGTATATGTGCATTTCTTGTGTATTTTGGTTGCTCTCCTGCAATAGTCCCCCATTGGGAGCGGCAGTATGCAAAAAAAAAAAACATAACGACGTCACTTTGTGATGTCACCAGAATTTTTGTCATCATGACATCTCATGACGCCACCTCACGAAAGTGCCGCTTGGTCACAATTAGACCACTCACGGAGGCCATGTAAAACCAGGTAGGGCACAAAAACCTTTTGAATAACTCTGATCTTGGAGGCAGTGCTAAACCACGTCAGGTGCACAAAGCTTTGGGAGCGAAGCAGGGGAGTATCAGCGCGCCTAGTGGGAACAAAAGAAGATTGTTCTTGCCATGGAGTCGTATTAGACGATGGCAAGAGCCGTATTAGACCCAGGGAGCTGTTTTAGCAGCTTCCTCCTTTTGCTGGGGGGGTTGTCTCTCGTCGTTGCGTCGGTGTGTAAGCTAGTGATCATTGCTCCCACTAGAGGCGCAGCTGTGCTCTTCGCTTCAAGAGCGCTCACTAGGTAACAAGCCGCCGCTCAGGCGACGCTCGCTTGGGCGTAGCGGACGAGGCTCCATACTGGATCCACGCAGAGGGCGAGGACTACGATGACTGCGTGTCGCTATGAGCAGTGAACAAGGAAGAGACGCGCGTTCAAAATGGCGGTGGTGGAAGTGTGGGCGTCAATGTTGCAGTATCAATGTATAGGGCAGACTTTGCACCCCCTCTCTGGGTTACTAGGGGGGGGGGCAACCCCCTTGCCCCCTTCGTATACACGCCAATGGCTGCGTTAGAAGGTGCCCAGGACGGACCCCCAGAAATTTAACTTTGGCTCCATCGTTGAAGGAAACAAAAAAAAAATCCTCCCGGGACAACGACGCCAGCACATTCTTCGCAAAAGTGGCCCAGTTTCATAACAGCGTGGCGCTCTCTTCATATCCCTCGTAAATATAGAAGCGCCGGGCAACCTCGGACGACATCCTTGCGTCACACATGCAGACCAGAGCGTAAAAGAAGCACAAAAGAAGAACAAACGATGAAAAGGATCGCTTCTGCAGCTCATTTACAACAAGACTTGCACACAAACTGCAGAGCTCTGCGAACGAGATAGCATCCTCGTCGGGTCGTGCTCGTGCAAGCGTTACTTCCGGTCTTATGTGTTCATCCTCCATTCTCCCGGTCTTTGTTGCCGATTCACCTGCATCCCAACATTCGCGTGTTTTTTTTTTCTTTTGTTTTTTTTACTTTATGTTGCTTTTTTTAGCGCTAGCGCTGCTCGCCGTTAATTAACGCATCAGCAACGCTGAGACGAGGTGAATATATAATGAATATTCGCGTGCTGATACCCAAATTAAGTAAACAGATGTGGATACTGATCACTAGTGAAACTTGTTTATTAACCATCTTCTGGCAGTGAGCAAATCAGCTTTGCTACGCGTAGGTAATGTTTGTGTGTGCGTGTTTCATACGTATAAAAGAGTGCGAATTCCGGTAATAAGGGTTCGAACCTCCGCTTACCATCGCTTAAGCCTTGCTTACGCGGTGTAGCTGGTAGTGTGTTAATGCTGCACCTAGCAAAAATCGTGCTGATGGCTTATTCTTGTTGAAGGCCTGATATGATAGGAGCGAAAATGCAGTCATATACATAGTTCAATCTTTTTAGGGAACATTAATACAGCGAATCATCGGTTATGGCCAAGTAAGCAGAAAGTTTGTTTGGTCACGTTTCATTTCAGTCACATTTCTTCTTTCTGCGACAAAACTTAAAACGCGAAAGCCACCGGAATATAGCATCGACTGTAACGAAAAAATATTCTGCCCGCATAAAAGGCAAGAAAGATTTCGAAAGACAATTCTCAGCCACTCTATTGTAATCGTTTGAAAAATTTGCGAAAATTTTGGTCATCGACCGAGAAAAAGAAAGCGCGTTTGACTGGTTCAAATGCTCTCTAGACTGGAGTCAAAATAATTTTGCTCTCTTGTAATTATACCATCTCATGTAGTGGACTGTTTAGTTTGTAGTGCCATCATCACCATCGTCATTTTTTCCATCACCGCGCCGCGTCTCTCGCGCAGCTGGCGCGAGCTCGAGCTGCGCGAGAATCAGAACGAGCTGACACGCCTGGCGTGGCGGACGCTGGTAGCCGACGTGGCTCCGCTTCAGGCCTGCAATAAAGTGGCGAGATCGGCACGGCCCCATCGGCCGCCTTCGACGTCATCTCACGTCTCCTCTTCTCTCGTCGCTACATTGGTGACCCGGAGAACACGCCCTTCGCCGAGCGGCCCGCGGCCATGTTCCCCCAACTCTGCCCACCAGTGCCGCCGTACCAATCAACTTACCCCAAGGTATGGTTTATGCAGCTCGACGCCGTTCTTGCGGTGAATGGCATCACGGACCAGCTGCTAATGCATGCCATTCTTCTCGACGCCCTACCGGTCGAGTTGCGCCATCTCGCTGCCACTTCAAGCACCAGCCCGCAGCCTTACGATTCCCTCTGCACTGCGGTGCTCGCCCGCAGCGGCAACACATACCGTCCGCTTCCGTTTACCCGCACCAGGCAGGTTTCCCCGGCGTCGCAGAGCAAGGTACGAACCGGTCCGCAGCCCTCCACTGACCGCTACCTCGGTACCCCGGCTTCGACTACTTCTACACCTGATCCGGTCGCAGAAACATCCACTCCTGCACCTGATCACGACCACGAGGTAGAAGACTCCCCCACTGCGACTGACCTTCCCTCCGAGAGGTACATTCCCTCAGAGCCCCCGTGCAGAGCTTCATCACACGTACCTGCTACCTGCACGTTTTCCAAGAAAGCGACGGCACGCGACACCGTGGCCCTCGCCGTTTCCGCGACCACCAGCTCAGACGTCTTGGCCTCCTCCTCGCCGCAGCTGCTGGTCAGCTCCTCGACGGTGCCCCCTGCCGCTCCGCCACCTGCCACTGGTGCCAGCAATGGCCTGCCGGGTGCCTCGCCACATTCCACTCGCACCTACCCGGCCAGCAGCCGACCACACTCGGCGTCCCCGTTCCCCGCCCCTGTCCCTGTCTCTGTTTCGTGGTCTACGACGGGCCCCAGCGCCGTGCCTTCGCGGAGCCAGAGCCTGCCCTCAATGCTCGCCCGCAATGGCCTCACGTACCAACCGCTTCCAGGGGCCCGCGACTTTGGGGTTGTCACTGCGTCGCAACGTGTGCTACCAACCGTGGCCCCACCAGACTCCATGACGGCCACCTTGCCGCCCGCCTCGGAGCATGGCACAGGTGACCTTTCACCCGTTATTGACCTCCCGACTTCCTCTCGTCTGGCCACTAGCGACGCGTGTCCCGCGTACGAACTGCCTACACCATCTGTCGAGCCAACTGAACTATCTACGACATCTGTCGAGCCAACTGAACTGTCTCCGACCCCTGTCGAGCCAACTGAAGTGCCTACGACATCTGTGAAGCCAACTCAACTGTCTACGACATCTGTTGAGCCAACTGAGCTGCCTACGACGTCTGACCAGCCAACTGAACTGTCTATGACGTCTGTCAAGTCAACCGACCTAACTACAACCACTGTGGAGCCAACTGAAAGCATGGGAACAAGCACTGCCACCAGTCCACCAGCGTCGAATACCTCGACAGTGACTGAGGCGACAACTGAACCCGTCTTTCCTGCACAGCCTCCCATGACGCCATTTCCCGTGGTCCGCGTATTCGGCACGGCGACGAACGAGTAGCAGCCGCTGCCTGCGGACGGCGTGTGTGACTACACCTTCTACGACGGCCTCTACGACACGGGCCCGTTTGACACGCTTTACAGCCCGCACTTTAGTGCACCAGTTGAGCACGTTCTCAGTCACGCGTCGCTTCACAGCGTCACTGAGTACGGCCTCTCTTTCGCCTACAGAAACGCATCACAAGTGGCGCGAGACCTCAAAATTCCAGAGGTGCTTTCCACGATTGAAGACCTCTGGGACCGAGCCATCCGTCATTACCGATTTCTTTCCACCGAGCGCTTACTTCTTCGTCCACTGCGCAACTCTCAGTGTCGCCCACCAGAGACCCACTGGTTCCCGATGGTCACTACACGTTGACAAACTGGACTTGCCAAAGGAACACTTTATGGACTGCCGTTCATGTACATAGCATTTGTCGCCCTCTTTCTTTTTTTCATCTGCGTTCAAATCGCGCAAAGCGCTAGGGGGGGAGCCCTGTAGTGCCATCATCACCATCGTCATTTTTTCCATCACCGCGCCGCGTCTCTCGCGCAGCTGGCGCGAGCTCGAGCTGCGCGAGGATTAGCTGCGCGAGGACACGAGCTGCGCGAGGACACGCCTGGCGTGGCGGACGCTGGTAGCCGACGTGGCTCCGCTTCAGGCCTGCAATAAAGTGGCGAGATCGGCACGGCCCCATCGGCCGCCTTCGACGTCATCTCACGTCTCTTCTCTCCCAGCTACAAGTTTAAAATTTCAGAAGGAGAGAGGTTTGGTTTTGTTTTTAGTGGGTTGTAAGCCCGGAATAATGTACTTGTATCTAGAATTTTTTGCAAGGCAGATTGCCGATCGGCCAATATTTATACCTACTCTGAAAATGAATTTCAGATATTACGAAATAATCCTGGTACCGAAGCTATTTCACGTTAAAAATGTCCTACACGTTATTTGCACGCCACTTTTAATAGCGAACCGATGGACCAGCCAGCCGGTACATTTCGCTTCACCTGAAGCCGACGCGATCGATCGCTCCGAGTCGGAAGTAGAGTAAATTGTTATATATATGTACATACAAAAGACGAGCTGAAGAGGCTCCTCCTGGAACGTGTCGAAAGAGACAAATAAACAAATGAGTGGTGGTCGGATAAACAGTTATAACTACATGTGTCTCCAAAGAAACTCCCAACACGAGGTCAGTGTGGTCACAGTATAGGAGGTATTCACGTGACGTAATCCGCAAGCGAGTGCGTCAGTCGCCATACTTGTGGTTTCGCACGCGAACATAATAGTCGGACCGCACCTAACGTTCATGCCCGCCGCACGTGTTATGCCGATATTTTCTTAAGGGTTAATGAGGTGCAGCGCCGCTAGGGTGGCTAGCGCCGCCAAACTAGGGTGGCTAGAATGGGGAGGTGTGATGAGCGGGGCGCCTTTCGCTTGGCGGAGAGGGTCCTTCGGCGCGCCGATGCCGCTAGGGGCGCTGATGGCAGCGGCGCGGGTAGTGAGCGGCGCACTTCGCTGGGTTTGCTTCAGTCGCGCCATAATTTTTTTCGTTAGCAGTCGCACTGTCTTACAAGTATGTCGTCGATCGGTGATTGCGTTGAGTCTCTCTGAAATGTCCGAAGATGTCAACGACAAAAAAGAAGACGCAACGTTGGTGCTTTGTGCCTGGCTGCAACACTGGATATTATAATTCTTCAGGAGAGAAAGTTTCCCTTTTCCGAGCTCCCACGTGTAGTGTGCTGTTCGACAAATGGATTCGTGCTATTCCAAGAGCGGACAAACAGCTTGACGAGAACTCCGCAGTGTGCGAGAAGCACTTCGACCCAAGGTATGTACAAAAAATAGAAGGCACGGTGTTCGCACACCCGAGCAAGAGACCAATTTTGCTTACTTGCGTTCCACGTGTCACATGCTGCATTGCAACATAACCAATTGGCTGTCCTTTTCTCTTTTCTTTTTCACAGATTTGTCGTGCGTACGTTCAAACATAGGATTAATGGTGAAGATGTATACATGCCGCGCGCTGTGCCGACCTTAACAAATGACGCCGTGCCGACGATTTTTCCTAATTTGCCTAAATACTTGACGAAAGCTCTGCCCAAGGAGAGAAAGAGACGGAAAAGCGTGGCTGAAAGTGCTGTTTCGAGTAAAAGAATTAGTGTGAACCACGACAATGTCGAAGAAGGCTCAGCGATTGACCATGACGTGATCGTTTCAGAACAGAACGTCATGTTGACCGAACAGCTGCATTCCTTAAGTGCTATGCTTCACCGTCCTAGCGAGTTGTGGTCGATGCAGAAGTTCGAGCAAACGAATGCATTATGCTACCAGACCGCTAAATTGGACAGAGATTTAACACCTCCTGTTATTCACAACAAGATAGTGTTGTTTGAAGCTGAGGAAGGAGCAGCTGCTCAGTGCAGCATCTTTCTGAACGGGTTCCTATTCAAAAAAAGTGGCTGTCAGACAGTGAGCCAAGCACAGGATCTTCTCAAGTATGCAGACACATTGACACCCTGCGTAGGAATTGGGACAATGGAAGAGTTCCAACCACTGAATTTGGAAAGCAAGGCGAAGCTATCTCAAAATCGTGTCTTCTCCCTTTCTTGCGATGGTTCCTCATCGATTTCGCTACAAGGTATTATGAGATATCGCAGTTGCGCAAACCCTGCCTAAAATATTTTATTTGAGCCTGTAGATACCTGTCCCTGCTTTGGTTAGACTTATCCACCGATTATGGTACACTTTACAGATGGCTCATCTGGACGTTGTACTGCCTGCAGAAAATGCAGAAACCTTCTGAAGGCTCGTCTGCTCCGTCTAAAAAAAAAAAGACTAAGCGGCCACTTGCAAGAACAGCTGCACAACGACTGAAATGGGCTGTTCGTACGTTGAAGAAAAAGAAAATGAAGCTGCTTACCTTGCAGGATGCCCTGAAGAAGATGCGAGAAAAGACTTCACAAATCATTGCATCTGTGTTAGAGGAAAAGGTACACTGTCCCATTAAGTTGTTATAGATTCATTACTAATAGCTTCTTAATTATTTCAGCTGAAACTTCTTCCAAAAAGCAACGGGCTGCGGTGCAGGCTTGTTTTGACGCTGCCAAACGAAGGTCCTTGCGCGGATATAACTACAATAAAGAATGGCTCCTTGAGTGCATCATCCTCAGAATGAAAAGTGCACGACTGTATGAGCATCTTAGAGCACACAGAATTCTTGTCCTGCCAAGCCGTGCTTGCCTTCAAAAATACATCAAGGTATGTGATTGCATATGGTGTGCAGTATAGAGATGGTTCCTAATGTTTTTATCTACAGGGATTCGCTGCTGCTTATGGGTTTAATACCAAACTCCTGAGCTGTCTGAAGAAAAAAAGTTAAAGACATGGATGAAATGGAGAGGCATGGGGGCATAGTAGTGGATGAAATGAAACTCTCTGCTCATCTGGACTTGCAGTCGTCCAGCAATATTGAAGGCTTTGTCGACCTCGGCAAGTTTACCGATGCCAATGAAAGACACCGCAAAGCTGACCATGGGCTTGTCATAATGTTCCAACCATTTGTGGGGAAATGGACACAAATCATTGGTAATATATTTTTTGCACTGTTAAGGCACATATGCCGAAGCGTTTTGTAATGCTCTATTTCTCTTCAGGTGTGTTTTCATCCAGCGGGAACGTAAAAGCCAGGCTGTTGACAAAACTTTTGGTAGAAGCTACAATTTTGTGTGAGCAAGCCGGCCTCTACGTGGATTACATTTGCTGTGATGGTGCGCCCTGGAACAGATCTATGTGGAACATCCTGGGGATACGCGCCACCCTCAATGACATTCAGTGCAGAGTTGTTCATCCGTGCAACAAACACCGATTTTTGTACTTTATATCGGACTTCCCTCACCTCATGAAGTGCGTGAGAAACACAATGATGAAGCAGGGCTTCAACACCCACAACGGAAGGGCAAGTTGGCTCTAATATTTCTGTGGAATTTTTATGCATAATGCGTACTTCTCAATGCTAATTTGAATCCTTAACAGTTCCTGATGCAATGTGGAAATTTTACAGGCCCACTGGGATCATGTGTCAACCATGTGGAAACTTGACAGCAGTGCCATCACCTTGAAAGTGGCACCAAAGCTGACTCGATCACATATCTTTCCAAATGGATTCGAGAAAATGCGTGTGGACTTAACATTTCATGTTTTCAGTGCCCAAGTGACTCGGTGCTTAGATTTTTACAAAGATCAGATCGAGGAGCAATACACAAATGTTGAGCCAACAAGACTCGTTATTGGTCTCATGGCGGAACTAATCGAGGTGATGACATCCAGGTTTCCAGCAGAAGCTTTACGGTAAGAGTGAAATATTTACCCTGTCGATAATTAGTCCAGACAAAGTTTCTACGCTTCATACATAAACATTATTTCAGGCTTCACAGCCGAAAGGAAGCTGTGCTTGACCAGGCACTAAAGTTCCTCGATTTGTGGGAAGCTCACGCAAGAGGACTTGGCTTTCTAAGCAAAAGTACCGCAGTGGGTTTGCGTGTGACGTTGAAAAGTACGAAGCACCTCCTGGAGTACCTGTGTGAGGAAGTACATTTCAAGTATCTCATGACGGCTCGCCTAAGCCAAGACTGCCTTGAGCGCTGTTTCGGAATCGTGCGGCAGGCAGGTGGTGGCAATGATCACCCAACCCCTGCACAGTTTGTTGTTATCACGAGGTATTTTATTATCAAATTTTACGCCTTATGTTGCATGTCGTATAAACTTGTTACGCATCTGATTATGTTTGACTGCTGTTGTGAGTAAAATATGCATTGTTTATTTATAGATGCCTCAGCTTCTATAGCCTGGCAAAGAGTCCGAAGGGTGGCAATGTAGCTGACGGAGTGGTGGAATCTCTTCTCTCTCTGGAAGAAATGCTGCACGAGGTGGAAGATCACAACGAAGACAACGAAAGACTTTCATCTGACGTGCTAGAAGTGTCTGTAGATCATGCGTCATACACTGTTGAGCGAAGTGACGCCCGCCTTGTGTATTATGTCGCAGGTTATGTCGCAAGAAAGCGTGTACTTCGTAGTAATTGTGATGATTGCAAGAACGCCTGCCTTGCTTCTAAAGAAAATGTGCCAGGAAATCTCCCAGCCCAGGCAAGCAAGCTGTGGGATCTCGGAGGACTTTTGTATCCGTCGAATTCCTTCTATAACCTGATATTATCCCTTGAGAACAAAATCACTCGCTTCTTGAGCACATCACGTCTTCATGCCAAATCGGCCGTTGAGATGATGAAGGGGATAGGCGAGACGCAACAAATTGGTTGCGCAAAGCATGCTGCTTTTTTGACGAAAAGTGTGGTGCGATTTTATTGCCTCACTCGTGTCCACTTTTTTTGAAAGGGATGAACCAAAAGGAAGACGAAAAGAAAGGGCGGAGAGTAAAGCCATGCGTACTCTAGTGGCAGTGCATGAATGGCATGCGTGGAAATAAAGTTGTGTTTTTGTGAAAAAGTGTCTGCTAAATTTATGCTGCTGGGAACAATTCTCAAGTCACACGCTTAGCGGTATAGGTAAATTTTGGCGCTCTTAATGCGTGACTCATCTGAGTTAATGTATACATTAACTCAGATGAGTTTTAGCTGCCTATAGGCAGCTAAAACTGCTTCGTTTTTCTGCGGCGAGCAGCGCGCTGCGGCGAGCAGCGCGCGCTCATTCGTACATCGCCTGCGAAAGGCTACCCGCGCCGGTGCGTGCAGCGCCCCAAGCGGCATCGGCGCGCCTTGGGGACCGGTTTCTGCGGCCGCTTTTCACACCTCATATTCTAGCCACCCTAGCCAAACATAAGGCTGTCATGCTGGATCGCTGACGGACCACGGCTATGGAT
Organism: Rhipicephalus microplus; assembly: GCF_013339725.1. NCBI lineage: Eukaryota > Metazoa > Arthropoda > Arachnida > Ixodida > Ixodidae > Rhipicephalus > Rhipicephalus microplus. The sequence goes on from NC_051167.1 coordinate 191,109,316, forward strand.
GGATGGATGGATATGGCTGTACCCTTTAGATCGGGCGGTGGCTAGCGCCACCAAGCCGTAATACTGGCGGCGCTACCACGGCGCCACCTGGCGGGAAGAGGTTAGAGAGGAATCCATCTCGATACTCACTCAGCCGGCGCGCAATGAAGCTGACTACGAGAATACGTAAGGTGCTCAACCTGACATATCGACTCTACTTTGCCGTGTAATCAATACGGAGGTACGTCAGCGACGCATATCGAACACCATGTCAATTGTTATTGCGAAGGACTGCCCTGAGACATAAAACACCGAGGGCACGATAAGTAATTAAACAAGTCAATTTGCTTCGTGCGAAATCAGTGTCAGAGAAGTGAACCGTGCATTGTATAATAAACATCGAGTGCAAGAGAAACCATATGGCACCGTAATAGAAACAACCAAATAAATTGCACCGGCTGACAAGCGCACCCTAAATCGGGTCACGACACGACCATGCTCTATTTATCTATTCGCAGGCGTAACCCTGTCGTCAGCGACATAACAGGCACAAAATGTTCCCTAGTTGTACCTGCTGGTTTTTTGTTTTTTGGCAAGCACGCATTCAATCAAAATAAACCGGGGATGACAATCATTTTCACCAATATCCTTGTCGACAAGTTTGATGCTTGAAATATACATATGAAGCACTTGATAAAACATTTGGCGCCTTTAAGAAACGACGAAAGAACTAATTCATTAAGACTAGTTCTTCCACCGTCCCTTAGGGGGCACTAAGAGTGTTTGCATACGGCAGCTACACGATGAAAAAAAAAAAAGGGGGGGGGGGGGGTGTGCCACATTTACATCCATTGGAAATAGAAACGACGCGTTGAAAGAACTAATCGTGGATGTCAAGGCAGTGATGCATTACTACACTTTACTAAACGTGCTATCATACGAACGTAGGAGATGTAAGAGACGTGTTTCTAAAGCAGCCTACAAATATGTGACCGTGGCGCAGTGGATAGTACACCCGGTAGCTACTGTCGCCGAAAAATCATGAGTTCGACTTCCGTTGACGGGAACCTTTTCCTGTCATTTGATTGTATTTTTGACGTCATTTCCGTGACGGAAGTACATCACTAAAGTCTTGGTAGACCACGGCATAAAAAAAAAACTTGTGTTAAAAAAATCTGACGCATCGTGCTGCAGTCGCTAAGGTCATGGCGCACGAGTTTCCGCACTATTGGCGGTCTACGTGGTGATGACGACCACATCTTGGAACTGTTACAACCAAGCTGTAAGAGCGTAAGCACTGCGTAGAAAATGTAAATATCAGTACATTGTGGCACTTCTATTTCTTCATGTTTTACTTGTGTTTGAGACAGCGATGTCAGGGATGTGCTTAGTTGGGAATACACACACGAGGCTCATCACGACCAGATCATGAAGCCACACACGGTGGGACGGGTACCCGACAGTGGACAAGAGGGCGCGACGAAGCTTTTTGGGCCTCCTCATAATTGTTGGTACCGACCGCCAGGGATGCCAAGAAAATGAAATTCTCGCTGAACACAATGACACGCTGAATCAGTGCCCTTATTGGCACGTTTTTTTAATAATGCTTCCTGGGCGCTTACAAAACCAGTCGTGACCCCCCTCATCACAACTAAAAAAGAAAATGATATGCACGTGCAAGTCCGGTTTTGCTGCGTCTACTCGCTAGGCTACGCATTGGAAGACTCGTTTTTACTGCACCTACTCGCTAGGCTGCGTGTTCTGGCGCTACCATCAGATCTCGTAAACTGCATTGCCGGGCGCCTATATTTACTGTACATGCTACACAGTAACCTTAGCTATGGTTCGCAGCTAGCGCCCATGGCGATACACGAAGAACGTTGTAATCGCGACCCGCCTGTATTCGACGGAGCGTGAAACGCGCCGAATAGCAACACACGCGCGACCCGGTCGACGGGACGTGTGCCCGCCATATATATTACCAGACGGCACATCCAAAGCGCGCGCCAAGCCGGGGATGGCGCGGGGCCCAAACAATGTCGATCTCGTAACCCCGCTTCCGATATTACGTGGATCGGTTTATACAAGTGGGGCGGCTGCGCCGACCGAGCTTTTCTGGGCCGTGATTGTGGGAGTGCGATAAGTGTGTCGCGCTGTTACCGAATCTGATCAGGTCGGCCGATTATGCTGTACAGAGCCGTCAAGGGGACTTGTCCAACGCTGGCCTACAGAGTTCACTACTTAATTGTCAAATGCAATTCTTTCGAAAGACTGCCGTAATGATTTACCCCGAGACTAAATAGGTGAGAGAAGAAATTTGTGAAGTGTTATATATGCCATATTCGAATATCCACATATGGCATTCGTATAAATAACGCTTTGCCTCTCTTATTTTTACTATAGCAATAATATTTATTATTATTTGTCATGCGTACACAAATACACAAGGACACAGAAGAGGGGAAATCAGGTTGCCAAAAAAGAGGGGCACAACACGTGCCTAGAGTTACTGTATATGCTACCCAATGTGAGCATATGTAGTAACTTTAAACTTGCCTACTATTTTTGGGAGGAAAATGAAAAAAAAACGAAGATAAGAAAATAAAAAGAACCACGATGGCTCGGACAAAAACCAATAAACACACGCAAAAAACATCAGTAATTGGGCGACCCCATATAAAGATGCACACACACCCTTGTATTATTCACCTCTGTTCAAGGATAGTGCAAAGCATCACAGAATCCATAAAAACCATTCAGAAAAATTGTGAAAAGCAGAAAAGTTACATGCACTAGTCCCCGTTTTTACGTCCATGTCTGACCACCACACTGCACATTTGCGAGATGATGAGCACTGTCATTAGCAGAACGTTGAAATATAATGAAAACGCACAAGCCGGAAGAAGTATTGGTAGTACCATCTTGCAGCTATGAGTTGAACAATCGCGCACTCAAATATCATTTTAATGGCCAACAAAGCTCTCGACTAGTTGCTTCTCCCATTCCAGGTTTGAGCTTGAAAGTGTCAATGCAGTTCCCGCGAGCTTGGGGCTACAAACCTGGCCTGTGCCTCAGCCAATAGCTCTTCAGGAAGATGATTAAAGTACTGCGCTACAGTTACTGGGACAAAACAGGTTAGAGAGGACATACATTACGAAGCATACACGGCGTTACCGCTTGTTGTGTATACTTCATAACGTGTGTCCTCACTAACCTCTTTAGTCTCAGTAACTGTAGTACAGAATTTTAAATTAAACAAAGATAACTAGCCCAATACGACACCTTGCTGACTTCAGGAAGACTTATCCAATTCTCATAAATTAGAGTACATATTCAGATTGTATGGAGAAGAAAGCAAATACACACGTTATTTGCTGGATACAGATTGGGTTGTCAGTTATCAATGGGGCTTCTAAAGATATGTGAAAAAAAGGATGAAAGTGAGCGCCTACAAGCTCTGTTCACTGCATGAGTGAGTAAATGCAGAATGAACTCGTCATACTCAAATTAAATATGCCAAATGTTTACTGGATGATTACAATAAAGACATACATAAAGTAGTTGTGCATGTATTGCCCGACATGCTGTCTTGCTTAATAGAGTGCTACATATGAAAGGAATAAGCTTGTTAATATGGGTACTTATAAGTGCTTTTCTAATGGTGTTCGCAATGATTCAACGTCCTACAACTGTCGCTAGAGTACCCTGTAGCTTATGCTTGTAGCTTATGTACATTACCTTGTAGCTTATGTAATTTATGCCATTGGGCATAAATTAGTGACACGGGAGGGCAACACTTGCATTCTTTTGCATAAACCCTCTATCACATAGCCAGAACTTTTCTGAAGATAGTTCCTATTCTAGGTGTAGGTACAGGGTGGGCAAAAGAGGGACTACTACCTTATCTTTGCTTTGTGTTCTGATTGCAAGAGCCAAAGTGGTAGAGTTGCACTTTTACTTCTCTCATCTTGGTTTTTGCACTAAGTTTACCAATTGAATGAACCAATTCATCAAACAAGTCACTATAGAGAAGAGGCGGGCGGTGCTCTGGTGAAATTTCACCCACATTGACTCTACCAATGGAAAGACCTGCACGTGCCTATGGGTGATATGTCAAGAGCTAGAGGTTGCCACTTTTGAAAACGGGGAACCGCTACTTCCATATGGAGAACACCACACTCTGTCCAAGGCCTACGTCCTGATTTTCATCTCTCTCTGAACACATGTGCATGTGCCATGCCAAACAAGATCAAATCACACTTTGGAATGGGCCTTTTCCGGGTCCGAAAAGAACCTCCATTGGAGATCGCCAAAAATGAAACTGGTGGTCCATGGCCTCCGAACTTGGCCTCTGCGCACCGGCAGGCCATTTCGTAGGCCTGCATTCATGCCCTTCTTTGGGAGAACATTAGCGAATTTGTGACACCAGATGTCTCTTGGTCCACGCCAGTAGTCTCAATTTGGCCACCAAAACTTACGGTGCTTGCGTCGTCAACGCTAGCACTCATGTGCAGACTACTTACCCCAAAAAGGCCGATTAAAGGCACTCTCTTGGTGATAAAAAAATTAAATGAAGTAACCAAATAGCTGCTCTTAATTGGTGTTCCAACTCAATTTTATATAAAACAAATAATGTTTGCAACAAGCTACTTGATGGTGTAAATTTTAATTAGTTAAAAGCGCATAACTTTATAATTATCTTTTCTGAAAAACAAATAAACTGATGTGTGTTGTGGTATGTATGCTGTTAAACTTCTCTACACAAATTGTAATGTAAAAGTGCCTTGTCTCAAACACCTACGATATTTGCTGGAAGACCGTCACTCATCAAAGTTATCTATTTAAATAAAATATGCTGTGTTCTTGAAGATCGTAATCATGACAAATACACATCAAAGGAATCAAGCGCACAAACAAGTCACACAGAACAAATGTGCATACAAATATATATAGATATTTTTTTCTCACATATGGTATGATGATTAGTAGTGTACAAGACACACAAGGTACCTTTAGTGGCTCAAAGACACTTTGACAACATGCATTGATCGTCATGCATTATCTTTGCATGATGAATAAACATGCTACCTTTTCTTAACATATAACATGTAGTTATTAAGAAAGACATACTTAAAACACGAGTACCAGTCGAGTATTTTGTGTAAGCAGAGAATGTGAGAATAACACAGCACACAGGACCCATGCATTCAGTTGCACAGTCGTTTAGCACGTGACACAAGCCACATATAACACACAGCACTGTCTAATGCAGTTAGTTCACTGTTTGAAGGTAAAACCTCCACCAGAAAAGACATGTACAGGTGACTCTCATTAAACGTAACCTGAAGGGACCAGTAAAATGTGTTCCATTTCATGGGAGTTCCGTTTACTGAGAGATGAACAGGGGTGCACAATGCAAGAACGAAACCAATCTTGTCAGAAGCATTTGTTCCATTTAAGCAGCAGTTCTGTTAAACAGATTTCCGTTTACTGAGAGTCTACTGCAAATGGTTGTCAGAATGTAGCCAGCTCTATTGAAACGAAGCAGCTGACTTGTTATCAACGGTGTTGCAACTGAAGATGAAAGAACTGTGCCTTATGAAGCGAGAGAATAAATTAAGCCCAACACTTTTTTCAGTCTACAGTCTTCCGATTATTAACATGATGCATAATAAATAATACAATGCATCACGTACTGCCATCTCGATGGAGGCTCACTTTCAAGCACATTCTGTGATTCCCCAGCACAACATAGTATTCTAACACCGACCGGTAATTTTATAAATAACTGTAAAAATCCCTTCACAGACAAAGGTTCCTCTAGGAAAGACTGTTATTTGAGATTATTCATGGAGTGCAGCGATTTTGATAGAGAATGAAACATACACTCCGCAATGACAAATCGATTCATCTGGACTGCTCAGTGATGCAGCAATACAACTCGTTTAATATTCTAGACTGCACCATTCCAAGTAGTCTACAATTTGTGCGCACAAGGCACTCCTCAACTGCCTGAGGCAGGTAGGTGCCTCTCGGAAGATATCCGTCTTGAGAAACTGGCAAGGTTCCAGTTGTTGATTACAATGAAATTCATTGCTTTAGCTGTAGAACTGCACTGTTATCAAGAAATACCATTATTTATTATTGCACATAGCACAATTAAGACAAGTGTACACTCTGCAAGCAGGGTGCATTTAAGTATACTTGATAGATTTATGTCTCTTCGAGCAGCCAAACTATATGAGAGTGAAATACCCATTTTTTATCCTAGTGAGAGTTCAACTTTATGTTTCTTTCTTTTACACAAACGCAGAACACTGCAGCCTAACAAAAAAGGATTGTAGACAGTATTATTAGGTGCCACTGATTATCTGCAAACAAAATTTCTTAGTGGACAAGCAGACACAGGAGACAGTCAAAAGGCAACCATTCTGACAGAGTGCAAAGCTGCCATCCTTCAAGTAGATCACCGCTTTATTACGTGTCACTACGCCACACCACTAAGTAGCACAGTGATCAAGTGTAGGACAAATGTCGCTGACAATCGCAGACAATCGCAGACAGTGTCGTTAAGTACAGTACTCTTTCTGCACGCGAAATTTCTTCCTAGACAAGAAAAAACGGAACAGTCGGAAGGCAGCCATTTTGACAGAGAGTGAAGATGCTGTCCTCTTTGTGGATCACGGCTGAATCACTATGTTCCACCACTATGTGGTGCGACATTTTAATGTCGCAACACATAGTGGTGGGCCATAGTTATTCAGCATGTGGTGATATATAGTAATGTGTATTACAATGTCACGCCACCATTGTGAATTAGTAATGTGAATTACTATGTCGCACCAATGTCGTACCACTATATGGTGCGACATAGTAATGTTGCACCATATAGTGGTGCGACATAGTGATTCAGCCTGTGGTGTGACATAGCAATGTCAAACCACATAGTGGAGGGCCATAGTGATTTAGCCGGTGGTGCGACATAGTAATGTCACACCATATAGTGGCGGGAAATAGTGACTCGGCCGCTGTGCTATTGAGTGGTGGGACATTACTCGCTCCACATAGTGGCGAGACAAAGTGACTCGGCCTGTGGTGTGACATAGTAATGTGGTGCGACATAGCAATGTCAGACCACATAGTGATTCGGTCACCGGGCTGGGTGGTGCGACATTATATATTGCACCGCTCATTAGCACAGTGACAGAGTCGAGCACAAACATTTTTGATGATGCATCAAAAGTAGTCCACCCTCTGCAAGCAAAGCTCTCTTTTGGAGAGACTGAAGCGAACTGTCGTCGGAAGACGGCCACCCAGACGGAGGGTGAAGCCTCCGTTCTCCAACTTGCTGCAGCGCCAAGGAAGCGGGAAAAAAGGGAGGCTCACGTAGCTGGGACATACGTGGCCCTCAGATGCAGCATCGCAGCAAGTGACAAGCAAACGGCAAGTCTGGTGACTGCAGGCATAAAAAAGGGAACAAGAACAAAGATGCTTCCGCAGGATAGTACACTCAAACCTCATTATAACCAAGTAGCATCTTGCACAAAAATATGTTCGTTATATTGCCACAGCTCTTCGTCAAGTTTTGTTATCACCCTGTTACACTGTGAGTAACGCTCAGAGCAAACCATGCCTGCAGTGTTCGAGAAGCTTCAGGACTGTAGTAGATCATTTTGTTAAGACTACGCGCGAACATAACAGATTATTCCGGAACCTGCGTTGCTACTAGCGATAACACTGGAATATTTGAAATGCCGACGCGCTTCAATGCTTGTGAGATGCCCTGCTCACCACTATAAGAACCAGTGTGACCACCCATTTACCGGCCATAAGTTCAGCAAATGAAGTTTCATCTTCACCAAGCTGTCCCTGCAATCGTCAGCGTCAGGGTTCCGTGACAATATCCACAAATCACTTATCAAGGTATATCCCTTGCACTGTATCTACTGCTAGAGTATGCTTTATTTACCTCGTTATATCCAGGTTATATGAAGGTTTGAGTGTACTCTTCTTTAGGCCAGTTTGTGGGTGCTGTTACACAATGTCTGTGGGCACAAACAATGATGCCCAGAAGGACAATGAGTTGTGCTTCCTGTGTTTGTTGTCCTTCTTTTGCATATCCTAGTCGGTACACACAAACATTGTTTCACTGAGAGCTTGTTGTATATCTGCACTTTTTGTTTGTTTTCGCAAGATGGTCCGGATTTATGGCAATTTACTGGTGTGCTAATTAATATGACACACTCATGCAATTACATAGAATTTGATGGGATTCGTAGCGGCAGTGTGAACTTCATAGCTAGGAAGTGCTAGATCAAGTGCACTGGACGAACGTGTACAAGTAACAAATTATTCGGGCGGCCCTATTGTTCAAACTGACCCTCGATCGTATCTGAAACATAGCATTCTTTTTAACTCTAGACAGAACAAGTACAGTGATAACAGTTCACAGTGCTGTTAGTTCGATGCACAAAACAGCAGAATCAGTACCACCTGACAGCATAAGTGGCGTGTATATTCCAGCCAACACTGGTATTACACTGCAGACAGACCTAAATCTCGCAAGCACTCACTTTTTCGAGGTGGCGAAACTCGTAGCATCCCGCACCAGTGCAAAAAGAACTGCGATAGTCTGGTCCCCATTTTCGTCCTAAAAACGACATCAGTAGGTCAGTCTACTTGCTTAGCGAATCAACATCTAAGCCCTTCAATCACTGAGGCAATGTAAAAAAATATATACAGAAGCACCTTAACAAAAATGCTTCAAAACCAGCTTAAAATGCTTACCCTGATGTATATGCAACATTGTCGAATTGTGATTGAAGAAGACTGAAAATTTTAGCATCTACAACTTCCAAGCGAATTTATTTTACAACTGAAAAGCAGCTTACATAGGCCTATATAAAATTTTGGTGAGAACAATGACCTACTTCGTGCACATTGATTAACACAAAGCTACTTTGTCGCAGACTAATGCTATACCTATTCAGTACATCCAGTGGAAAAACAGGCACAGTACACAATAGAGCAATGACAAAAACAAGCGGTGACTTCTAGGTGGTGTTTATTACGACATGCAAACATGTAACATTAAATGCGAGATTACAACCACATTTGCCAGCACCAGTTTGCCCAAGTAGGCAATCTATTTTTTTCAATGAAGCCCTTCTTGTGCTGAACATGACGAAAAGAGAATACCACCGATCCCACTCTGCATCTTACTTTGTCTATGATAGATTGTTCTCTTTCAATAAGGAGTTGCTTATGCTTTTTTTTTGTGCGTCAAAAGCAACTATGCTAGTACTACAACGCCAAAACATACTAATAACCTGACACTAACGCCCACTGAAGGCAACGCTACAGACCGCTAATTAAGGCTAGACTGGTTAACAGGTCAGCACCTACCTCAGAGGCTTGCTGTATGTATGTCTCAATTCCGTGCAGTATGATGACATTGGGATACACTGGGAGCTGCTGGAACTTGGTGAGGTAGCTGAAGAGAGACTTGAGGTCTGCCATGAACCTGTAAAAGTGAGTGCCAAAGGTTTCACTATAGGAAAATGAGATCCTGTAAGAGAGAGCACTCATTTCACTAATGTCTGCGGTTTGATGTTTTAAACTATACACTCACTCTGAACGGGAGACAGAACTAGAGTACTGAACAATTTTCTGGACACCTGGTTTCATTAGTTACATTTGGTTAACAATACAAAACTGAATCGATGAAGATTCGGCCTTTATTGAGCAAAAAAGTTGGAGTGTTATTACAGCGTGGGGTTCAAAGCCAGCACCTTTCCACTGTCTAGGTAAGTGTTGAAGCTCAAGGTGTGGATCCTGAAAGGCAGTTATTTTATTTATTTATACATTAAAATCACTTTCAGAGCCCAAAGGCACTACAGGAAGGAGTGGGAGAAACAATAGTTACAAGTGCAGTTAAACAACACAGAAAAAACATAAGAGCAAGTTTAAACCTTGTTCATCCGGACATTACTGGCATTGTTTGGACCTCATAATTTATTTATATCTCTTATAATCATATGGGACACGAAAACGTCACATATTATTGTTATATATACACAAACTCAATTTCCTTAGTATGAACAACTGACCATTTCAGTTATTTGCCTGGAGATGTTTATAACTGCAATTATGAACTTTTTTTTAGCAATTGATCTACATTGCTGTGCCCACTCCTGCAATAGCTCTGGCAAGACTGCAGCAAGTAAAAACTGATCAAATGAACGAATTAACTAATTATTTGTAAACACAAACCAACCAGCCAAACTTTACCGTCTGCGGCAGTCTACTACTACTACTACCAGTGCAATTCAGGCTAGCAGCACCTTGGTCGTATAAAGTCAACCATGTCTTGGCTGAACAGTGGCATGTCATGAACATGGAAGGCCGTCTCGATGGCGTTGCAGCCAACAATGGCCACATATTCGCTGGCCCCTGCAGAAGTGACAGCCAGTTGTAGGGCCAAGGAGTCCAGGATTCTGGAAAGAGCACGTTAACATGAAATTCGACATAGAGGTATTGGGACTGGCAAAAAAAAAAAATGCTTCACCGGTCTTCACTCATAATGAAAAACCAACAGACAATTAGGCCAACAAAGGCATAGGTCGGCGAAATCACCCACGAGTCGACTCACTCAGACTCAGATCGAGCCATGAGCGTTAGTGAGTCGGGCTGAGTAATATTTTGGTATGAGTCCGAGTGAGTCCAGCTCAGGAAAATTTGGGTGAGCCCAAGTCCAAGTGGGATCCAAAGTGCAAGATATATTTTTGAGCGAGTCCGAGTGAGTTCCACTTTTTTTGCCGGCCTATGGCCATAGGAGACATTATTTGTACTATTTCAGCTGTACTAGAGTAATTATTATATAATGTGAAGAAGTTATGTGGACAAAACAGCAGCTCGCCGCCAGCAGTGACCAAACCTGCAATCACTGGATAATGCTGCTGATATTCGGCGAACTTAGCTACAGCCGCAGCAGTTCTACCCATAGCAAGAGTTGATGCCCCCAGGTAGTATACAGTGTTCACGTAACGTCACAGACGGGTATCTCAGCACTGGGTACCCAGACACTGCCGGCCAACGTGACTTTTTATCTCACCAGAGCCCGTTAGAGCACGGGAAGACACGCAGTTGTTTACGTTATTTCGTGCTCCCCTCGCTTTCTTCCGTTCGCCAGCCGCACCGAGGGTGAACAAAAAGGAACAGCCTGGACACCGGCACTAGTCTGATTTCAGAGTTTCTTGCTCCGCGCGTTCGATTAAGAGTGCATGTGGTGTCTCAACCAGCTGGTACCCAGACATGGTGGCCACGGTGGCGTCAATGCACACTATGTATAAGAGGGCTAACTGGTCAGCTGCCAGCCAGTAGCGAGATCCCGCGCTGTGTGACACCAGCTGGCGAAAAGTGTTCCACGCTAACCACCAAGGCTATGAGCAACAAACACTGACACTCCCAGATTCACAGGCACAGAAGTACCTGATAAAGCGGACGAGCACCGCTTTATCTCAATTGGTAGAGCACCGGATACGTTATTCGAAGGTTGCAGGTACTGCCCCTGCCGGAGGCAAGTTGTCTTCTCATCCAGTTGAATTTATTCAGAATCATACTGTAGAGACATAACAGAATCTTTGAATCCACTGGATAAAGGACCAGCTTGCTAGGAGCTTCACGTCGGCTTCGTGAAGATGTGCTGTTGAGTGTCAAAACGGTATCACATTAAATGAAATAGAAAGAAAAACCTTAATGCATTTGAAGCGGTGGCGTTTCCTTAAAGGTGGTTCCTGAATAAGTTTCTATACTACATCGCTCAAATTTTTCGTGAAAATACTGTTTTGTTTTTGATTTTGCTTACATGACTGTACTATTTTCCCTCTCATTGTGATATGCATCTGATTTTTTGATGATATCCTACACATCACAGTTATGCTTTTCTTAACAAAAAGAAAAGCAAACACAACAGATGTCTTAACGTTCAACTACCGTCACACGACCATGTTTGGTCGAGATAAATAAGGCCCCATATGAACGGCACTGGCTTCTTTACGCACATTTGCAAAACGCTGCACTTTTGATGCTCATCAAGCCAGACGGCACCTGATTGGCTCCGTTCCGCAGGATCGCACGAACGAGCCAATCAGGACCGAGAAATGCGATCCCCATTGGGCTCTCTGACCCCGACCAATATCACGCATATGGAACAACACACTTGAATGTATTTCCTTTTGCGACCAATCTGGAACATGACTTATAAGGCCGTAGATATCAGCCAGACAAATTGACGGAAACCTTCATTTAGTTGCCGGAGACGGCATGCGACAACGCTCCGTTGCTGGAACCCTTTAAAAAGGGGGCGTGGCGTCCTTACGCGCACACATCGATGATATTCGTAACATTGGTGACATCACGGTGATGCAACTACGACATCCGTAGCGCGTTTCAGTTCATCGTTATTGGACGACGAAGATTAAGAGGCTGAAAACACTATAAAATACCGTTTTTAGTAGAGTTGACAACACCGCGCGGAAACAAACAAGCACAGCAATGCGCAGCGGTCTCGATATGACAAGGACCGTGATCTGTCCATCACAAACGAATGAACTCACGATTGATCGTCTCCCAAGACAAAAGTTTCCGTGGAATCGAGGCACGCTCTCGACTTGACGTCGTCTTCCGAAAACGGGAAAATCCGCTTCAAGCTCATCGCAGACCGTCACGCACGCCAGCTCAGCGAGGTTCTGCGCTGCGATCAAGTAGCGTCTACCATCGCCACAGGTGCACTCGCTTCTATTCCTGTGACGAACCGTAAACCGCAGTAAACGCTAAACATCCACGGCTACAACAATCATAACAAGCGCGCGCCACATGGCCGGCAATCAACTTGCTGCCACTGAAACCCACCGGGTTCCTCTATCTGCCGCATGATCGGTGCCGCTAATAGTACTATTCGAGGCTTTACACAACGTTATTGCTCCTGTTACGTCAGGATAAAACTGTTAAAGCACACCAAGAAAAGTCAGAGTGTTTTTAAGCAGCGCTGTTTTCCAGGAAAAATTAACGAAGACTGGGTTTCGGCTGAGATAGCGAGACGGCGGTGCGATACAACAAAAACTGAATTTCGCTTCTGCAGTGGTTGCCAGGTGATAAACCAGCAAGTTTCGCCAAAGTAACTAAACAATATTGTAAATTGGTTGACATGGTCGTTTTTATGCTTAGTTTTTTATTCAAATACTGTGAACGTAATAGTAGCTTTTTGTGGCAACAGTGTAATAACAGGACACACAAAAGTAACTTTAAAAAATGATGCCAGGGTTAACATAATATTGTGACGCTCTACACGGCCACGCCTGCTGCGCACCTCAAAACTCACGAAATAAAATTTCGCATCCATCTATCCATCCATCATGACATTTGCCGCCTTTTGGGGATTTATCTCCTACCTCTGCTTAGCAAACGGCTTTGCGGGATTTTTTTTTTTTTCACGAGGGGGAGGGGGCGCAAATTATTCTGTTGTATGTGTGTTCTTGCGTGTGTTTGTATATAAGTGTGTGTGTGTGCGTGTACGCACACACACACACTTATAGGGTGCGAGTTCAACACCCTTAGCTACGTTCTTTGTTGAAGTGATAAAAATTCGTAGGCAGTGATTCAAAAAAGGGACCTGGCGTCCTCTCCTGCTGCTCTGACGAAGAGAAGTACATCCGTTGAAACAGTGACTGCAGCACAACATTCGCTGTTCTTCAATTTTTCATAATTTTTACATTCACTTCATTTACACTAGTTATAACGTTAATTTTGCTCAAGGTGGTCAGGCTCAACCATCAGTTCCCATCCCGGCTTTTTGAATTTTCATTCCGATAGCAACTATATGATCAGCTTCGGCTCGCTTTTTGCCCGTCGCCACCTCAGTATACGTATCTGTATATATAAAAGCTCAAGAAAGAAAAAAGAAAGCCGTCCCACGCTCGGCAGCAAGCTTGTCACGATGCGCCGACGCGCGATAATCTGCCCCGCGTACTTTGCCCCGCGAATAGGGGTTGGGGGTTAGATGCTTGTGCGCACGCGGTTATCCTTCGGTGGGGAAAATCGTGTGTTTTCGGCTTTCACCGAAACGATTGCGTTAGTTTCCAGGCCCACAAAGGTCACTTCGCTCACTGCACAGGCCCCGTTTGCGAAACGAGCGCGCTTTTCATACACAGCGAAGTATGACAACTGGGACACTTGTTAGTTCGCACTTTCGTGCGTCGTTTTTGTTTTTTGACAGTGCGTTCAGTGTCAAGCGGTAAACGCTGTTCACTCTCGTCCTGTGTATGTTGCTTTTCTGCGTCATTTGTGCGTGAGCAGCGCGCTGCACGTTTCGATCTACTCGCAGTTTTCAGTGTTATATTCCAAGTTGTTGCTATCGCATTCATTGCATCGCCCTTGCGGCGAAACTGACTTTTTTTTTTCAAATGTCAGCAGTTTGTACATGTGAAGGTTGCAGAGGCGAAATTTTATGCCTGAGGTAAAGAGTATGGTTCTTCACGAGCATTTATGCATGAACTAATCTTTGCCATGGGCAAATTCGGTCATATGTTCATGCTCTAATAAGATACTGACACATGCCAAGAATATATTGAGTTTTTCTTTACTGTGACTCCATTGAAATGAATGAGTGTAAAAAATATTCAGGACACTTGGCTTACACTGTAAATATCTTTGTCACTGCTTTTGGATTCAAATGTGAATGTTATGGCAATTTTTATAAGATGCTGACGAGACATAGTAAGAACACCAATGTTTTATTTTCTGATAAGCCTGGCATTTTATAATAGCAGATAAAAGAAAACACAAGCTGACAACAAACTCCAGCCAACATGGCTCTCTTACCGAGGTCAAGATGATGGCCCGTGCAGACGTCTGCAGTTCAAGTGCACACAAAGTTCATAGGTTGTCCCTGATATTCAGCTTAGCTTTTTTTGTCAGGATGACAAACTACATGGCCTAATCAGCAACATCAGATATCCAATACTTCCAGCACAGAGTAATCAACCAAGCGTATTGCACCATGCATTCTGGTCAACAAACATCAGTCGCAAGGCATTCAGAGAAGTTTTCACCAACAACAGCATTAACAAGAAACTTTAATGCTGAATATAAAAAAGCACACTAAGAGTGTAAAAAGAAAGCACATCACTGCGTAAAATGAACAATGTACTCAAATCTCCCACAGAAAGCACGACTGAAATGGCGGCTTTATGTTAATCAATCAGGTACTAAACTGTATGGTACTACGCCATGCCTGGCACGATCACAGTAAAAAAAAGCGTGACGAAAAAAACTTGTCTTACAGTCATGGCGTGCCCCTGCCTTTCATGTCTAAAATAAAATTCATGCCAGCTCTCCCTGCCTTTCATGTGTAAAATAAAATTCATGCCAGCTAGAGAGCAACTGCACATATTCAATTGCATATTATCAAATTGGCATTTTAAGCAGATGCGGACATTAAACAAAAACAATTTGTCTTGTATTTTGACATACAATGCCAAACTAGTGTATTACCCTTTGACATTTGACAATATGACACTGCTTTAGCCATCAGAAATGCTTGGCAATACCGATAACACAAGAAAAGAAATACCTCTTGCAGCACCACCCATGAGGTTTCTGGGCAATCTCAAGCAGACGCAAATATTTTGGTGCTGTAAGGTGGTTTTTACATTCTTTTCTTTTCGCTAAAATTGATCAGATTGTGTTCTAACAGAACGAGACTTTCAAAGGGACCCTGAAATGGTTTCGGCGACTTGTTCAAACACATTGGGCCGGTAGACCAAGTACCAAGGGTTATTTAGAGACCGATCTGAGCTCTCTGCGTAAGCTGTTTATTACATCTAAAGCTGCGAATCAGTGCAGATCGTTGCAACTTGGCCAAACACTTTTTCAGCCGCCCATTCACAGTGACGTGCTCTGGCCGCTTGACGAGGCCAGAGCACGTCAGCAGCCACATCACCGTTGCTGCTGATCCGATCGGCTGTAATGGGCTGTAGAATGCGCAGAAGTAAGATCTGCTGATAGGGTGGCGGTCCCTGTCAGAGCACATATGAACCACTCTGCGATATTCGTCTTTTGCCAGACAACATGCCTGCTGCCGGGCACACCCTGTGATGCCTTCCGAGACTGCATGCAGCCTGTCGGCGTGCGATCTCGGTCTAGACCGGTAAAAGATGAAAACGCCGAGCGTGCTTATGAGAGCTTGCCGATCCCCAGCGATGCTAGTGTGCCTCATGAGTTGAGGAGGCCAGGCAGAGGTAAGAAGGAGGGTATGATATAATTGTCCTTAGCGGCCTTGGTACACGTTTCACTAAATTTGTGATGCGAATGGTTTGATGATGCTCTAGCCTAAACGCTGACAAAGCATTAAAAAAAACCAATTCAGGGTCTTTTTAACCTGACCAAAGTTCATGAAACTTTGTTTAGCCATTGCATTCTACTAATTTCTGTGCCTCACCAATGATGAGCATTAAACTTCAATGACGGCATTGTCAGCACTAGCGAAATTGGTGCTATAGGCCGGTACAAACGGAGCGTGAACGCTACAAAATATGGTCACGGCGGAATACTGTCGTCGTGCGAGCGAGAAAGGTGCAAGTAGCAAACGTTGCACGTCACCTTCCATTTCTGCACTCGTTTTTATCACAAAGAATGAAGCAGAGAATGATTGCTGGTGCTAATAAAAGCACAGCACCATGACAAGTGATATTGCTTGAAAGCAACTGTCACAATCATATGGTCACATGCAATCACATGACCAGCACGGTCACATCAATCACTCGCAAAATGTGCGAGTGGTTACTCTTTTGTGTAGTCTTCTCTTCACCTCGTTTTGTTGTTACCGTATAAACACGAACAAGAATTTGAAAAAAATTTAACGCGAACCAACAATGCAGAATTGATAAATATGTCACTAAAACCAACTCCGACTGAGACATAAGTGCCACAAAATAACAGAACAGCACTTCAAAGTTCTTCAATATACTCCACAAGGTACGAGCATTGAATTCCGCATAGTACACATGCCTTCATCATGACCACAACCCCAGAACATAAATATATTCCTTAAAAATTTTGACAAGACATCGATATAGCCCTTTGTCTTTTCTGCGACCAACTGTTAAGTACTTCGCAAAATCAGGGCTACTTTTTTTTGTCGGGTTCTTCTTGCAACTCTATAAACAAAATACCAGGCATAATAATAAATATGACAGTGTACAGAAATTTAAACAAACCAAGCCTATAAAATTAAACCCAAAAGAATGTTAACAGAAAGATCAGTGTGGTTGGTGTGTTATCAAATTCATGATAGACAGCCTGTTGTTATTAAAATAGCCCACGTGGCAGTCTCAGCAGCTATAAAACCATATGGCCATGTACGAAGACACAGTCTTGGTTTCCAGCCATAACGGTTGAACTTTGTGTGGGGAAAAATGCGTGGATGGCAAGTGCGGCAGCCAACACTTCAGGCAACCAGGGGTTCGTTTATGTGCATCTAAATGTAACTACACTTATACATCCATATAACAAACCCAGATATAACAACTTATTGGGCATAACGAAGTGAGGAACAGCTCTGTCATGTATACTGTATTAGAAATGTATCTTTATAACAAACTTTCGGATCTAAAAAAGTATTGTCGGGGCAAGTGCGACTTTGTTATAGTGTGGTCTGAGTGTACATGGGTGTTTTTGCTGTTCGCCACCGTCTAAATACATCTGTTGTGGCTGGGAATCAGCCTCATGTCATTGAGGTTAGCAGCTTAGTCCCGTACTCCCCAAGCTGCCACAGCAGGCAACAATGGTACGCATGTTTAAATTTAGGCCAGAGCGAAACCAAAGAATAGATCCAAAAGTGGCCTTTGCTGGAATAAAGGGCACCATGCCAAAAGCAAATGTGCATGCAAGAAATAGAAGCATTGCTGGCGAAATGCAACACCTTTTGCAGGGCGGAGACAAGAGACAGATCTCATTCACACTTGCAACTAGCACTGGTCGCGCGACCGTTTGCGACTGAAAAGTGACTCAACGCAACCGATGTTCACACCTGTGCGCGACTAAGACCCGTCGACATGCGGAATTCACGTCTGATCGCATTACGATTACCACGATTATTATGCTGACACCCTGTTACTGCGCATCTGATTGGTGCAGAGGCTTTGAGACAGCAGTCACGCAACTGAAAAATCAGGCAGTGAGATATTGAGCCAAAACAGTGGCTTTGGGACTATAACCGCAGCTTGCGACCGCTTCTGACTAACTTGGTCGCACAGCCAGCGCTAGTGGTGGGTATGAAAGAGCCTTTGGCAGATGCATTTTGAACGAACAAAAAAAACAATGAGAACATAAAAATGGGAGCAGAGGCAGAGATGTTTTGGTGCTATAGTACCAAAGCATACATTGTTTCTTCTTGGTTAATCTGCATTGATTAATCATTTTGCATAAAGTAATACAGCAATTGGTCTGGAAATCAGCTTTTGAAAGTGGCAGCTAAGCACAGATCAAAAGGTAAAAAGTGTGGCTATGTTTTAACAAACCTGAACAGACAGCACACAGTCTTACCGCAGCGCGAAAATTCCGCATGGCATTCAAGTAGACATAATTGCCGTGTTGAGACAACGCAAGATGTTACAGCATGCTTCCCGATTGGGCAACTGTTAAAAAGTCATCTGCGTTCACCCAGCACAAAAAGAAGCTGCGCTTAAAATTCAATACCCTTAGAATCGACAACACCCCCAGAGGACTCCCAACACATCCACAATGTGATCACCATAGGGCCAGTGTCAGCTACATTGGGAGACTTAGACAGTGGGCCCAAAAATGAGTGCTAAGGTTGTCATGATATTTCATTTTTGCCCTCATCTGCAAGGTAGAGCTGTCGATACACTTTGGTATAAAAAAATTTAGAAATAAGCTAGCGACTGCAACCTTAATGAACTTTGCAATCACAACACATACACATGAGTTTGAACTTCACAAGTTCAGCAATGGTAAAAAAAAAAAAGAACAGAACAGCACCAATGTGAAAATAAAAACAAAAAAGAAACAAGAAGAGTCTGATTTGTATGCAACAATTCTGAAGGCAATTATCCCATGTTTTATGAAATAATTGCTACCTTTTTTAAAAAATTGCACTCAGGTATTAGCTATTTTGATAACATAATAATTGTCTTACCAAAACAGCAATTTTCTGAACACTATAGCAGATATAACAGAGGAGAGGCTGAGAGTTTAAATTAAAAACAAAAATAGAGAACAAGATGGTTAGAAAAGGGAGAGCTGCAGTTACCCTGTCACCTTTGGCAGTTCATTTCATACTGCTGCAAATTGACACAGCACAGCACATTCCGATAGACTAATCGCAAGCCGCTAGTTTATAAATCCTTATCACTTGTATGCATTTCATGCAGTTTTAACAACTCCCATCTTTCACAACCGCTCTGTTGGAATATCTGGTTTTCATACACTGGCTGGAAAACAAAGCAAAGTAACAGAATCCCGTTATTCGAAGATTTCCGATTAGGCTGACTGCCGTTAGACTAGCTTATGCGTATTAGCATTGCTGTTATGCAACACTCGATTTTTCAAATTTCATTAGATTTCTTGCATGAAAAAACGTTTTGAAACTGTCAAGCAACACTAAAGAGTGTGTTTGATTAATGAAAGTTCCTTGGGTAACGAAAGTTTGTAGTTCACGAGAAAAAAAAAAAACTGTCCATGTCTGGCGAAGTATACAACATCCTAACAAATTAAGATAAGGCAGCTCTCTTTCAAGATCCCACAGATTTCGTTTGGTTACTATTGCTAAAAAAACTGCTCTGCTGCACTTAATAAAATAGTTCACAAGGATTTTATATTACAAAACAAAAGCATTTAAGACAGCTGAGGCAGAGGGCTAGCAAGCTCATTCGATTTCTGTATTTTCTTTAATGAAGCAACGAAGAAATAACTGGGGCAACCAAAAAACAAAAATGAAAAGGTGGGTTTACTATATTACAAACATACTGACAACACAAAAGCTTTGCAGGTGCACAGGAAAATAAACACTCCATTATGTTTCCATAGTCACAAGTGTCAAAAAAATTCAATCTTATCCATCATGTGTTTACATCATAGAAGCAGTGCTTTTGTTTTCTAAGTACGAAATGCTTGTTACGCATAGATTACAAGGAAGACCCCAACAAAAAGTGCATTACGGGGACAAATTTGCAACTGGTGAATAGTCGGTCCATACTGTGAAACATCGTGTTAGCTTTCTTTCTTGGATGCCCAGGACAACGATGAAACACATGATAAAGGTTACAAGATGGGGGAGCATGTAGGGGTAATAACACGAAGCCATAGCTCTTCAGTCACAATTAAAAACAGATAAACTCTGCCAACACAAGCACACAAGCCCCAGACCTGGAGACAAACAATGAATCACCATTCTGAAACACCGGTGTCGCAAAATGGAACCACGAGTGAACCGGTTCCAGAAAGAATGAATTACTAGTATTCTGAAACACTGGTGTTACGAGATGGAAACACAAATGAACGGGTTCCGAAGCACGCTTTGGTGAGACTGGACTAACATTCAACAATCTTACAGAATATGATCTGATGCTGCCGACTATTGAAAGCCGCCTGTCTCTGACCACGACTCGTTGATAAAATGTTATTTATATAAAGAAAAAAATGGCCGCACGGCACTTGGAAAAAAGTATGCTCCTGCCTTTTCTGCTTCAGTTGTAGAAAATGTCCTAGTGTCATATAAGATTCAAATACTGTTTCCGCGTAAACAGAGACGATTGAAACAACATGAAAAACTAAAGCAATCACGCCATCTGAGCGCAAAAAAAGGAAAAGTAAAGAAGGGCAAACCGGTCGCACTTTCCACGCACTTCACTACTACTCCTATCTGTTGGATATGCGGACGATGCTGACACTGCACTCTAAACACAATCACAGCCTTCGATGTGTCTTTCTATCCGCAATAATTGTCATCCTATTTGCTCACGTTTACCAAAATAGCACTCGCTACTTCAATGTTAACAATGTCTCATTACGCTGACAGTGTGCAACCTGAAGCGAACGGATGTGCAGTGCAAATGACAATTTTCACTGCAAAACAAAAGGACCTCTGAAAGAAGGCGAGCGTATTTAGGACGTATGAAGTAAAAAGTGCCCCTCTTCTAGCAATGTAGACAGCCCCGTTTTTCTGAGGTGCAAAAATACTGTTTCAACATGGAAAAAACAAACAAAAACAAATTGCACCAATGTGCAAAAAGTGAGCAGCACACATCCGACACGAAAAATGACAGACCCGTCACTGCTGCCAGCCACTTAAAAAGCTCTGAAGTCGGCAGGCAGCCTTGACGTCTTTTTCAGCCCATAAGGCTCATGGAAAGCCTTATGTGACAGCCATGCCAACACTTCAGCCGCTGCCATTTTCATAATAGATCAGGAAGTAAAAATAAAACAAAACACAAGGTGCTTTCAGTACAGAAAAACGAGACGGTTCAGTTCACAGTTCCCCAGTGTTTTGCTCAAATCCAGCGCCTCTGCCTAATTACAGTGCCGTTGCATCCGCGGACAAGCCAGCTGTCTGCACCTCCCGCCTCCGCGGTATTGCCTCCGCTGCGCTCACGATGGGGCAGGCGCTGCCGCCCATTAGGTGCTGCCGGTCGTGAATCAAGTGGCAAACAATGCGCGGCTTTTCGCGCGGTCCCGACACAGTGAACTTGGATATCCCCGCATTGGGGCTGATGCGCATTGCCTGGTTGCGACCACCCGGCACGCAGCAGCCGAGGTCTTCGACGAGGTGCCGCACCATCTCGCGCAGGAGTGCACCATGGCTGACTACGAGGACGCTCGCCAAAAGCGCGCCTCCGCCGACACCGTCGCCTTCGTCCGATGAACTGCAGGCTGAAAGCTTCCGCGGCGGGTTGTTGCCGCCGGCCGATGGCCACTGCTCGATGAGCGGAGAGAGAGAGACGTTGGGGGCCGGGTCTGCGGCTGCCGCAACGCTGGATTCATCGGCGCTTGGGCTGAGCGCTGCACGGATGAGTTCGTCGGCAAATGGTGGCGCCGTCGATGATGGGGAGTTGTAAGGAGGCGGGAACGAGGATGGGGAACTGCTCAGCGATGATGGCAGTGACGGCGACTGTTCCTCACGTTTCCGCTTGCTGGGGCTCAGGTTTTCCTGGTCTTCCGTGGGGTACGATCCACGGAGAAGCTGGCACAGGTCATCGAAGAAGGCGACGGCACGCTTCCGTACCTGCATTGCAAGTGCAAATAATAAATGGAGCAAGATCTGCTAGAATACCCCATATACAGTCAAGCCAACGCAGGTACAATGATAAAAAGATGACTATCCCTGAATTTCGCCATACTATGTATTCTCTCTCGCATTTCAAAATACCTAAGAAACTAAAATTGATATCTTGAAATTTTTATTTGTTTGATTGTCACAAAGTTGGCTCCAGTGACATTCCTGGATCAAGGAGCTCTCACTTCTAGCCTCTACTTCAAAAGTTACTTGATTCAATTGGTAACTTAGTAATGTTGTATGTAGTTTTTACATGTACTAAACTTACAATGTAAGGTACCTAAGGGTACATGTACATAAAGGTACATTCTAAGGGTACATTCAAAGGGTACATATTAAAATGTACCTAAGGGTACACTCTAAAAGGCAGGGTGGGCAGACACAGACATACGAAGGAAGTCAGGACGCGCAGATATCTTGAGTGTCTGTCTTACATCTATGTTTATGCGCCCTGTCTTTTCTAATGAATACTTTGAACCAGTTGAGTGCTCTGTTTTTCTACGTAAGGGTACAT
The DNA here is from genome assembly GCF_013339725.1 of Rhipicephalus microplus. Lineage (NCBI taxonomy): Eukaryota > Metazoa > Arthropoda > Arachnida > Ixodida > Ixodidae > Rhipicephalus > Rhipicephalus microplus. The sequence continues at coordinate 191,132,160 of NC_051167.1, forward strand.
AGTACAGTAGAATCACGATAATATATTTACAGTTGACGCGAATTTCATGTTTATACCAATTTTAAGGTTGCTTTGGATAAACTACATTATATAAAATACATCATGATTCAATGTTATAGAACGGTTTCCCCAGCTACCGCAAATGATCCGAATGCACGACTGACCGCTGCACGCGAGTGACACAACGCAGCTTGTCAGTGGTACGAAGGCGCGTTCACACTTGGCCTCGACGGGAGCAAATGTGGCAAAACTCACCAGAATTTCCCTCGCCTCGCCACTGGAAAAGTGTGCGGAAAACCCTGCCTAGAGGCTGACGCGAAAAAATCGGTCTGTGACCAATTTTGCCACTACATGATAGCGAATCTCCTTTCTGCTACAGCTTTGACTACACTGGCTGCACTAGCACTCAAAACATGCGATGTAAGCAACCAGCCGTACATTCAACATGGTGGCTGTAGCGAAATGACCTCGTCGCCCAGACGTGAAAGAGAGATGTCCGTTGATTGCCAATTCTAGCGGCGAACTGCCGGACCACGGGCGCGTGCCCCGATTCGCTCTCTGCCTCCTCGTCTTCCATAGAGTGCGGCACGCTCCAAGTTGCTCCATTATTATTTTGCAACATCCTCCCACGGGGCCCCAAGATGAATCACACGTGTCGAAGGTGAAACTTTCGCAGTTTAGCAATATGACCTGACAAAGATAGGTAGGCGGCTCGCTGGCATGTTTTCCGCTGGCCAACTGGAAGGTGTTGGCAATGACGAACCTTACGGTTGCGATACATGTTCTTTCGAAAGCCCCAAGGGGGATATATGGTGTCGTAGCGAGATGTCTCGATCCGTCAGTAAGCAATGGGACGGTGCGAAGCGCTTGAGCTTGTCAAGGATCGCTAGTTCCGACATCTTCGTGGTCTAATGCCTAACTGAGTTGCGTTAACGGGACAATTTATACGGTTTGCCGGTGATTCTAGTGTTGAGCCAGGCTTATAAACCTCATGGGGTTTCTCCAGTCAAACCATATATATGTATCCTCTCGAAGGGATGGCGTATAGGTCAAAGTGAGGCAAGTAGTCCGAAGAGTTTCCCTGTGCCAAGTTGCCCTTATCCTAGACATTGTCCTCGAAGGAACTGTTGGGCTCCTTGCGTTCCTTCTGTGTTCTGCGGTCGAAATGTTTTTGAGCGTGCTTTTGCAGTTGATGAACAGCACGTAACTTCTAGCACGCTGCTCTCTTTGCTTCCGGCAGTGTCTGAGCTTTGCAGTCATTGATTTGCGGCTGTCGTACACCTTCACAGTACTTGAGACCGAAGCATTATAAGGCACATATTGTTCCTGGCGTACTTGAAAGCGGCGTACTCGACGTGACGAATGTCGAAGATGCGACCATGGCTGGTCTGGAACAACTCGCGCAAGGCCCGCGTTACCACCATGGCACTAGTGATTACGAAAACTTGTGCATTCACGATGACTGTTGCCTCGCTGGCCTGGCATCTCAGATTGTTTCATGTTCCTTCTCCTGGCCACGGCGTCATCAAGTTGATGCCACTTATTTCCCTGCTCGAATGCAGATTGCAAGTGGTGCTTCTCAAAGTTTCGAGAATGCGTTCCATCAATTCCGATAGCATCGAGAGGTGACAGTGATAATACGTCGATGTTCGTAGCACAAACGTGACTCACGGCAAACAGCGCGCTAGACGGGGAGCAGAAGTCAGACTTCATAGGGCCTTGCACTATTCATACAAAAGTAGTTTCGATCGCAATTGTACCTCTGCTGATGCGATGGATTTTCCCAGTGACAACTTGCCAATAAACGTCAGATCCTATGAGAAAGCTTATCTCTTTTTGAGTTGCCATGCATTTGGTTGAAGGCTGTCAGCTGCATTGTACCCCCGTTCGTCGAGCCAGTGCAAAATGTTGGGGTCGAGCGGTGGAATTGTGACAGAGCGAATTTCAGGAATCGTTAACGCTTCTAAGGTAATCGCTAAACTGTTGAACTGGCTTCAAAGCCGCACGTTGACACGCTCAGTGCAGAGCGGCCTTTGTGACTTGAATCCTCCAAAAGTGACAAGGGAGAGCTCTTCTTTTCCTATGACGGAGCACTGAAGCATCCTTGCCAGGTCTGCACGAATGTAGGTGCGCTGACTGCCTCTGTCCAGCAGTACCCGCACGAGGAGTCAGGTGGTCTCCAGACTCTGCCCAAATTCGACCTATCTGTAACAATACGTGAGTGGACTCAACTGTGACTCTGGGTGGTAGTGACCGTTCGCATGGTTAATGGGGGTGATTGAGAAAAAGTTGTGGATCCTGCGTTGGGGTGCGGATCTTCGGCTGGGCGTGATAACTCGCAGAGGATGGTCAAGTGGCGTCGCTGGCAGGTACTACACCTAATATTTAATGACTTCCTGCACATTCTAGCGACGTGGTTTCGTGTTCCGCAGGGGAAGCAACAATTGGCGTACTGCAGCCTTGCTCGCTTCTCCTCAGGTGATAGGTTGGCGTTGCAGACAGCGATAACATGATCGTTGGTTTGAAATAGTGGGCACGGCGGTCTAACAAGCAGTGTAGATTCGGTTAGTGCTGACACTGATGGTATGCGTTCCACGGCATACATTTCTTCAGATATGTGCGTCCTGGGTTCTTGTTGCGACGCAAAACGAGATTGTAGCCGGCCCTCCTCACAGGGCTGACTGTGAGGAGGGCTGGTTTCTCACAGCCGGCCCTCCTCACTTGAATGCGAAGAAACAAACGTTAGTAACGCCTTGCCTAGTTGTGTTTGGTCTTTAGGGGTTACGACGATGCTGAAGGTGCCGTTTGATTCCATAGATTTCTGCTTGTACATAATGGCAAGATCCTCTGGCAGACATCGCATGAGGACACGGTTTAAACCACGGTGTACTGGTCGGGTGCAACTCCGAGGCCTTTCAAGGCACTAACGTGGAACTGCACACTATCGTACAGCATACGGAGCTTTGAGATCCTCTGACGAGCTTTTCACAGAGCTTAGCGCAAGGAGATAATCAACATGCTCGTTCACAAGCAGGTCCTGGCGTCCAAAGCGATCTGTGAGGGTCATTATTGCAAGATCGTACTTTTGCTCTGCTAGACAGATGCTTGCGACATCGCGCTTCCGGTTAACTAGGTGAGGAGGTACTTAAATTTTTCAATGCGTGGCAGCTCGGTATTCTTATGGATGGTAGCATTTAAATGGTCCCAAAAAGACTGCCATCCACTGAGACTACTATCCAAAGTCGGTATCTGTAGCTTCCGTAGTTTCACTGAACGCTGACGGACTATCTCGCCTGGCCTACTGCGTCGGCGGAATTCAGAGATTCAAAGTAGGGGTCCGGGCTCAGTTGCTTGAGCCCTGTAGTTCTGGCCATCCTCTAATGTTCTTGAAGTCAGAACTTGGTGCGCGACACCGCGTAGAGAATTTCTTCATCTGTAGTCACAAGGATAATGTGCATCGAGCTTCGACAGGTACTGCCTCCTTCTCTTTGAGGTAATCCATGTGGCCGTTAGTCTGCGAGGCGTCGAGATCCGGTTGCTGCAAGAGGTCTGTTAGAAGTTCGAGGGCTAGGGTGACACCAGATCTGATTGAGCCGAAGGTAGTCTAGGGTTCGCTGTGGCCATTACGTCAAATGAAGTCTCTCGAAAGGCAGTCCCGGGTTTCGCGGCACCAACAATGTAGCGAAATGACTCGTCGCTCGGGCGTGAAAGAGAGACATCCGTTCATTGGCAATTCTAGCGGCGAACTGCCCCGACCACGGGCGTGTGCTCCGATTCACCCTCTGACTCCTCGTCTTCCAGAGAGTGCAGCACGCTCCAAGTTGCTTCGTTATTATTTTGCAACGGTGGCAAAAGTGTCGGCGTAAACGAGAACTACCCACGCAGCACGACAAAGCTGATGGCCTTGAAAAGGACACCTTCATCCAGAGTTTCGTTTGAATTACTATTGCAACGAACACTGCAATTAGAAGAAGGTGCAGCAGCAGCAAGTCCACATGCCCTAACGTGTCTCGTTTTGCACTACTGGCTGAATCCATTGCGGCCGCTGCCAGTCTGTCCACCCATGTAGCTTCTGGCTAATCTCCCGAAACAACGTTTGTAAAGAAGCAAACTGTTTGTTTTCAGTGCTTTGCATGCATAACTAGAACTCGGTACAGATTTTAATGCTCAGGAATGAATCCTCAAGTGATGACGGTGGCATGTATACGAGCGGCAGAACGAATGTGAACATTTCCAACTAGCGCGGACGCAGTTTTGCAACCACTCTGGAAATTTTGCCATGGGACCTGTCTACGTATCCGGTCTGTTCGATCTGTTCCAGACAGTGAGCAGCTGCCACGTGCACTTGGCTAGTTACGTACAGCAAGTCGCCCACTACTCACGCAGTCCAGACTGTTCCACGCATGAATGTTCGCTGTGCAACTGTCTTTTAATCTGCTCCGTTCCGGACAGTGAGCAGGTGCCACGTGCACCTGGCTAGTTACATACAGTACATCGTCTATTGAGCTAACCCAGTCCCGGCTGGGCCACCTTCTCTTCAATGCCTGAATGTTTGCTGTGGGAACTGTCTTTGTACCCACTCTGTTCCAGACAGTGAGCGGGTGACACGAGCACCTAGCTAGTTAAAGTGGCCAGTCAACGGGCACCGACTTTTTTTTTCACCCCCCCAAACAAGCTCGGTAATTCGTAGAGTAAACCGCAGTGATCCCAGTTTCGGAATATTTCAGAGCTGCGCGCTGTGGAGAGCCTCCATTTCGAAAAACAATTCTCGCACTCCTTTCCTACGCCTGACCAATACTCCTTGCACGCGCAGTGACAGCTCGACAATCGGCGTCATGACGCAGCACACAGCTCATCAATTGGTCTAAACCAGGTCTCAACAAACCGTAGTGAAGTCAACTACAGTTCCTGTTACCACCTACAGCTACGACAGAGCTATTCAATGATATGAGTTGCGAAACTCCCCACAAGCTCCATGCATCGAAATAGGGACACTTCAGTGACCCAGTTTTTGGGAGTGAGCAGATTATAACGCCACTTGTTGATTAGCCCACCCACTATTAAGCGCATTATTTGTGTTTTGTGTTGTTGCTCCCAGATGGTGCAACAGTCTGCTCCCAAAAAAATCGAACTCCAGAAAAATCAGACCAACTTCATGTTCGGCTTTTGGAACGCAGTTTTGCTGCAAATCGTTGTCGGCTGCACATTGAGCGACTGGGCTGCAGAGAAGCATCGACACTGGGTAAACAGTAAACAACCAGGCATCGCAGCAAGCAGAAGTGCATTACAACTGATCGAGTTCGCTGATGACATCAATCACTGATGTCTTGTGACATTAGTGAAGTGGAGGCAGTCACGACGAAGAGCCACGCCTTCCCTTCCTTCTGAAGAAGGGTTTCGAGATCACAGAAAATTTGCAACCAGCTTAACGCGATGTTCTAGCCCCTGTAAGTTTCTTAATATAGCACGTAGTCCCAAAATTCTTGTGGCAGCATGTTCACAAAGTAAAAGTGCAAATACAGTCGAACACAGTTATATCGAACTCGAAGGGGATCGCGAACTAGCTCGATATATGAAAAATTCGGTATAAAAAATTAGAGACCCCGAGAGCTTACCTGTAGCGGATCACCACCTACAATAGGTGCATTCAAGAATGACAACCGATTTCGCACATACGCTGCAACAAAATAATTTATTTGCATGAAAAAAAATATTGCTAACTTTGGCCTGCTTCTTCGTTTTGAAATCTTGAAGACGCTAGTCTCGATCTTATCACAAATCGCGAAACGTGTCGTCTATGCCCTCATTGTGGTCGTCTTCCCTGGTTTTCACAAGTTCCGCCGTCTCGAAGCTTACCTGTATTGCGCAGTCCGAGCCCTCTCGCCCTTACCTTTTTTTTTCAGCATATTGGGCAGCGACGGTGGTCCCGCGCGGAGGTCGGTGCGCGCTGCTGCGAGTGCCAAAAACGCGCCTTTCAACTCGCTGCGCAGAGCTGTGCGCTGCCGCCGGGCACTGCAGAGGGGGGGGGGTCGATATGCTTGAAGGCTGGGTAAAAATACTGTTCGATATAAACAGTGCAAATTTCTATACTTTTACAAAAGAATTTCAAGGGGATAACTTGCGAGTTTGATATACCCGAAATGGGATATATGTGGGTTCAATATAACCTGTGTTCGACTGTAATTTTCTTTACAACAACTTTTGGACCTTGGGGTTGTTTACTGGCCCTTTAAGTACAGCACGTCACCTATACTGCTCAACCTGTCTCTGCCGGACCACTTAAAGTTCGACGCGTGAACGTTCGCTGTGGGAACTGTTTTTGTAACCCCTCCGTTCTAGACACTGAGCGGATGCCCCGTGCACCTAGCTAGTTACGTACAGTACGTTGCCTATTCAGGTCATGCAGTCCCTGCTAAACCGCTTGCTGTTCCGTGCAAAATGTTGACTGCGGAAACTGTGTTTGTACCCACTTCGTTCCAGACAGTGAGCGGGTGCCACGTGCACCTGACTAGTTCACAGCACGTCGCCTATTCAGCTCACGCATTCCCTGCTGGACTGCTTGCTCTTCAATGCGTAAACGTTCGCTGTGGGAACTGTCTTTGTACCCACTTCTCTCCACACAGTGAGCGGGTGCCACGTGCATCTGGCTAGTTAGGTACAGCACGTCGCCTATGCTACTCACGCAGGCTTTGCTGAGCCACTTGCAGTTCGACGTGTGAACAATGCTGTGGGAACTGCTTTTGTACCCACCCCATTCTAGACAGTCAGCAGGTGCTGCAAGTAGTAACACTCAAACCTGATTATAAGAGTCTCAACTGCCATGACAATACTTCGTTAGATCCAAAAATTGTTATAAACATATATTTATCAAAAAACATTTTTTTACTTACTTAATAATAACCGATAATTCGTTATATCGAAGTATGAGTAAGTGGCCCTATGCGACAATGAAAAGCTTCCTCCAAGCACCACACTCTGCCTCTCCACAATGATTGAGCGAAGGGAGCTGTGTTTGGCTAGTGGCCTCACATGTAGTACACTCACCGCTCATTTGGCGTGACGATCGAGTGTTTTCTGATGCATACGTCGTGCCTTTGTATAAGACGCCCCCCCCCCCCCCCCCCCTACTTTTATTGACTTTTATCGGCTTTCGCAGCAAAAAAAAATGAATTATATATATAAGATGCACCTCTGTATCTGGCAAACCTATTTTTAACTCTCTCAGCAAGATAACACATGATGATGCATGGAGTGTATGTTCACTGTAAAATGCATTGAATATCTGTAAGCAGCAGCATCAAAATTGTATGTCAGGCTGTCCTGAGGCGCAGAAAACTAATATTTATTCCACAGTATTCAAAGCCACATTACCCAATGCACTGTCAAAAGTACTGCCTCAGCTGGCAGCATCACTGCGTCGCCACTGTCAGTCTCTGAGTAACACTTTTTAATGGCATTGTAAGCACCACGAAGCCCATTTTTGGCGTTACCTCTAAGGAGTTTGGAGGCTTGGCGGGTACACATAAACAACTCCGCTGCATGGTTTATACTAGAACGCTGTAGTTGACACCGACACACATGCATACAAAATATAAATGGCGACTGAAAGCTAGAACTACTGTTAGACTGGAGCAATGTGTCGTGCAGGAACTGATGATAATGACGAAGGGGTACGAAGGAGCTCTATGCGGAGTTCGGCAATGCGCCCGGAAACGTCGACGTCATTTATGACGGCACCTGGCTTACGCGTGGACATAGCTCGCATATATGTGTTGGCTGCATTGTTGAGATGTATAGTGGCTTTGTGATAGACTATATCGTGCTATCAAACTTTTGCCTGGCTTGCACCACGGGACCCAAAGAAGGAGAAGCAGGACATTCTGCCTGGCTCATTCAGCATGCCCCTCTGTGCCAGAAGAATGTTGATTGTAATGCTGGCCAGATGAAAGTGGAGGCAGCACTACGCTTGCTTGAGCGGTCACTTGAAAAGCACAAGCTTCATTATACGACAATGCTGTCGGACGGCGACAGCAGGCCATTCCATGCACTCACAGAAAAAAAGGTGTACGGCTTCATAAAGGTGGCCAAAAAGGACTGCATAAATCATGTACACAAGCGTATGGGAGCTGCCTTACATACCCTTGTAGAGAGAAAAAAAAAGCTCAAGGTGGCTCACTTGGTGGAAAGGGCAGACTTACGCAACAAAAGATAAAGATCACCTCATACTATGGCTACGCATTGAGAAGCCACAGGAACGATGTTCCAGGTATGCAGAAGGCTGTTCTAGCAACTTTGAACCACGTCTTCAACTGACGAGGCACCAAAGCATGACCTTTGCCCTGAAGGCCCTGAATCCTGGTGCAAACTTCAGAGAGCTCTTGCGAAAAATGAGAAGCCGCCACCTCACAAGGACAGCCTGCCTGATTTAGTAACTGAGGCATTGGAGCCTGTGTTTAGGCGGCTGAGCGACAATGCCCTCTTGGAAAGGTGCAGCGATGGGATCACCCAGAACCCAAGTGAGAGCCTGCACGCTATGATTTGGCAGCAGGCCCCCAAAACTCAGCATGCATCCTTGCGGAGCATTGAAAGGGCAGTTGCCGAAGCCATCAGCCGCTTCAACCAAGGCACAACCAAGAGCAACGTGGAAATTGCCGAGAAGCTGGGCTACAGCGCTGGCAATAACTTGGTGCATCGCAGCCTTGAGAAGGACAAGGGCAGGCTGCAAAAATCCTGAAGAGAGCATCTCAACAGCAGTTCAATAAAGGAAAAACTTTCAAAGCGTTACAAGCCGCAGGGGACTCTGCTTACAGCCCTGGTCTGCTGTAAACAGTCATGATGGCAAATAGTGAGAATTTTCGCAAAAATAAATATTCTTGGTTTTAGACCTAAACATTGTTTAAATCTATTGTCTATCCAAGGACAACATTATTACATAACTTTTTGTGTTTCTTTCACTTGCAAGGCACTGAAACGACCACAAAGTAAAAAAAATAATTCTCATGCTGAGTCAACTATTTTACAGTTCTAGAACAAGCTGTGAGCAGCATTCTGGGTGGGCTACAGAATGATGTCATTAATATCACTGTAGCTTCACTTTAGCAAAAGTTAAAGTTGCTAGAAACTTCCAACGCGTTTTTCTCAGTTCGATGTTTTTGCACATTGCACTCGGCCTTACGGGGATTTTTCATATGTTAAAATTGAGTGAATGCGACAAAGTTGGTATAATTTTATTTGTCTTGACATGATCTAGGGGGTGATGCTATTCCTATTTCTCTAGCATCACTTCAAAAATTACCATTAAAGATTTTAATGAGAGAAATTTATTGTAATATAGTGACCATAAGTGTTCGTCCGTTTTCTTGCTTATAAAATGTCTTCAAATGGATAAAAATAGCATCACCCCCCTAAAGCAAGTCTCCAGCATTGGGATTATGCATTCACTTTTTGGATTTAGCAAGAATAAATTGCCAAGAAGTCCTGTAAGAAGTACGCAATTAATTAAGATTCAGACCATATTTTCTAAACCACTTGAAATATTAAGAAACAAAATTATAGATTTGAAATCAGCATGAAAAACTAGCTTAAGTAGTGAAGTCTGATTAAGATTGAGCAAAAAAAAAAATTTAGAACCCACGTCCCCCCTTAAATAGGGCACACTCCTGTGAAATTCAACGGTTGGCGTCTTTCAACGCATCAAATTCTGGACATGATTCGACATAAGTTTCTGTGCAATGCGCATAATCGAGGAGGTCTGGTGGTCGGCGAATTCCTGCGATGGTGCTCTCATCTCTTAGACCCCACCCCCCATTCGCATTCATTTCATTGGCAACACATGTTTTTATAGGTTAAATTCTTTTAATACTCCGAAATTGAAATGTTGGCAAGCATGCATCGCATGTTTTGATTATCGAACACGCAAAGCTGCATGCTCAACATATTTTGCGCAAGTGCAGCCCTTGAAAAAGACTGTTTTGATTATAGTGCGGTAACGCTTATAGTGCAGATATTCGCGACTCCCACGACTTATGCTATAAGCGGTCTATACTGTATGTAGACTACAAGTGTGGGCCGAAATCTCACTTCAGTGGGCGTTTCGAAACCGTACAGCATCTGTTGTTAATGCCTCGCATCTGGAAGGGAGCAGCATCACGTACCTGGTCTAGGGTCTCGGCCCCAGGTGGCGTGTAGGAGCTCACCGACTGATTTGCCTTGTTGGACGCTTCCTTCAGGTAGCCAAAGCTACGGCCTTCCACCGTGCCAAATTTCTGAGTGAGGAAAAAGCGCGGATTTCAGTCGGGGGTAAACGACCAGTAATTAAGGAACCAGTCACAATATTTCTAATAATCTGCCTTCACAAAAGCATGGGTTTATCACTAAACAAGTGTGTCGCTCAAGTACCAAAAAAAAAGCAATGTTCCCATCATCTCGGCTGCAATAATCGCAATTACAGGTGCACAGACACTGAAGTTTCAGACCAAGTCAAATTCAAGCCACATAGAATGACAAACTGGAAAGGGGAATCAAAGCATGTACTCAATTCTCGATATAACAAACCCATATGTAACAAATTATAGTTTCTAACGAAGTAAATGAAGGATAACTCTGTCAAAGATACAGTGCCACAAACATATATTTATAACACATTTTCACATATAATGAAGCATTTTCCTGACAGGTGTGACTTTGTTATCATGAAGTTTGAGTGTAGGGAAAGATATTTTGGCTCCACTGACATGAAACCAGGGGAGGGGTGACACATGTAGTGCGCACTGGTATTTCCCACCACGAAATTGCTGGCAACAAATAGTGAGAAGAAGAAGACGGCAGAAGAAGAGGACGGGCCCGACCAAGGATAATTCGTCGCATTGTTTTGAGAGAGATTTTTTTCACGATGCACTAGTAATACCAACCTTGAAACTGGGCACAGAGGGTACGGCATTTCATCTCCACCAACGTTGCCTGAAAAACTACGTCGGCATGCAGGCCACCATAAGATACTTCTTTTCCTTCCCTTTAAGGCCAGTTTCGGTTACCACAGCATGTAGGGGAAGGTGTTTTAGCTCCACTAACAACGTCAGCTATTTGTTGAGCTAGCCATTGCCTGTTTTATTTTTAGTGGACTGGCGGCGAGTAAAGCACAGTCACTCAGCAGATACGTTTCAAAAAGTGATGTTTAAAGCAGATGACTTTACCGCAGAGATCCAGGATTTTGTCTCTGGTTTTATATAACAAACTTAAGCACCTTGGCAAATTTCATCGGGGATTCTGGCCCCGTGGCTAAGCCAAACGTTTTGGGCATGATTTGCAAAAATCGTGAATGCATATTTTACAACTTAGTCTGGTCTGTGATCGTAGTGACAGAAGCATTTTCTTCTAGAATGGACCAGTTCCTTTCTAGGCCAGAAATGCAACCTCACCCTTTCTCGTAGCCGCTGATCTTCAACAATGGGCCCTGGGGTCACCTGATTCTTCTCCAAGATAGACTGAGCTGTCTGTGAAATGGAAACAAAAAACATGCACAACAAAGCTTTGTTTGGTGCTCTGCAGCTGAAAGACAAATCACATATTAAAATCTTATCCTTAAGGGTCTCAAAAACCAACTCCAGTGTCTTTTTAACATTTCAAGTAAATGCGTGCACTCAGTTCTGAATGCCATCCTGATAAAATATGCCAAATGCAGCAGCACTACAAGCAATGGGAGCCCCGCAAACTCTAAGAAACAATCCCTTCTCCTCTCTGTACTATTAGGCATTCCTCGTAACCTGAACGTTCCCTGCAATGTCAACATGTCGCCTGTTTGTCATCTACAGTACCTGTTTGTCTGCTCTCAGGTACAGGGTACTTGCTGCCTGTACTGGCTAAAAAGTGTTCTTTCTCCTTGTGCAAGGAGGAACGCCGTTTAGCCAAATGTTCCTCCTCGCACGGGGAAGAGGAACACTTGGCTAGGAGGAGAGACAAGTCGATTAGTGAAGCATAGCGAAGGAAATGGCAAAACGAGCGAGGGGATCTTTTCCACCACCAAACGCACATGACTCCACTATCACGACCCCGTTCTGAAAGATTTTTAATAGCTACACGTTTGTTGCGGACTCGTGCACAACCGCAATACGACAACTAAATTTCAACTTTCGGGAGGGTTACGAACACTTTAACAAACCATGCCTGCCTACACTGCCACTCCTCGATGCCTAGGGCCACAGTATTACATCAAAACGAGGGGTTTCCTCTGGAAGAACAATGATTACAAGGCACACTACTGTGCGCCCCAGCAGAAAAACTTACCACTTCTGGCCATTTAGTATACACCAAGCGCGTGCATAAATCCATGTGGGTGGCCATTTTTTTTCGTGCGACGAAATTCAGTTGCCATGACCCCAGAGAATTTAGCTCAAGCGCTTACATACAGTGGAGCAAATTCTGCAAACACTTAGTTAACACAGCAAGTCCTTTCAATAAACACGCTCAGCTCCATAGCGAACACCGTTGTGCCATCATTTGAGATTTCTGTGCTGATCATATTCAAACATTGGTTGACTTGAGGAAAGTCGATAATGCGGATTAGTCTTCTCGTCTTCGGAATCATAAGGATTGGTGGACAATCGAAGCTGTATCAGAGTACAGCTAAATGTTAAGAAACTCGCCTATAATTAAAAAACTTAGAGCCCTTCCAAGCGCTTGTGAAGAGAGATGAGATCTATTACACAAGCTGCCATTCCATAGACAGATGTGACTGATTGACGAGACATATTGGAGAAAGACTATGACGACTTATCAAGGATGACTCTGTCAACCACATAACGTGTAATTGCGCGGACCCACTCTCGTGACTGCTGCTATTATCTATGTCATACAAACATGACGATAGATGCGCGCATGAACCTTCAAAAACAATAGGCTTTAATGGGAACAACTCGGGACAACTCGGAAATATGAAAGGCGCTGCTTAGATATGAATGCCATCTCGTAGCGCCATCAGGAAACACGAGCTTGTCCTGAACCCAAAGCCACTGCCAGGAGGCAGCAGCATATCCACGGCAGAGAGCTTTTTCATGCATAACGTCGCATTTTAAGTGCAGCCTAAGGAACACTTAGATATTTAGAATCACGTATCTATGTATTTTTCAGTAAAAAAATACCACCTAATACTTAAAGGGGCCCTGAAACACTTTTTCAAGTAACCATGGAATGAATTCATTGGTATTTCCTCACGAATTCAATGCCGCAAAAATTTTAAGAATTTGTCCAGTACGAGAGGAGTTACGAAAATGTGTCACATGCTGCAATCGCACTCTCTCGTCCCCACAAAAGCGCTGGAAGCTAAGCAGGGAGGGATGGCAGGGCCACAGAGAAACGTCAAGTGTGCCCCGTGACCTTGACCACTCTTTTCTTTTTTTTTTCCTTCAAATGCGGGGCTTTTTCAGTGTGATCGCGTGTGGACAAGTAGCGCCCTCTTGCAGCGATCTTTGTAACGAGTGAGCGCGCCATGTTCAAATCATCCAATGGCTGATAGATGGGCTTACTCCGTGTGATTTTTTGGTATACAGTCGAACACGGATATATCGAATTCGAAGGGGATCGCGAGTTAGTTTGATATATGAAAAATTTGATATAAAAAAACACAGGCCCCAAGAGTTTACCTGGAGCGGATCATCACCTACAACAGGTGAATTCAAGAATGGCAACTAATTCCGCACACACGCCACAACAGCATAATTTATTTGCATGAAAAAAATCGCTTATCTTGGCCAACTTTGTATTTGAAATGTTTTGAAGATGCTAGTCTCGATCTCATCACGGCTGTCCAAGTGCCACAGCCCAGTTCCCCTCATGTAGTCGATACAACGGCGAATGACGCCATACGCTGCCGCCACTTCAGCTGCAGAGTACACGCGCGTAGCCAGCACCTCATCCAAACGATCCTCCTCGTCACATGAGCTGTCGACCTGGGCATCTTGAGTCCCTGCGATAGCAGCTACTATGTCCTCGTCAGCGAGGCTCGCAACGGCCAGAACATTGCAGTCCGCTTTCACGAAATAGTCCGCAGACACTTCGTGTGGAACTGCTGCCGGGAAGCGAGACGACAGCTCGCGAAATGCGTCGTCTATGCACTCGTAGTCGCCGTCTTCACCGGTTTCCGCAAGTTCCGCTGTCTCGAAGCCTGCCTTGCGGAAGCAGTTGACCACTGTGTCCGTCTTCACGTCTCGCCAGGAGCTGACGATTTCCGCGGGAGAAAACTTCACAGTGATTCCCGACCACTCCGTCATCCACAGCTGGGTGTCCTGGCTGCAGACAGCTTTGCTTTTGGCAGAAATGGTTTTGCCAACAATGTTGTAGCGCTGCTTAAATCGGTGAAGCCACCCGGTGTTGTTCGTGAAGTTGTTTCACCGAGTGCAACGGCAAACTATTTGGCTTGGCGATCAGCATCGGGCCATAGCCTCCTTTATTTTCTGTGCCTGCGCTTTGCCGCTGGGATCAAAGGGAGCCGACCGTCAGGCTGAGTTCCCACAATCACCAACAGGCGGCGCTGCCTTCCCAGAACCGGCAGAGCCTGTTCACTGACTCCAGTGCTACCGCCGGCACTGACGGGTGGGTCCTTCGTTGCGCGTTTGTAAGCGCGGCAAGCTTAAAAAACAAAAGTGTGATACCACTTCCGTGTGCCACTTAAATATTTAGGAGAGAACACATGCAAGAGAGAAAGAATAAGTACGCAAGAAAGCGCATTGAACAGAACACCATACCTTCAAGGAAACGGTAGAGAAACTTGTTTATTGCGTATTAATTCATTCGCAACCTGCGGAAACGAACAAGAGGGTGTCGATCGAAACGTTCCTCACACGCACACAGTCTGACGAGCTTTAGTACCCTCGTTGACACTGTTCACAAGCAGCAATCACAATTTTAGCAATCACAATTTTTTTTTGATCGCCGCGTCACTTCTTGGGGCTTTTGTCGAAGGCTGCAAGTAGCGCGGATATTCTTCGAATACGCTAGGCACCACACCTTTCATAAGCCTTCGTTTTTTACATCCTTGCTTAAAATCAGAAGCAGCGAAATGACGACTGCACATGGTTGAGTAGCAGGAAGTGGTGTTCGGTGTCCAATTGTCTCGTGAAATGACTTTTATCCACTTTTGCCGCAACTCCTCGTCGCTTGGAATTTCGTGGAATGAAATTCCTACTTCCTTCTTTTTGCTTGAAGACTTGCAACCGGGCACGCAACAGTACGCCATCGCACCTGACGCGGGTCATCACAGCCGAATGAACCACGGAGACTTGTGTGCATAGGCCGCTGCACGAGACAGAAACCGTAAACTAACATTCCTGATTACTTAGCGAAATTCGCTGATAGGTGCGCGGAAAAGCCTCACGAGAAAGAAGCGCGAAAAATGATAGCAAAGCATGAAACCAGCCCTGCAAACACGAGGTGCAAACGACGTTGTTTGTTTACACGCACTCACTTATTGCCGCGTGTCATCTGCTCACGCAACACAATGAAGCAACAGTTACAATTATAGTTGCTGAAAGTACTACGTACCGTTTTGGTCGTAAATAATTGGTGTTGCAAACGTATGCGACACGAACAAAGGTTTCCTGGAGATGCGTCGCCGCGGCTGAATGCGCCGACTCGATTCTGGGATGCGAGCGCCCCTGGCGGACAGCAGACGCAAAAAGAGAGGAGGATGCGCGAGGCGGCCGAACGGGCCCGGCGGACTGACTGCGCGGGCACAGAAAATAAAGGAGGCTATGATCGGGCCATTCACCAGAATGTTTGTGCGCACTTCTAAAAACCAGGCATAGAGTGCCCTTTCTACATTCCTGTGGGGAAGAGCGTGCACATGACAGGCTTCGGAAGTTCGCTGCTCCACCACCTTCCTTGATATCTGCTTTGTTCTTCAACAAGGTACTCAGAGTGCTCCGTAGTATCGGGAAGTCGTCCACGACAGTCGAACATTCTTCGCCCATTCCACGACGGTTGACCATTTTGATAGCCTTCAAGTTAATCACAAAGTCATGGGTCTTGCACTTCTTGACGCTGGCCATAGCTACACGAAAAGTCGACGATTAAAGCAGTCTGCAGCGGCTTTTCACACCACGCAGGCAAAAGAGAAATGCTGCACATGCGATGGTATTTAGGCGATGCATGTACGAACGCTACACAGTGTGTCTCACAGCGCTCGCTAGGTGATTGTAGCTATGGCCACCGATGAGGGCAACAGCAAAAGGCGCGAACTGCTGTTGGCTAATTCAAAACTCGCAAACAACAACAAAAAAGTTAAGGAAAAGGCGAAAGGAGAAGGACGTCGGTTCCTTCGTTCCTGTGGACGGGTATGTGGAGAAAGCATGACAGAAAGAAAAAAAAGGAAAAAAAAAAGCTGTTTCGCAAGTTAGAGATTGTGCAGTCGAACCCTCTCGCCCTTACCTTTTTTCGAGCGTTTTGGGTTTTGGCGGAGGCATTGTGTCGCGCAGAGGTCGCTGGGCGCTGCGAGTGCCAAAGCGCGCCTTTCAACTCCCGCGCAAAACCGCACTGCCTTAAAGATCGCGGGAGGGGGGCAAGTGACAAAGCGCACCTTCCAGCTCGCGCGGTGTTCGATATATCTGAAGGCAAGTAAAAATACTGTTTGATATAAGCCTGCAAATTGTTATACCTATAAAAAGGAATTTTAAGGGGATAACTTAGGAGTTCAATATACCTTATTTACTCGATTCTGCCGCGCCCTCGGTTGTAACGCGCACCCGATTTCCACGAAGAAAAAAAAAAAAAAAAAAAAACCCGGAAGACATCGATTGCAACGCGTACACATTTTTCTTGCTGGCCCGCACGATCACACCACTCGAAAAAACGACTCCTTTCGGGAGCATCTTCCATTTAAATATGAGGTACGGGCGAAGCTTGTGCCCATCTGACGTGTAACAGAGCATTGCCGTCACTGTAGTTTTACCGTGGACCGATGTCAGCACGCGAACTTGCTTCGCCCCCTTCTTCTCGACGGTTGTGGTGCCAGGCATGTCAAAGTAAAGAGGCGTCTGATCCGCAATCCCAATTTGCCCAAGCAGGTAGCCGTTGTTGTGCCGAAAGTTTACGACGAACCTTTGAAAACTGTGAAGCTTTTCATCGTATTCCTCCGCAAAACTTTTCGCATATGCCCGTTACCCTTCGGAGGGAAAAGTCTTTCCTCTCCATAAAGTTAGTTAGCCAGCACCTGCTCGCTTTAAACTGGCTCCACATTAGACCTTTTTCTAAGGCTAATTGCATAGCCCTCACTTGGAGCAGTTCTGTCGTCATGGGCCGCTGTGCCGCTCACTGCTCAAGCACATACTCGCCGAGCAGCTCTTTAATTTGCGGAAACCGACCCTGCTGTGGCCTACTGAAGCCTTTGCGTGAAGCTTCGCTGTCGATAATCTTCTGCTTTTGTTTCCGCCAGTCTCGCACACACGTTTAAGGAACTCCGAACGACCGCGATGCGGCCCGATTTCCGTCCGTCTTTTCTTTTAAACTTTTCTTTTAAAAGCGGCATCGTGGTGCACTCGAGTTTTTGGAGTCGGCCCTTCCATGCCGTCGATGCTAATGCACTACAAGATGGCGAACTCCTCAGCACACGCACAAAGTGCCGCACATGGGAAACACATAGGCAGAAATGGCCGACGCCCCATGCCGACGCACGGGTGGCACGTAGAGCACGGCCATTTTGGAAATGCCGATGGCAATAGAATGACTGTATTCATTTTTTTCGTACTCAATTCTAACGCGCATGCGATTTATGAACTCGCTTAATCGTAAAAAAGGTGCGCGTTAGATTCGAGTAATTACTGTACTCAAAATTCTATATATGTGGGTTTGATATATTCGTGTTCGACTGTATTGCGTGATTTGTTGAGAGAAATCAATTTTCAGCTGACTTTGATAATTTATTGCGTATTCCAGGCCAGTGCTGTGATACAATATTTGGCTCGCGTGTTGTCGGTAGCCTCTACTACCGATCAGCACCATTTTCTGACCATTCTGAAAAAGTGTTGCAGGGCCCCTTTAAGTATTGATATTGCACCTGAAATGCACGTAATATTGCTTTTTGATCAACAATGTTCACAAACATGAATGCAACCACCAGTTTAACATGACGGGATGTTTAGCAAGTGCTCGGACTTTGGCCGGGAGAGTGAATCATGTGACAGACAGACCATCAACTTCTACGTTCAAGTATCTCAAGAAAAACTATCGTCTTTAAAACAACTCTAAGAGCCTTCAACAAGCAGTGTACGCGATGTCACGTGAAAGCCGACAAGAGAAAGCTCAGAGGGAAACTCCAACTGGAAGTTCCTAGGGCCCAAAGTCCCAGGAGTTTGAATTCAGTGTGCCCACACCTGTTTGGCACGTGACAGGTCACTGCTGTAGACGTGAGTGAACCTCTGCTGCTGCAGGTGCTTGCCAAGCAGCTCGGCCTGCTCGAGGCCGATGGTCGACAGCGGTACATCCAGCTGACCTGCACATCATCATCAGTTTTAAGTAACAATCATTCACATCGTTCTAGGTTTCGAAGCCCTGATACTGCCACAAACTTACTCCTTCCTTGTTAATGTGGCGGGGTTTAACAAACAGAAGCTGTTACTACTGCATGTCACAAGCCACACCACAATGTTTAGAAACGGCATGATTGTTTACAGACTTCTATGTGAAAAACCCAATAAACATTATCATGGTCCAAAATGTATGATGAAGTGGTAACTGCACACCTGTATGATGTGAAAATGCTACCGCAATAACTTTGGGAATAAGTGCTGTAATGAGAAAGCTGGTGGGTATAGCACAACCCGCCTCATCTGTTTCCATTTCTCGGTTGGCCTACCCACCCTTCTCGGCAGCGAACAGTGGTAGGCAGAGTCCACAATTGCGGCTATGCCGGCTTCTGCAATATAACACGACACTAGCAATCACGCCATACACACACAGTTAGCAATCGAGCAAGGCTTCCCACAAGTATCGCTCATGTCGGAGCGGCACTAGGGTCACTTTTGTAGGGAGTAAGAAAAGCCCAGTAAATGTGCATCTGATACGGTGTGGCCAACATGCTCTTTCAAAGTGAAGAGGACCAACTGATGAAGTTCGTGCTACATAAAGTTGCCCATGGGCAACTTCATGTCACTTCAAGGACAGGCAGGACTGGGCTGAAAAGGAATGGTTTTGCAGAACTGAATGTCTGCACAATGCTCAGTGCCATGACGTCCGTAAAATTTAATAGCCATGGCTTTCTGCACAAATTTACCAGCTTGTTTAAGAGATGCAAAACTATGTTAGAGCCCGTTAACTGGCCCTTCAAGATTACGTGCAGTCCGCAACGGTGGAGCAGTAGTTATGGTGCTTGGCTGTTGACTCAAGGGTCACGAGTTCGATCTCAGCCACGGCCGTCACATTTTGAAGCTGGCAAGATGGTAGATGCTTGAGTACTGCGCGATATCAGAGCATGCTAAAGAACAACAGATGGTCTGAATTTCCGGAGCCCTCCATTACTGCGTCCCTCAATCATATCGTGGTTTTGGTACGTTAAGCCCCAGATACTATGATCAAGGTTACACGCAGGCCATGACCAATGACTTTTTTTTTTTTTTATTCCCAACGTGAGCACCGAATTCTGGAAGGTTCGATGAAAGCTGACCCATCTCATAAACGATTAGCCAGGACCTAACATTCATGCTCACTGTTAGCATTGGGTGGCGAGTGTTGCTTATATTTTGAGTCTTTCTACTAAATTGATAATTGATATGGGTGTTTAATGTCCCAAAACCACCTTAAGATTATGAGAGACGCTGTAGTGGAGGCCTCCAGAAATTTCGAACACCTGTGGTTCTCTAACATGCACCCAAATCTGAGCATGGGCGTACAGCATTTTCGCCTCCATCGAAAATGCAGCCGCCACAGCTGGGATTCGATCCTGCGCCTTGCGGGTCAGCAGCTAAGTATCTCAGCCACTAGACCACCCCAGCGAGGCAGTCTTTCTACTGGGTGCAAGTTTTTCCAATTGGTAGCAAGAGGTCAATCTGCATTTAATTTAGGTACATGGGTGTTCTTGCATTTTGGCCCTGAATCTAAGTATGGCTGCAATTGCCAGGAATCAAATCAGTGTCCTCGTGCTTAGTGGTGTGACACCTTACCTGCTAAGCTATAATGGCAGGTGTCTTCAATTGCTTATAAACCCATAAATTTGAAATGCATTTGCACACAAAAGCAATTAATGTTCCAAAATCGACAAACTGCTCTGGGACCTCCTAAGAAAATGTAGTCACGGTAAGTAAAGTGGCATAACAGTGGCATAGTACATTTATTATACAAAATATGGGAGAGCATTAAACAAAAACGTGTAAATGAAAGGCTCTGTATAGCAAGGTAAACCCAAGTACCATTACAAACATTTGAAGAATGCATGAACTATTGGATCAACTTTCGGCAAAGTCTATCCAATACATACTTACCGCCACTGTAGAATATGTACAGTGGCGGTAAGAATATTATAGACTACAGAAGTACATGCTCCCGTGAAATGAACACGAGAATGAAGACAAGAAAAGTATAGTAATGATAATAGAAATGTAAAGAAAGTACAGTGGACGAAAACACTGCTTACCGCCAGGAGAGACTGAACCTGTAACCTTTGGATAACGTGTCTGACGCTCTTTGAAGTAAGCTACAGCAGTCTTCGCAGTCAGATCCACTTCATTGGGTATTTCTATGGATGTAACGCTAGTAGTGTTAGCTGGCAGTGCTTGAAACCATGAAGGCGAGAGTGGGGCACTCTTTTCTGCCAGCTGACATCCCGCACCATGCAACATTTTTCACATTTTCTGCTAATGTAAACCTGGCGGTGTTAGCAGGCTCTGTTCATAGCCGTGACAGCTAGTGTGAAACAGTGTTTTGACAGCTGGCATCACGTAGTAAGTGAAGCTTATACGAACTGACTACTGGCCAATATATCCTTGCATGCCACGTGAAGGCATGAAGTCTACCAGAACAAGACCCTCAGTTTCAAAAAGGTGAGGGTCTTGCATATATGCCTATATGATCTCATTAGATCTAGTTGTTGAGCTGGTTGGTAACTCCTCATAATAGAGATACTTAGCACAACTTGAAATTTGCTAACACACCCACATTTACACACGCATCCTGATAACACAATTAGAGTGAATGCAAGTATGATTGTGAGCGCGTTTTTGAGGGAATTCCAGAGTTCTGCTGAGTATCTTTGCCATATGTCCCCGCATGTGCATGAGTAACCACCCAAGTTGGCCCTGCCCGAAATTTGTGAATACTCGTTTTAAAATAGTAACTGGCGCACTTTATATGCCACACCCGAAATTTCCACTTAGTGACGTTGGCTGCGTGGAAAAGCACGACAGGCAAGTCATTGCGGCCCAGAATACCGACTCGGTGTGGTCATGCACTCTTGAACAATAGAACTGTGCATCAAATCGAAATGATGCAATACAACACCCCTCAGACACAATGGGCACTAACAATTGCAAGCTCCCAGACATAGAAAAAAAAAGTGCGTGAGCAGGGTACATCGATGCCCCCTTAGTGAACTCCACGGCTTTTTCAGAAACCACTTGTAACAATTCGTTCAAACTCGGTTATAGTTGGAGTTTGCAGAAAGGTTGCATGTGACATGTGTGTGCAGTAAGTGCCACTAAGCGAAATTCCTATAGGATAACTGATGCAACCATAGAAACGCACAATGCAATGAAGAGTTATTTAACCTTTCTTTGGCTACATTTAAGTTAAGCAATATTCGTAAAACTACAAATGAATACCACCTTCACCAGTGAACACCAAATGTAGCCGCAGAGTTGCTGCTGAGGCAAGCTATCGTTGTGTGGCATTAGGTGCCACAGATAACATAAACACAGACAGACTGTGTGATACGACCAATCACACAGTCGATCGTGCTGAATGATATTAAAACGCCAGTCTGCACGCTTACAGGGTGCATTGCGGACAAGCGTTTACAATAACAGAGTACAGTGTTGAGAGACTTCAATTACTATCAATCAGAACAGATGGTTCAGTTTGAATAATTGCACGGTGACACGTTAGTATCAAGTCGACATCAGCCCGCATACCAGCCAAGGCAACTGCAATACACTCAGAACCCAAACCAAATGAGACGATGCATGGTGCACGGAGTTAGAGAGTCCGTGCGTCGCCTTGTACAGCTGCAAACACACCTTGAATGACGTTGTCTTTGTTGTGAAGTGTCTCCCCACTGCAAAATAGAGAACGGGAAATGCGTGCATTGAAACACTACACCGGCGTTCGTTTCCAGCCGTAGTTACGTCGGCATCCACCACACCAACCATGCGACCGGCATTTATCTGTCTCGCACTAACACACACGTCCACCGCACAGTGACATGCATCGTAAAATGTGCCGGCAAAATCACACAATTAGGGTGAGACCACGAATGTGCGCTCAACATCAGTGGCGCCTAAAGGAATGCGCAACGTACGCCGCTCAACAAATGCCGGGAACACATTGCTACGAACGTGAGGTGTTCGGAGCAAATGGCGTTTCGACAACGTATTTTACGATTACGCAGGCTGAATTTAGCATACATCCAAGGCATCAGGGTAAAAGAAACGAGAAAAGGCAAGATCTCCAATGCCGACGTAGCGGCTACGAGGTTCCGGCATTTTTTCGCAGGGGCCTCTTTTGCCAGGACAAACAAACACTGCAAGGCGTACTGAATTTAATGCACTCGCGTCTCAAGTTATGCCATCGCCACATTTCTTGCAGTTCGACGCAGTAGCTGCGAGAGCTACGGGCGTTAAACTGAAGTGCCTATGCGGCGATCAACAAGGAGAGGCTCTTTTTTTTAAGGCGCGAAGTGTTGTATGGTGCAGTACTCACTGGCGGACCAAGGTAAGTGCAAACATAACCCCCGTTTTAAGGAACTTCGGGGGTGAAAAAATAGTCATCAAGTAAGGCACACGGCTTTCCACAGCTTGCGCTCTGGTTCCCTCACGATACCCGCATATTACACACAAACTCGTATCACTGCACTTTTCTCTTCTTCACCGAAAAAAAAAAACTACACACATTCACACACACGCACACACACACGACGCGCTGGTTGTGGGAGCTCACTTCAACAGGGCGCCGATGATGATGATGCCTGCAGCGCGAAATGTCGTATGAGGAGGTTCTGTAGCGCCGCCACATATGGCATCGAGTTATCCCCATAGCTTCTTCGATTGCCTACCGGCATTTTCGTGGTGGTAGACGTAGTTTTCTACAACGTTACTAGTTGTTTTCTATAATATTTATTGGTAACTCTATAGCGGGACAGTGGTGACAGATTGTGGAGGCTAGAGATGCTGTGGGTGTTAAATAAACACTAACGAAAACTGCAATGTATCTGCGCTCTTGCATAGGAGTCAGAGCTTCATTTCAACCAGGGCTCACACGCAGACTAGCGATGTGGTCGCAAACAATGACTAGATCTCTTTAAAAACGTCACCTGAGGTGATGCACAGCAGTGGACTGGAATGGCCTTCCCCGTGACATTGCAGCCATCACGTGTTCATCAACGTTTGCGCAAAACATAAATACATATTGTTTGTCAGAAGATCACTCTCTGCAACCTCCATTTGTTAACCCACCCCTTATGTAATATCCCTTCACCGGGGTCTTTAAGGTAATAAAGTGAAGTGAAGTTTGTTCGATTGCAGGATAGTCAGGCTGCCCTTCATAGAGGCTCGTGCTTGTGTTAGTTTGTTGAGGGCGTAAAAATGCATGCAAATTAGTTTTAGCTGGAATTACCTGTGAGCTAAATATTCCTATGAATGGCGAAGAATAAAATCTGAA
The DNA here is from genome assembly GCF_013339725.1 of Rhipicephalus microplus. Lineage (NCBI taxonomy): Eukaryota > Metazoa > Arthropoda > Arachnida > Ixodida > Ixodidae > Rhipicephalus > Rhipicephalus microplus. The sequence continues at coordinate 191,156,010 of NC_051167.1, forward strand.
GCTAGAGTATAATCAATCCTAGGTTATGTAACCATTTGTTAGCTCTTCCACTTAGGCATTTTAGACCTCGTTTAGACGTGAAATGGAATTGCGTTTAATGGGATTCTAAAATACACAACGGTGCAGGGGTGGTGCCAGTGGGGGGTACGAGTGAGCAGGAGCTCATCCAAAATTCTCGCCTGCCTCCACTTTGATACCCCCCTCCAGATCATCAGACATGTTGATAACACGACACACAAGTTGTCCACCTCTTTGCCCCCTTGCCGTGGCTGCCCCCCCCCCCCCCCCCCCCCCGATAAAAAATTCTTGCGCCGCCTCTGCAACGGTTCCGTTGGTAAAGAATCAACGGCAGGCATAGAGTTTTCTAAATTTCAGGAAACTATATGACGGTCATAAGTAAAACTTATCAATGTTTTCAGGCTCACATTTATGAAGCGCGAGACCAGGCCTGCGTATGTAAGGATGGATACGAAAGGGTAACCTTGTGTAAGGCCTTTTAGAATCATATATACGTAGGACTCTTGTCCTATGTGAAATCCACGTGAACCGATTCTCGAGTCTGTAATCCCATTTTGGTAGAGTTTTTTACGAAAAAAATCTGCTGAACGAGATCTTGACGTATTTAAGGGAAACACAGGAGTTCATGCCCACGGGAAGCACTGCGGATCGAGTGCCACCACGGTACTCATCCCCTTGCGAAAAGGTTTATTGAATATGAATGCTTTCTCCGTCGCTTTACACAATGTTCCAAGCATGTTGTCTACCACAGCATCGCATCTTGGTCGCGGCATTGTTTCGTTTCTTGATTGAGCTGCAGCAATCTACCACGACTCTCAATGAGTACATGCAAAGTGTAGAGGAGTGTCAGGCTGGTATCACTTTTGCTAACGGTTTTTTGTTAAGATTTTGTCACGCGTTCGCTAAGTTCCAACTTACACAGGAAGAACTTTCACTGTTTTCTCCTAAGCTTCTTGTCATGTTCATTCATTTTTTATTGATTGGGAGATAGTTGCGGAATTTCTCAAATATGTAGCCATTTCCCTTTTTTAGACCTGTGTACCCCGTTTATAAAAAAGCTCAACAATTCATAAGTTATACTCGTCGCAAATCGACTGGTAAGCTGGGTGTACGATTGACTGTATATATACTTTAAACTGTTTGTGATTTGGAACCCATCAAATTGGTGCCAGCCGCGGTGATTTTTGGACCTCTCCACCAAATTTATTGAAGAACACGGTAAAATAGGGCTACCACCAACAAAGAATAATGCACTTTTCAAATTTCTGCGCAATCGTTTCATCTCTTTTTCTCTAAACGAACACATATTAAGCTGTAGTTATTTAAATCGCATTTCACCCCTTCTCTTCTTTGTGTTAAATAGCGTTAAGACTTCCTTCATAGACCTTATCCTGGGACCTCTACAAGCCCAGGATGTGGCGGTTCCTCTGTGGAAGAAGCCCACTGCACCTCAGTCGTGTCTCTCAAGACCTAAACAACGTGACCAACCAACCAACTCATTTCCCCTTTTATAATCGACCGAGTGGATAATCCCCCTTCGTGGGTATGAGAGACCCAAGCTGAATAAAGTTAATTCCCAATCACAATTCGAACTTATTTTCATTAATTTGTTTGTAGTTTACACTATGATTCAATACTTACATAATACTTAGATGACCGAATAATTCATTATCCTTCATTACAATTTTAAATGTTCCGTTATATTAACCACCGGTTCAAATGGTCGATCCCCCGTAGTGGGCACGTGTCACACGTAAAGGGTCAAGCAAGCGAACAAGCTAGTGATCTCATTGGTGGACAAAGACGACAGTCGAAGGCGCGTGCGTCAGCGTGCAGCAGGCGCTGAGGAGAGGCCTGCTCACCCGTGGGCCAGCTGCCCTCGGCCAAGACATGGCCGAAATGACTGCAACACCGTCAGCCACGCCAGCGTCACCCGCCGTCGCCAGCGGCGGCGGTGGCGTCTCCTACAGCAGCGGCCTGCTGGCTCAGGAAAGGGAGCGGTCGGCGTTTCGTCACGGGCTGATGGAATTGTCCCGCTGTTTGGCACGCCTTCAGCCGACGCCATGGCCCAAGGTATGTGCGCTTCCCTCAGGGGTTGAATTGGGGGAGGGGGGGGCGGTAAGGGTGACCGACCCGCTCTTAAAGTCCCACAACCCCCTCCCTTCAGGGCAGTCGCCTGCCTCATATGTAATCAATTAGGACAAATGAGTAGGAACACCGCGAAAGCGAATGAATAGTATAAACCGCTAATTCGCTTTCGCAGTGGTCCCACTCATTTATATATGGTGTGATGCAGTTCTTGGTGTGGCAGTCACTATTAAATACAAAGTCAGGACCCCGCCTGCTGACCTCGTTGGTTTCACAGCATGCGACACCCCTACCTCCTCCTCTCCCCCCCCCCTTCCCAGAAGAAGTGGCTGGGTTCACCCCGTGGAGAACGTTTCGGAGTTGGAGAATGGGAGAGAACGCAAAAGAGCTAGCACACGAGGACACATTTCTGTCTCCTTGCGTCCTATAGTTTTTCTCCTTGAGTTAACACAGGAGACAATAAAGTGATCACATTTACAGCGCAAAAAGACTGACGCAGACAAAAGGAATCAACACGTACGCAGGACGGGCACTAGCCATTTGTGATCCGGACATGTCTGCATCTAGAATTTTGCGCTGTGAATATGATTTCAAGTGACTCAAACCAAGTAATTCACATCACCACCTTGACTTAAGAGGAAGTTTATTGGTTCATGTCACGGACGGCTATTTTTGGTAACACCGCGTCACGGCAATTAACGGGCGCCGTACTCTCCGACTGACCGTGAGAAACGGCGGCGCATGAAAGGGATCCGAGAAGTGCAAAATGGGGTGCTCTTCTTAGAACGTCGCCGCCGACGATTAATCCTTTTGTAACTGGGGCGGCGTCTGCAAGGTCGTAGAAGGCCGCGGTATACCCCGAACAAGGATTAGACTACGAGAGGCACCCGCTCAGAGCTAAGTGGTTGACCGTTCCCACGGGGAAAAGCGTGGGAAACGCTCTGGTGGCCAAGCCGTATGACAACAACCCGACAGGTTGTCACTCTCGCTAGTTGAGGCCCTCTCCCAATTAAAAAAGGGGTGGGGTCAAAATATTTTTGGGGCGGAGTTTCCCTTCAATTAAACGCGCATGGTTGGACCCAGGTAGAGGTCTCTTGTCCCCAAGGAAGAGAGCGAGGAGACACGAGGGGGATTTAAGCGCAGGATTTTGCCCTGCCAGGCAGACTAGTCGCTGACCAAGATGGTGTAGAAACAGATCAACAAGCATCTCTTCTAGAAGTTTTTAGTGTGGCTCTCTATTGGCTGGCCACCTAAACTTAGCCGTTCGTCTAGTTGTGACGCGATATTAACGTCTGCAACGTAGACATCGGGACTTCGCCTCGAGTTAGCTCAACCTGCTCGAAGTCACCTGCAAGCACTAGCCTCCCGGAGCCACCAGCGTTGCAACACCGCCGACATCGCAGTCGTGCCAGAACTCTCTTCGACTTCTCGCATCCGATCGTCGGGGACACAACGCTGCCGGTCATCACACGTATGCCTTGACCTGTTTATACCTTCGAACTTTCTCCTCCGTCGTTCTATTCTTGTTAGTTTGTGTAGTTTGTAATAGTTCTCTCTCGTAAGCTGATTTATTGTTTCTGTTATATATTTCTTTAGACAAGTCATACGCCTTGCATCGCCTGCACACAGAGGAAGTGTATTGGTTCACGAAAGAATCATTGATGCGTTGTGTCTTGGCAGCCCCAGCACCGCCGGAGAACAGATAGCGTAACACCACAGCCCGGTGACGCTGCCAGCTGGGAACGCCGGAAAGCCACCACACGACGAAGCGCAGAGCACCGAAGGGAACGTCCACCTCCTCCGAGTGCTTGTCACCAACTATTTTACTTCCGCGTATATATATTTGTACAGATCCCTCTGTGGTGCCAGAGAACCGGTTACGAAACCGGAACCATAACCGAAACCCCGACGCCACAATCATGTCAGGAGAGACGGAAGGAAGCAGGGTGATGATGGTCCCTCTGGCTGTCTAGGTGGCCGGACACCCTAGCGCAAAGGTGACGCCGCTGGCCCAGCCAGGTGTCCGAACTGTAGCTTAGTTAAGTATGATAGAGCTAACCAAAGGAGAAGAATAGGTGTAACGATTCTGTTCATGGCACAAAAAGCTGTTAAGGACATTTTAGACGAAATCGAGAAGAAAAGGGCATTGAGAGCACATGTAGCGCGTATAGGAGAGATAACCACTGGTCATTTAGACTAAGTGACTGGATTCCAAGAGGGGGAGACAGAAAGTTGGGTGGGTATATGAAATGATTAAGGACCTTGGACCATATTTTGGTCGCAGCTGCCAAATGATCTGATCGATTGGTAGCACATAGGAAAGGCCGTTGTCCTGCAGCGGGCGTATTCAGGCTGTTGTTACTGCTCCTGATGATGATGATGATGATGATGATGATGATCCACGGCAGGAGCCCAAGTTGCAGTGAGGAGAAGTTTCACCACGCGTTATAAGGGAAAGAAGGAAATTAGTTTTGACTGTGGCCGTTTCAGGACCTGTGGAATAGAACCATGCCACTTAGGAGAAAGGCTATATTACCGGCTGTACTACACATTCCAACTTTGGGTTTGCAGGTTGCCAAGGTGATGGCCGCCTGTCCCGTGGAGCTCTCGCGCGGCGTGTTCCGCATCGACCAGCGTGGCCAGGACGCCGTCGTTTCCCTGTGCGTGTACCTGGTCGAGTCTGGCTTCCAGCACCGCGAGCGCATCGTGCCGTACCTGATGAAGCTTCTGCGAGGTCTGCTCAAGGCCTAACTTCGTTGAGGAAGTGAAGTACGAGCCGGACGAGAGGATTCCCGTGAGGGAGCGCTTCTGCTTCCTCCTGCAAACGGTGCTGTCCGACGTGGCGTACTACTGCGACGAGCTGGGCGAGGAGATCACCAACTGCCAGCTCGACTTCCTCGGCGCCCTGGTGCGCATCTGTGCCAGCGCGCACGCCTGCCAGCTCGGCCAGCGCGGAACCGTCGAGCACTGCCGCCACGCTCAATGTCAAGGCGAGTGTATACTACTTCACAAATATTTATACTACTACTGCGAATGTTTTCAGCATTAAACGGCATACTGGCCTCAGGGTAAACGGGAGTCGAACTGCGTATAACTCTCTGACCACAAGACCCACCTCGGGTACCCCGCAGGCCACACTGACGGATAAGCGGGTATATGTTTGAAGAACAGCGCTTTACAAGACGGAAGTATGCCCCTTCGCATCCCAACTTAAGTAGCGAGCAAGTCATTAGTCTGGCACCGCCTACCCACGCACATCGAGACCCCACGCAATTTTTCTTCAGGTACACACAACAGGGATATGCCCCAGGCTGAGTGACCACACAGCCACGCTTGCACACCAGCTTACCAACGTACATAGCGTCCAGCCTATATATGTAGGTGGATGTTTTGACGACACAAACTTGAAGCGTGGTATCGGGAGGCACGGCTCTCCTTGCTGGCACTGGCGGCGTCCTGCGCTGACCCCAGACCAGGCCCGGTGAGCGGCCGCTGCCAGCAGGCTCCATCATGACTTAGGCTCTACAAGAGTGCTCCACCCAACATAAACCAGAGCTTCATCATGAAATAAAGTTTATTCTTCCTATTTCGCATTCTAACTCTTCCACAATGTTAGTTTTGCACTATAAGTACTCGCAGTCACCATTATTTCAACAGTGAAGTGTGTGACCTGTACCCATCTTAACGTGTACGAAGGGATCTGAAGTTGCCCTGTCCTCTCTCGGTTCAGGTCGGCCAAACAGTGGTTCCGCTGATATTCGGCACGTGCCGCGCTCTGGGCCGCGCCAGCGTCGAGCTGCCGTTCATTATCTGCCGGATCTTCCCGCCGCCAGAGAAGGTGAACTTCGTCGAGGACGAGCTGGGAGTCGAGAGCTACGCCAAGAAGAAGCGGCGAGCCGAGATGTACAACCCGAACATGGTGTCGCGCCGCGCCATGGTCGACTACTGGATGGCGAAGGCGTGCCGTGGCGCTGCTCGTGAGCGCCGCGAGGGCTTGCTGCCGTACGAGAACATTACGACGCCGATTCCGTTCCAGGCGTCCACGTTCCTCTTCCGGACGTTCGGCTCGTCCTTTAGCCAGATCCGAGTCGTCGCGGAACGACCCGAAGTCGCTGCCAAAAACCACACGCTGTTCTCGGGTAACAAGATACAGGTGGGTTAATCATGCGCTTCAAAAGTACTAGTTGCTTTGGTCAGGTTCAAATAGCATACTGTATTTTTGGGTGTGCTACAAAAGCGAAGACGCACTGAGGCACGTCCAAAACCATGCCTCATTTGAACTTTCTTCAGTGGTTTTTGTGTGTACTTCGCAGTGTCCATTTTTCAAGCGACAGTCAAAAAGACAGTAACCGTAGACATACACGCAGAACGTTAGCTTACATTCGGCAAATAATTTTCGTTGTTGACAGTCCTGTAGACCGTTGACGAGTAATACTGTAAGCGTGCTGTTGTAGGTGAGTGGCCAGCGAGACTACGTGGTGTCATAAAACCACCACTCGATTTAAAACACGGGCTTTTACACATTTCAAGAACGCTCACACTGGTTATTTCAAGAAGTATAATCATCTTGTTTTATGCACTTCTTCATTGACTCCTTTCCTGGTCACGTGACGTGCGTGACGATGACTACCACTATCACCATTATCATTATCAGTATAGGACTACTACAAATATGGCTGCTACTATACTGCTACTACTATTACTAGTTTTACTGGTTTAGATCTGCTTCGCCAGGTGCCACAACGATGTAATAGATATTGAAATCATGCACAGACATGCTTATGTTCCGGCTCAATACACGCTATTTTATGAACATGAATTAGGAAGAAAGATAAAGACTTCATTACATCGAGAGTTTCGTTATAGAAAGTTTTGACTCTATCGAAGTTTAACTGTATATTGCTTGGACTCGCAGCTTATCCTTGCGTACGCCGACCGCATTCCTGTCGGACGAGATGATCGACTACCTGGACCAGTGTGCCGTCAGTGCGCACGACACAGGACAGCTCGCCATCAATCCGTATCGCTCGTTCGGGGAGATGCTCAAGATGGTGTGGATAAACCTGCTCTATGAGCTACTCTGCTCGTACACCCTCGCCGAAAAGGACGAATGGAAGACGAATTCGCCGCTCTTCTTCAGTCTCGCGAAGGACATCCAGAAGCTCGCCAAGCATCTCTTTCTTGCCGGCCAGAAGGACATACAGGTGAGTGGCGCTCGAACTTTACGCAGAGATGGGCCGAGAGATATTTGTCAGTTAAGTTAAAAGAAGGCAGTCACTGCTTTACTCTCATTTCAACATTCATTGAGAACCTTTTGTTTTGTACTCATCTAAAGGGGGTGGAGGCACTCCGAAAAAAAATTCCGCCATATCCACGAAGTGAATGATGATGAGTGGGCGAAGCTCCGGAGGTAAACCTGGTAAACCATGAATCCTCTGTACATTTTGCGCCCACTCGATTTTATTACATCGCTCCCCCTAGCGTACGTCGCCGCACTAAATCGAACGATTGCCTTCAACCAATGACACGCACCATATGTGACATCATTCCTATTTTATAAGATCTCGCGTCTTTCATCAACTACAAGTACCGCTTTCTAGTTTATAACATCTTGCATCTTTTCATCATCAGCTACAAGTACCACCATCTAGTAAACACTACAAGAACTAAACGAGAGGTGGCTACATACAGGAGACGGTACCGCCATCTAGTGAACACTGCAAGAACTAAACTAGAGGTGGCTACATACAGGGGACGGTACTGCCATCTAGTGAACACTGCAAGAACTAAACTAGAGGTGGCTACATACAGGCTACAGGGGACGCACACCCACGCCCTAAGGAGCTTCGACCCTAAAACTTTGCGACCCTTCCTCCCCCAGACCCTCACTCAACAGAGAACCCTGTGCACGTCTATGCATTATGGATAAGTATTTAAGTGACGTCGCTTTCAATACAGTTGTGGGTTCATCGAAGTGGCTGAAACGCTCGTTAGCTCTTTCAGAATGCTTGCGACACGGTATTCCGGTCTATACAAAAAAGGTTAGGCACTCGCTCGCTGGATTTCGTGCCAAGTGGTTGTGCCCCCGCAATCTCCGACGACAGTGCAGCTCTGGCCGTATGGCTCGCTCTACGCCATCTCCTGACGCCGACAAGAGCTCTCGCTGAGTGGTGCCCCGTCTTCGGACTCTTGCAACCGTGTCTATCTTTCCCACCTTCTCCTTATTTCCGTACGTGGGTCTCTCTGTGCCATTCCCTATCTCTATCCCTATCACTTTGATCTTCCCAATCCCTCGCGAGCCACTGTCGAGGTGTCGTACTGTGATGCAGACAGTTATGGGGCTCACTTTTATCTTCTTTTCTCTCTTTTAAGAACCACTTATAGAAAGAGGTTAATCTACCCAACCTAAGCAGCGCTGAGAGCTTGATGGCCGGTTTACTATAACGACGGTACTGACGTCTTGTGACGCTTCGGGCAGCCGCTCGTTTGTTTGTTTTCACTAAGTGTGCTTGAAGTCTAAAAAGGCAACGGTTATTCGGCATTAGGACGCTACTGAAACTTTGCCCCAGCGGAGAATGGTAACACTTCTACGTTTCTGCTATTACGGTTCGGTGTTTACCTGGTTCATCTCGGCTCCGCCAGATGGCAACACCGGTCCGTCCTCTCACGCTTACGGAATTCGCCAATGGGCACAGTCGTCTTTTACGACAAAGAATGCGACTGCATTGTGATGTGTCCCGTGCTGTTCTCGTGGGTGACAGGTGAAGGCGTACGATGCGAGCGAGCAGGAACAGAAGGAGCATGGATACGCGTGCGTGCACCGGTTCCGTGCGAGCGTTCAGACGGTGGCCACTTGCGTGGAGATCCTCGTTTGGGCCGAGGTTGACGAGAACGGCGCCGACCTGCTGTGCGGCAAGCTCGCCGAGAAGCTGCAAGCGGCCCATGGTCTCAAGCTTGCACTGGGTACGCCATTCCCATAGAAATGCTTTATTGAAATATAGGGTACGCGGTATATGTTAGTTTTAACGTGATATTTTAGAAGCCGCTGCATGCATTCACATATTTCACATGTCGAAACGCCCCTGAGTATAACAGACACCCTTTTTGATGCCTACGTTGCCTATCCTTCCTATGGCCCACTCTCAAATTTTAAAGTGGGATCAGTAATTCAATGTACCTTTTCTCCGCAACCACCGAAATGAATGTAATGATGGCCGTAGCTTAAATGTCAACTAAAAGAAAATAGGACGTTCTTTAGGTAGTTACTGTAAATAAAATAGCTGCATTCACAAAGCCACTGAGTTTGTGTATTGTTGTTTAAGAAATCAGCATTTTTTTGTTGAGATTGTTTCCAACTTGTATGCATGCAAAGTTTTATCATAACAGTTTTATGAGCACTTAGGGCTTACACCAGTGGGCACGCGGCGCACTTTGGAGCTGCATTTAAGGAACTTGGAGCGGCCGCTCGACATCAGGCTTTAACAGGTTTGTTCCTCAGAGTAGAGTACAGTAGATTTTTAGGTTTCCAAATTGCAAATACGATATTTTTGGGGAGTTTACCCTACCACTGCTGCAGTCACCCGACTTTGGGGCCCTCGTCTGCATACTTTTAACTGCGAGCTTCTATTTTGAATGAATAAAAACTGAAACTGAAGCTAAAAAAATCACTTGAAAAGGAAACTGTATTGAAACAATGAATCTGTTTAGATTGACAAATTCTGCTCTGGCAACTTCAAAGTCGTTAGCATCCATTAACCTCACCAGCAGTAAACGATTCAATTAAGATCGATGTCAATTTTTAAATTTCTTGCCGAAATCTCTGCGCATGACTTCACGGATTTCAAAGTAGGTAAAAATTTATGAGAGTACAATTTATCAATCCAAGCCAATTCGTTGTTTCGGCGAAACGTTGGCATGGACTATTGGTTCATTCATGACACCCGAAGAACACAACGACACACAAGGAACATGGGGGACTGGCTCTATCTATGCTCCTTGTCCTTCTTCAGATGTCATATTGTCACGGGCTAAGTAGATGCCTGAGGATGACGACGACGAAGTGCTGAACGGGAACGTGCTCGGACTGCAGCAGCGTCGTACGCATTAGCTCGCCAGTATATTCGCCAGTACGCATTTGCTCACCAGTGTATACTTTATTCCCCGTAACATCATTGGTGGAGGTGCTGGGTACCACTCGCTATACAGCCCAACGAGCTGGATCTTCGCAGCGGACGGCGCATTGCAGCTACCACAATGACTGACCAGGCTACTCAATGTCAACAAGATCCGTCAGCCCCGCAGCCGATCGTTGTGGTGCAACCTCGTGACCCAGGTCCATTCAACGGCACAAGTGGCATAGACGTCGATGACTGGCTGGTTCAATATGAGCGCGTCAGCAGCAGCAACCATTGGGGTCCGACGCTTATGTTGGCGAACATCATCTTCTACTTGCATGGCACGGCAAAACTCTGGTACGAGACACATCAAGAAGAGTTGACTAGCTGGGACGTCTGTAAGCAGAAATTGCGCTATCTATTTGGGAAACCCATCGGACGTCAAGTGGCCGCAAAGAAAAAGCTTGCGACTCGTGCCCAGACATCCACAGAGCCGTACATCGCGTACATCCAGGACGTGTTGGCTTTGTGCCGCAAGGTCGACAAGGACATGCTCGACGAGGACTAAGTCGGACACAACCTGAAAGGAATTGCGGATGACGCCTTCAATATTCCCTGTGCAAGAACTGCTCGACGGTGGAGTCGGTCATCGAAGCATGTCGTCGCTTCGAACAGGCAAAAAGTAGGCGCATAGTTCACCGATTTGACCGCCTTCCCAACACGGCGGTTACGTCCTCTTGCGAAGATTTGCCCACACTACACCAACCACCAGCGCCAGAAAACGTCACCAGAATAGTCCGTCGGGAACTCCAGGCTATGGCTCCCGCTATGTCTAGCGTCAGTGCGCCAGGACACAACCTCGATGCTGTTTCAATGATACAGGCCGTGGTTCGCCAAGAGATCGCGAATATGGGCATTTCGCCACCTCATCAAAATGCACCTGCTACTTCCAGCTCGGCCCCAGTCGTTGCGGCTGCCACTCCGAACCGCACGTTCGCGCCACGACGAAACCCAGCTGAATGGCGCACTCATGATGATCGGCGCATATGTTTCACGTGCCATTGGATAGGACACATCGCTCGCCATTGCCGCAGCCGTTGGACCTCATCACCTCGGCCGAGATTCTACGATTGGGGACCTCGCTCCGAACGCGCACCTTATGCCCCGTCCTACCATGCTGAGACAGGTGCAGAACATAATCCAGAACGTCGGACCAGCCGCTCGCCATCGCCCGTGCGTCGTCAGTCCCGCTCGCCCCAACCCCGCCGTTCTCGGTCTCCCTACGACCGTCGCTCGGAAAACTAGCCGGTGCAGCCCCCTGAGGTGACGCTGCATACACGACTCGGACTGCAAATCCTCTGATTACTCCCGACCAGCGGTGCAACCTCCTTACAATTCTCGTTGATGGTTTACCTATAACTGCTCTTATTGATACCGGTGCACAACTATCTGTGATGAGCTCAGACCTCCGCCGCCGCATCCAAAAAGTTCTGACGCCTGCGATTGCACCTACCGTTCGTACAGCGGATGGGAGTACTCCTGCTGTGCTCGGAATGTGCACTGCGCGATTAACAATTTCTGAGCATCAAACTTCAGTTCTGTTCGCTGTACTGAAAAATTGCCCTCGTGACCTCATCCTTGGACTCGACTTTCTGACTTCACACGCTGCGCTCATTGACTGTTCCAAAGGTCTTCTTCGGCTCGAACTACCATCCTTTTCGGAGACCATCTCTACCAGCCCACCTCGTCTACGCTCTGTCGATTTCCTTAGACTTCCACCGCAAGCCGCAGTCCAAGTCCAACTCTCGCCATATCCTGCAGTACCCGATGGTGATTATGTTGCTGCCCCAATTTCTGACGTCGCCATGACACGCAATGTTGCACTCCCCAACACGGTGGTTACCGTTAAGGACAACCGAACTTCGTTTCCCGTCCTCAATTTCGGCCTCTCAGCACAAGTTATTCCTCGCGGCATGTCACTTGCGCATCTTACACCACTGGTCGACCACACAGTTTCCGCTCTAACCACTGATTCGCCACCCGAATTTTCATCAACGTCGTTCTCGTCACGTTCCTGTTCCGACCTTTTCAAGCCAATGCTATCTGACCAGCTCACCTCTGAACAAGTCTCTGCTTTCTGCCGTGTGCTTGCTTCTTATCAGGACATCTTTGACTTTGGCGACCGTAATTTGGGCGAGACATCCGTGGTAACCCATCGCATCGACACCTGTGATGCTAGACCCATTCGCCGACGACCCTACCGTGTGTCAGCCCCGGAGCATGCTAATATACAGCGAGAAGTCGATAAAATGCTCGATAAGGGCATAATCGAACCCTCATCTAGTCCCTGGTCCTCACCCGTTGTACTTGTTAAAAAGAAGGACAATAGCTGGAGATTCTGTGTTGATTACCGCCATCTGAACCATATTACCAAGAAAGATGTCTATCCCCTACCGCGCATAGATGATGCACTCGATTGCTTGCACGGTGCCAAATATTTCTCTTCAATAGACCTTCGCTCAGGCTACTGGCAGATCGCTGTTGACGACAAAGACAGAGAGAAGACGGCCTTCGTGACTCCTGATGGACTTTATCAGTTCAAGATGATGCCTTTTGGATTATGCAATGCCCCCGCGACATTTGAGCGCATGATGGACTCTCTCCTTCGAGGCATGAAGTGGACCATGTGCCTCTGCTATCTTGACGACGTTATTGTTTTTTCGACTACTTTCGACGACTATGTTACCCGTCTGTCTGCAGTGCTTGATGTTTTTCGACGTGCCAACTTGCAACTTAACTTGTCCAAATGCCGCTTTGGGCAACGTCAAATCTGCGTACTCGGCCATCTTGTTAACGCTGCAGGCGTTCAACCAGACCCTGCGAAAGTCCGAGCAGTTCACGACTTCCCCACACCCCGCTCAGCCAAGGACGTCCGAAGTTTTCTGGGACTGTGCTCCTATTTCCGTCGTTTTGTCGAGAAGTTTGCTGAAGTAGCCCGTCCTCTAACCTGCCTCCTCAAAACGGATGTCGAATTCACCTGGGGCCAACAGCAAGCAAACGCCTTCTCGTCGCTCGCTAACATTCTCATCAATCCACCAGTCCTAGCACACTTCGACCCATCTGCCGCCACGGAGCTTCGTACTGACGCCAGTGGCCACGGCATAGGCGCAGTGCTCGCGCAGCGGCAACAAGGCATGCACCGCGTCGTCGCGTATGCAAGCCGACTGTTGTCGCGCTCGGAACAAAATTATTCCATCACAGAACGCGAGTGCTTAGCTCTCGTCTGGGCCATTGCGAAATTCTGACCGTACCTGTATGGCCGACCATTCTCAGTTATTACCGACCACCATGCGCTTTGCTGGCTCTCCTCACTCAAGGACCCTACGGGACGCCTTGGTCGCTGGGCGCTGCGCTTACAAGAGTACACTTTTTCCGTATCCTATAAATCCGGACAACTTCACAAGGATGCCGACTGCTTGTCCCGTTACCCAGTCGATCCCCCTGACACGAGAGAAGATGAGCAAGAGGCCCTCGTTCTTTCAATTACCGACTTCACCGACATAGCTGCTGAACATGGCCGCGACCCCTCTTTGCGTGCTATTATCAATGGTCTGCACACTCCCCACCCTGGCCACTCCTTGCAACTGTTCGTTCTTCACAACGACATCTTGCACCGCTACAACACCCGCCCTGATGGTGCTGAGCTTTTACTCGTTGTTCCTGTGCATCTTCGCTCGGACGTTTTGGCCCAGCTGCATGATGCCCCCTCCGCTGGACACCTAGGGGTGTCACGCACGTATGACCGCATTCGCCGCTGATTCTTTTGGCCTGGCTTCTACCGTTCTGTGCGACAGCACGTTGCGGCATGCGACCTCTGCCAACGCCGCAAGACACCTGCTCTGAGACCTGCTGGTACCCTCCAGCCCATTGATGTACCAGATGAGCCATTTTTCCGAGTCGGCCTCGATCTTCTGGGACCCTTTCCCGTGTCGGCCACCGGTAATAAGTGGATTGCTATTGCTACCGACTACGCAACGCGGTATGCCGTTACACGCGCCCTCCCCACCAGTTGTGCTACTAATGTAGCCGATTTCCTTCTCCATGACATCATTCTGCGTCATAGTGCTCCTCGTCAGTTGATCACCGACCACGGCAGCTGTTTTCTATCAAAAGTAGTCGACGAGCTCCTGCGATCCGGCTCTACCCACCACAAGTTCACTACAGCGTACCATCCGCAAACCAACGGCGTCACGGAACGCCTCAACCGTACCTTGACGAATATGTTAGCGATGTACGTCTCCAAGGATCACAAAGATTGGGACATCCACTTACCTTTCGTTACCTTCGCATACAACAGTTCACGTCATGATACAGCTGGATTTTCCCCTTTTTACCTACTGTTCGGTTATGACCCGCCTTTGCTCATGGACACCATGCTCCAATCTGACGCCCTCTCATCGACTGCTTATGCTCGTGATGCCCTGGCTCGAGCTGACATCGCCCGCCAAGTCGCCCGGGATCGTTTATGTGCCTCGCAGCTTAACCAAAAGAGTGCTTACGATCGCCGGCACCGCGACGTACAGTACTCTCCGGGGTCACTCGTCTTGCTGTGGTTGCCATCACGTCGTGTTGGTCTCAGCGAAAAACTAATGTCCCGTTACGTTGGCCCCTACCGCGTCATACGCAAGGTCACCAGCGTGACCTATGAGCTAGCTCCACTCCATACCACGTCAGTACCAGCTTCAGTCTCGACCGATATAGTGCACGTCTCACGGCTTAAACCATACTTCTCACGCCTCGAGAATTGATCCCACCGGGACGGTGCTTCTGCCGCCGGCGGGTAATGTCACGGGCTAAGTAGATGCCTGAGGATGACGACGACGAAGTGCTGAACGGAAACGTGCTCGGACTGCAGCAGCGTCGTACGCATTAGCTCGCCAGTATATTCGCGAGTACGCATTTGCTCACCAGTGTATACTTTATTCCCCGTAACAATATGAGTGTCCCTTCAAGTAGAAAATAATCCCAGCGTATCCACTGAGTGAAAGATGATGAGTGGGACGAAGCATCTGTCCGTCCGTTCGTCTGTCTGTCTGTTGGTCTGTGGGACAGACGGACGGATGGACGCTTCGCTCCACTCATCATCATTCACTCCGTGAATATGCTGTGAATTTCTTATTTAGCAGTACTATCTATCCTCTTTAATCATCAACCACACAAAAATCATAAACTCCATCAAGTGATAATATTTCCAAGGACATATACAACGCCTAATAGTGAGCAAACCACACAAAAAACCATAAACGCCATCTGGTGATAGTATTCTCAATGACATATACAACGTCTACTAGGGAGCAAATATTAAAACTAACTACAAGTGGCTCCTACTACAACATACTGTTACGAAGGAACGACCACACCCTAAGGAGTTGCAGCGCTAAAACGGGGTAGCCTGGTGAACTTCCAGATTTCCGTGCAGGTCACCTCCCCATACTCATCAGCTGCCTGGATGGCATCAGGACGCTGGCCGAGATGTTCCCACTGATCGTGGACGGCTGCGTGCTGGCGGCGCGCGATTTCCTCGGTGCTCCGGCGCCCGTCCTGCTCAAGCTTTACCAGTGCATGGAAGAGCTCGTCAGTGGCGACAACGCTGGCGTCAGGTCCATCTGTCAGGCAGCACTCAGACAGGTCCGTCTGGTACACTGCACAGCACGCTTCAAGTGCGCGAGGATATAATGTTTGTGGCGACAACTGCAAGCTATAGAACCTTCCCTTTCTATTAGCTTCTCCCCCACATTGATCCTTCCAGTTACTCCACTTCTTCTTGTGAATTCAACGCTTCTTACACAGCAGGCTTGAACGATTTAGTGTGAACGTGCTCTAAGCGCGCGCACTGCCCTCTTTTCCTGAAGCACGTAATTTCTAGGGAGGAGCAGAGCAACTGCCTTGCGTCTCCCGCAGCCAGATGCTCACGACACTATCTTGGAGTGGGCTAAGAGGGTAGAACAGGTTTATCTCGAATATTTTCTCTCTACATCCTTGTCATTTTGGCCCTTCTATATAAACACGGAAAAATTGATTTGAACATTAGTTCATATAGACCCCCCTAAGCTTCGATTTTATGAGATGACGCACGAAGCACACACACACACACACACACACACACACACACACACACACACACACACACACACACACACACACACACACACACACACACACACACACACACGCACACACGCACACACGCGCACACGCGCACGCACACACGCACACGCACACGCACGCACACGCACACGCACACGCACACACACGCACACGCACACGCACACGCACACGCGCACGCGCACACGCACACGCACACACACACACACACAGACACACACACACACACAGGCACACGCGCACACACACACACACGCGCGCACACACACACACACGCAAACACACACACTCACACACACACACACACACACACACACACACACACACACACACACACACACACACACACACACACACACACACACACACACGTACGCTTGCTTGCTTGCCTTAGTTTTTGGTGGAGACCTAAACCGGGCCGCAAGGAAAACCAAATTTCGAACAACGTTTGCCTGTTATCTGTGTTCGCATATATCTCAAATTTCCGTCATGGCCAACGCTGTGTTTCCGCTCGCAACAAAAGACGCCACCGTTGACACCGACACTGCGCAGTTCCTACGAAACAAGCTGTTTGAAGCTATCACATTAAAAAAAATTGCAGGTACGCGATGCCGGCATCGAGTGCCTGTGTGGAGTGCTTCGAGTGGGCGTTGAGCGTGATCCCGAGATTGTGCAAGCGTACTTGGCCTCTGCCTCAAATCGACTCTTCCAGGTACGTGCCAAGAAGAGTCCATTGCTTGTGAAGCAGCTACGGTGGCAACGTCCCTTTCAGTAGGTTATCCCTATACTGCTAATAGTACTAATAACAATACTACTACTGGTATTACTACTACCACTACTACCACCACCACTATACTACCATTATATAATAATAATGTTGGAGTTTCATGTCCAGAAACTACGATGCGATTATTCGGAACGTCGTAGTAGAGGCACGAGGACGAAGCAAGCATAAAGGGACAATGGCTCCAGAAGTTTATAACCAACCGGCGTTCTCTAATTCAAAGTACACTGGTCTCTCGCTTTTCGCCTTGATGGAAATACAGCTGCGCGATTGTGACCTATGTGGGGTATACCTCGTTAAGCTGAAGGCATATCGTGTTGGTCTCGTCGTATGCTTCGTGCAGGCCGAAATAAGCGGCGGAGAAGGAGCCCTGATCGCCATCAACACGGTCATGGCGTTGGGCAAGATGGCGGTGCTGCTGAAGGGCACGCCGAAGACGGAAAAGTCGGTGCTGCAGTTCTTCCAACAGCGCTTCTGTAAACCGCCTTCGACGCTGGACACACTCATTGTGGATCAGATGGGCCGCATGCTGGTCGCTAAGGTGGACCGGACTGTCAGGGACGAGATCTTGAAGATGCTCACCATGGTAACGCTTGTATCCAACTCCGTGCAGGCAAAGATTGCGGACGCCGACATCAAGTGAGTTTACGTAGTGAACGTTGTTTGAAGGACTAAGAGTAAGAAAGATAAGAAATTCGGTAGCATGGACTGAGTAGAAATGGGGCAACTTAGACAAAATTTTAACGAAAAAAAACGAGAGAGCTTCACACTAATGGTGGCAAGTGAAGCAGTTGTTCATGCGGTTATGCAATGAGGTTTGTGCGGTTGTCCAATGTCCATTGTAGTCAGGCTGGCTTGCAGATGCTCAGCGACAAACTCTTAGAGATCAGTAAAGTATTTTATACCTGTCGTCTTATTGCATAGAGAGCGTTAACCATGCATAGAAAGGAAACATAAAATGTACATTTTGCAGTGTCTTTATCCACTAACTACACCTTAAGAATTTAGCGCCAATGTTGCCATCCTGTTCTTTTTCCTTCATTTTGAAGTGTTCCTTTCAAATACCGAATATGTTTCGAGAGTTAACTTTAGAGCGTTTCTTTTGTACTGAAACTACATCGTCTTACGTTGGTCAAATTTCGCGAAGTGGTAGGGCTGGCCAAAACTTGATTTGAGTGAGCTCAAAATGCAGCATATATAACTTTTGTTGTGAGGCATCAATTATAACTAACCGTATGTAACAGGACTGTTGATGGTGAAAAAAAAACGCTCGTTTATTGCTACATAACGTCTGTCCTGGCAAGTGCACTAGCCAAAATTTAGTCTTTCCCTGCCTAAGCGTCGGGACTTGGTTTACAGTGCAAAGCGTTCCTTATTCGACCACGGGCTAAGTGCACTCGTTGAAATGCCAGCTCCAGCCTGAGAACACATTCTTTAAACTAAATTTATTTCCTAATGCTTTCATATTCCTGCACAACTGATCATATTTTATAAATGCCAAAAGTATAATAAAAGACGATACATGACTTTCACACACAATTGTGTCTGAAGCTTCCGTAATTGTCTCAATTAGAAGGTTAAGGTTCTAGAGGAAAGCAATTATTTGGGCAGAGAGATCACTAATTTGTAGGCTTAGTCTCAACCCCAATGTTTGCCTTCAATTTCATCTCAAAGCAAGCAATGTGAGCATCACTTACTACATTATATTCAGGTTTCCCGGCTACAGACATGTAGCCTTGCCCGTCATCAAGGTCCTTATCAAGGTGGCCTCGGGCATCGAAGGCTCGGACGAGCAGCTCGAGATGCTCGGTACCCTTCTCGAGCTATTCGTGCAGATCGGACTCGACGGTTGTCGTTACTGCGAGAACCAGCTGGCCTTTAAGGACTCTGGCTGCGCCGCAAACATGGGTGTTCTCATACCTGTCATCTCTGCACTGGTGCAGCGTATGGACCCCGTCGTGGGTGCCAAGCCGCGGATGCACAAGCTATTCTGGGACTTCTGGCTGTACGCCTCACTCATGGGCTTCACCGTGCTCTCCGGCGTGTGGCCCATCGACTGGTACTACGGCACCGCTGACATCGCCCTCAAGTCCCCCATCCTGGTATGCAAGGAACACCTAAGGCCCATCCTGCAGTTCAACAACCCTATCCGTCACGAGACCGCGGCCATCGTCGACCTGAACGACGTCAAGTTCCAGCTCCTGAAGGAACTCAAGGGAGGTACCGAGATAAGCACAATACTGTACAAGATGAACTACCAGCAGGCCACCTACCTTCTTTCCGTTAACGACTTGGAGCCCTTCGAGTTCAGAACTCCGTGACCACTAAGACGCCGTACCAGACCATTATGCAGTACCTCGAGTTCCCGCTCATCCAGAAGGACAAAGGTGGCATGTTCATTTGCATGTCGGCCGTTGCCGACAAGGTCTTCGAGATGTTCCTCGATGTGATGCAGGACAAGCCCAAGCACGAGGACCGTGAGGCCGAGCTGGAGGAGGCATTTGTGTTCCTCCTCGTGAAGTTCGTCGATCCCCGAAAAGCAGATACGGCGCGTGGCCGACAAGTTCATTTCGAATTTCATCGATCGCTTCCCGCATTTGTTGTGGAGTCCGCAAGGTGAGATGTACAAGGCATTAGTTGGACCGTTTAGACAAGAAAAACGATGAGTGCGGCTGCTGTGTGTCAGGCTACGAGATAGTTGTGGACTTCATGCAGGGCAGGCACTCATGGCATACTGTGCGGTGCTCGCCAAAGGTTATTGGGGAACTTGAAATTCATAAACAAATGTCGTGGCGATGAATGGTCTCGGTCGAGCATATAATTTATTAGCCCGATAGGAGCACCATATCGTCGTTATCCTCAATGCTTCGAAGTGGCAACCATGTTTGGTTTCGCTTAACTATTTGCTGTTGTCATCTATACCATTCACTGGCCAAGTTCGTTGGCTCATGTTAGACGTCTTTTGACAACAAAACGAGTTTCACTGCTCTCTGTCAGCAATGAGACTGAAGAATAGCCCGTGTCGAAACGGTGGTGGCAAGCTGACATCGGCGTGAGAAATATGGTAATTAAATGGTTGTTGTTAATCTTATGTCGCTGGCTTCACAGGCTAGAATATGTGCAGCAGGGCCCTGTTATTACGCGTTTCTTCAACCATGCCGTTACTCGGGCAGGTCCTCTGGGCCATGCTGGACATCTTGCAGGCACTGGCCTACTCCCTGGAGCTGGACCCCAATGAGACCGGCCAGGAGGTGATCGTCCCCTTCACCCCGTACTCAATCACACTAACTGACACCATGGACGGACGGGAGACCATTGTTCGGGATCTGGCCGCCCACTGCCAGGGTATCGTTCAGGAGGCTGTCAAATGGGCACCCATAGCTACGCGCTCCCACCTCCAAGAGTACATGGTCACCAACTCGGAACTGGTTGAGGCGCTGACCCAGCATACCGGTGTGGGCCTGGCCATTGAAAGCATCATGCTTTTCGCAGGCCTGAACGCGAGTTCCTCACCCCAGTCCACTTCCCTGCTAGAGCGGTGGCCGGCTTGCGTCAAGAAGGACTACTCCGAGTTTGTGTGCTCCATGGAGATACGCTGCCGGTATTCGGGAGAAGTGGCGGGCCTGCTCATGAGTTCCAAGAACACGGAATACACGCGAAAGGAGCTCGCGGCCAAGCTGCTCAACCAGCTGCACACCAGTTGGAAGACGTCGAACAAGAAGCTCCACAAGCGATGTATATTCCGCATATGCGCCCTATTGGTCAGCATGAAAGGTCTGGACCGGAGGCTGTTGCGGGCTCTGTGCTGGTCGCCCGTCGAGTACTTCTCCGAGGAGCCGACACGCAACGCCATTTACTGCTGGCAGTGGTTCCTGGCGGCCAAGCCCGACCAGGAGCTTCGCTTCCTGCACGAGATGTCCAACGCGTGGCTGGCCACGGTCGAACGTGAGCTGGGCCTCTTCTCGAAGGACCCCGTGCAGACGGACCCGTGTGCCGTTGGCGAGAAGAGCGACTTGCGACCGAAGTCTCCTTACATCGCGCCGCACGAGGTTTGGGTGATATTGTTTTTCATTTTGGCCTGGGATAGAACGCACAGCATCATTAGTAAAACTAAGTTTTGGGATTGTTCAATGTAAAACATGAGCGCTATTAAGCGTTCATACACGACCAGGACGAAACAGTCAACGCAAAGCATCAATTAGTAGAACGAATTTTGGGAAGTGTTTAATGTAAAACATGAGCACTATTAAGCGTCCATACACGAACAGCACGAAGCAGTCAAGCGCTTATGACGTTTTTTTTAAAGAGTGCTTTTTTGCTTTCAGAGAGAGGTGATGGCATTGTCCAGGTATGTGATATTTTCTTGACTAACCGCAATGCTGTATCGCTTGATTGAGCGAGTGGTAGTGAAAACACCTGTTGATGGCAGTGGTCACTGGTCAGGCGAATATTCCGATGTGCTACGCCATTTTCCATTTTTTCATCAACAATAATAGTCATCAATGAGTCAATTTGCTAACGAGATATATTCATTCGATGCAGGTGTGGGTCAACTTCATCGTTGAGAAGATTGAGTCGGCCAAGTTCAGCAGTCAGGCAGAGATCGAAATATTCACCAACCTCTTCTACCGGTCCTTCTCAGCCCACCATCGGGGACGAGAAATTCAGCTGCCGTCACATATCGGTGGTAGGAACGAGGTTCAACCTGCTGAGCAGTGCCGTGTCGCTACTGCAGAGCGACGCCGACGCGCTGAGTAGCCAGATGATCCGCAGCATCCTCAGGGAGCGCATCTACTCCGCATGCCTGGACTACTTCTGTGGGCCGCAGTCGTTCCCGACCGAGCGCGGAGGCAAGCTACGCGAGAGCATACTCATGATGGTAAAGTTCTGGATGGCGATGCACAACGACAAGAAGTTCCTGCGCCGCACCAGTTTCGGCAAAGACATTGTGGGTAACCAGCTGGCTAATCGCAGCCAAGGGTCGTCGGTGGGAAGCTCGGCGACGGAGAGCGGGTATGTGAGGATATTAATTGAACGGAATTTATTTGCTATTGAATTGCCTGGATGATCAGCAACAAAAATTGCATTTGCCTACTTGGGGAAACCTGACCACCTGATACGCATGGCAGCTTCGCAGCGGGCACGTAAAACAAGCTGATGCTTTACAGTACGAAACAGCACTTACGGCTCGATCAAACAGTATTAAAAAGAAACATATTGTACGTGCGTAACAGGTGAGGTTGATCACATAAACGTGGAGTATTTTTAATTGTACATACATGGCGCTAATGTTTTAAAAGCACAGTATATACGTTTATGTTTTAATTTTGCATTTTACTTAACAGTCTCAATTTATGATAATTCCATAATGTGACCTTACCAATTAAATACGGCATCTTTAAAGTAGCCTTACGTCCTTATTAGAAGCCTGTTTTGACTAAGAATGGAGCTGTGTGCCGCAAATGCATATGATTGTAGAAAGAGTGTAACCTTTTGAGATTTTATGTTGACATTTCTTGATACTCGGTCGACTGTTTGAAAGTTGCATATTGTTAAATACGCTGGTTCATTAAATTATAAAGATGCATTACGGCGAACGTTAACCAACCATACAAGGAAAAAACGCCCAAGAATTCAAAACATGATGACGAAGATTCTGAAGCACCGATAGCACATGCTGCCTAGGTGATAAGAGTAGAAACAGAACAAATATGGCTCGCAGTTTCATGGATAAATAGAAAACGGCGTTTTAGTATTTTTTCCCGATCAGCTACAGGAATGGAGACCTCTCTTGTCAAAGTTAATTATTTGTTCGAGTTTAGCGTCCCAAAACCGCCATATGGTCAAGAGAGACGCTGTGGCCGAGGGCTCCGGAAATTTGGACCAGCTGGGGTTATTTAACATGCACCTAAATTTAAGCAAATGGGCCTCAACTATTTTCGCCTCCGAAGAAAATGGGGCCGCCGCGGCCGGGCAGCCGGGCGCCTTAGCCACTAGACCAACGTGGCGGGTCGTTCTTCTAAAAGCGAGTGCTGGTAGTACTGAGAGTCTTGCGAAAACGTAAGAATTCGCTATGTGGGACTGTGTCTGCACGACTGCTTGAAAAACAAGGTGCCCCAATTGTGACCTGCATTTATTGCCCTGCCTGATTTTTAACTCGAAAAGTGTTTTATGCCGGGGTACGGCATGGCTCCGTCGACGTATTTCCGTCACAGATATGACATACTAAAACATACACTAAGAATTTGCGAACAAAAAAAAAACGACACTGAAAAGTTCCGTAATGGGGCGTTCAGCAGCTACCTCTCATTTTGAAGCGCGCGACGCAAGCCACTAAGCCACGGAGCGTACGCTGTCAAGATTGCTGATGGCAAGCGACTTACATACATCATATACTGTTGGCAGTCCTCAGAGTTCCTAAACTCCACCGCGTTTTCGTAATCAGCAGCAAGATGGCGCAACGGGCTTGCGTTGGGCGCCTCTTGCGTTTTTTTTTTTGATCGCGCGCTTCCACTGGGCATGGTCTCTCCTACTCGCGCACTTATCAGATCAGACAACTCGTGATGCAGGCGAGCCCGAAGGTCACTTCGCTCGCTGCCGCAGTCGCGTATGCGAAAGGAACACGCTGCTCACATACGATGAAGTAAGAATTGTAACAGTTGTTCGCGCTTGTCCGGTACATACTTGTGCATTAGTTTCATGCGTCTTCCTTCTGTTTGAGCAACATGCTTTAATTGTTAAGCTGAGGCAGTTTGTCCTCACTCGTCCAGTGTATGCTCATTTAATGCGTGCTTTCTGCATGAGGTGTGCAATAAGTTTCAAGCTCCTTGCCGTTCTTCCCATGAAATAGCAATACGTTGCTGTAGCATTAATTTGTTCGCCCTTGTGGCGAAACAATGCAAAATAATCACTCAACTACCTAGGTGAAGACACGTTTGATTTTGTGTTAAACTGATTCTTAAAAAGAGGGTTCAGTTTTGCGTATTTTGTACACATGCGGTGAGCGATCCAGGTCTGCGCATTCTTCAGAAGCATTTATGATCGGGTAATCCTAAAAGATAAAATGAATTTTGAATTGGCGTTATTTCGGTTCCTTCACCTTTATTTTCTCGTTTGTAACCTTGCGGTGCGTCTCTCAAGTATACTCCAAACAGATTCAAAGGGTAGAGCTTGGAGACATAATTAGCCATATGTTTAGGGTGACCGCGACGCTACATTTTCGATCCTAATGTTTGTTGTACCGGTTAATCATTGTGGGTTCACAAATGGGCTCGCGGAATTCTCGCGCATTTAGTCAGGAACTTAATTTATAATTGGGTAGTGCTAAAGACACGTGAGTGGTTTGAAAGTCGGGCAGCACTGGCGCACATGCGAAACGTGATGTAACAAGCGGCTTGCCGTGCCAGCGTGCTAACTACGGCGAATAATTTTATTTCGTGGTCAGTTGCGTGCGCAATCGAGCTACTTGAGCTTTATCCTGCTTGACAACCATTCTAAACGGTTCGCAGTCGCTAAAATTTTCGTATAAGACAGCGGCATCGCTTCACGTAGCACTTAACGTCACACGCATCATGGCAAAATGGCGTCTGCAGGCGGTTTCAGTAGCCGGTGACTTCAAGGGGCCATTTCGCGCTAAAGTATCATTTTACTCAAATAGGGAGAGCTAAGCTAATTAGTACGAGTTCATGGTAAAAACTAGGCGTTCTTACACGTATCTGCGAGAAAAGAACGACGCCTAAACATTGATACTCGAACAAGGGGTAATACCAATAGTAAGCCGGCACGTGTTGGTGGTCGCCCACATGTTCCGAGTTGATAGGTAAGACCTCTTGCCCGAGCATGTGAATATAAGTTTTCGCGCTTTCTTTCTTTTTCGCCGCAGTGCGCCTTCGCTGTTGTTAGTATGAGTTTGTGTTGTATTGACTTCTTTCCTTTGACGGTGTTTGCTCGCCCAGTCTTTTAGCATGTACTATTTTGCAGTCCATTTTCCCATGTACCCTATAGATATAATAGACCATGCACTTCTACATTTTGCTAAGGACCCCAAATTGTTGGATGACCATGTCATGGCCCTTTTAACAAGCAGGCCCTGCCGTCTCCTCCAATCAGCTACACGCAGGCTGACTCGTTCCCCACGACGCCCGCCGGCTGGCAGCAGCAGGGCTACAGCCGGCCGTCGACCGAAAGCTCGTCGAGCTCGACCCGAGGCACGACCACGACCACGACGACGTCGCGGGAGATGCGCGAGACGCCACTCGTTTCGGACTCGGCGTACGCCAAGGAGTACCTGCGCAAGCGGTCGCTCATCCTGGCGCTTCTGTCGGTGGAGATCGAGTTCCTGATCACGTGGTACAACCCGCTCTCGCTGCCGGACAGGGCTGTGCCCGGCGAGGAGATCATCAGCGCTTGGAGGAGCCAGCACATCACCGAGAGGGGTTGGGTCGACATGGTCCAGTGCGCCTGGAACCTCTCACCGTTGCTGGCCGTCTACCTGCCCAGCCGCTTTCGGTAACGTGTGGGAAGCAACTATGGGTGAATGCTAGTTGAAAAGAAGTATACTGACACGATTTACAAGCGTCTGTTTTGGCTCGTTGCTCCAAATGAAATTACGGGTGTCGAAAACACTTTAATGAGTGTGCCAATGCTTGGGAATGCATGGAATATACTTCTAATACAGACAGGCGAATAACATTATTACGGAGACGACGCTCTCTCCCCCCTTAGGGGGCGACATCGGTGGGCCCCACCCATGACGGGATGGGGAGATGAATTTCCTCAGCCATGTCATGGGCTCTCTGGATAGCCCGTAGCTGGTCTTCCTTCTCGTTGCTTGTGAAAAGAGATCACCAGTCCTTCTCCATTGAGAGAGACCCGGGGATCTCATGCAAGGCAGGACATAGCCACAGCATGTGTTGCAAAGTGAAACGTGGATTATCACAGCGAGGGCAGGCTGGCTGTATACCGTCCATATATTTAGAGAGTTTAAGCACAGAAGAGTATGCCTTAGTCTTTATTTGACGTAACGTGATAGACTGAGGCTCTGTTTAAAGTTGGCCGCTGTACCTTAGAAAAAACAACCTTTGTTTCGATGAGGAGGTAGTGGTTTCACTGTGACATGTCAAAAGATGTCTCGTGTCATGAAAAAAACGGCCACTCGCGACATACCAGCAACTACTCGCAGCTCTGTCATTTGCTGCCAGTCCCACGTGGTTTACATGAACAAAGCAGAATGAATTGTCATCATGCGACTCAGAAAGCCATTCCTGTGATTTGGGTTCCATATAGGACGCAATGGCACGCAGAGTAATCGGCACTCGCTCGCTCGATTTCGTGCCGACCAGTGCCGGCCATAGCTCCGACGACAGCGCAGCTATGGCCGACTGGGCTCCCCCTACGCCATCTCCTGCCGCCGACATGAGCTCTCGCTGAGTGGTGCCCCGTCCTCGGACTCCTGCGACCGTTTACATCTTTCCTATCTCCTCTCTACTTCCGTCGCTCGCTGTGTCTGCGCCTCGCTCTCTCCTTCCTCTCTCTATATATGCCTTTTAATCCTATTCTTTTAATACCTCCTTACCCCTATCCCTTGTGAGCTACTGTTGAGGTTTCACACTCTGATGCAGACAGTTACGGGGTTCACTTTTCTGTTCTTTTTCCTTTAAGAATCACATAAAAAGAAGAAAGACTCGTCGTATTGACTCGTCGTGATCATGTGCATTGCGGTGTGGCTGGCTTGCAGGGGCTTGGTGATAAAAACGTAAAATCAAACTAATAAGGTTATACGAGTTGTCCGGCATTCGGCGTATAGAGAGCTTTGGAAATAAAAACGAAAAATGCCCCCTTTGAGGTGCCGAAAAATTGTGTCCGTGCTGCTTTAAACAACAATGAAGTGATTTCATTATTAGAAAAGAAAATCGACGTCAAAACTTTGTTTTAAATTTTCCGCAAACGTCTCCAGGAGTGAAGTAGTAATTTCATTTCAGTGTGCTTTATTTTGTGTGTGCATTCACCGCATTTACGAGCAAGAGGAAGTTATTTTCACTGTGCTTCCAAGCAGGCACGTGGCTCTGGTAGAACACCTGCTTGCCATGCAAATGACTAGGGCTCGATTCCCATTCGGGCCCAAACGACCCGGGTTCGATCCCCGCTCTATTACCTCGTTCTCGATTTTTCGCTCATCCGTAAGATCATTTCCCGCTCACAACCAATGACGCCGACATCGGAATTTACGCGAAATCAGCTCTTTAACGCTGTTGCGTAAAAACTTATCGAAAAACAGCCTGCACATCACGTTAATTGTCCCAGTCGCTATGACGCCAGCGATCCGATGTATAGCGGAGGAATTGACGTGGTAGCTAGTATATCTACGATAGTCTTTCCGCCACCGATATCGTTTGTATGTTCACAGCAAGATTCCCTCCTACAGTGAACATAAAAAAGAGCTGAGAGGTAATTAGCTCCACTTGCTTCTTTTTCGCTAGCCGATCTAATGTTATTTCAAGTAATTTCCCCAAATTTCCTGATTACGTAGCACTGTTTGTCTGATTTTTCAGCGTTTCCGGCGGTGATCCCATGTCTTGATGTCCATCAAAAAGCGAGCATATTAGCTGCCCTCAGACACCCAGGAAAACCGTAAAGAGTTTCCAAACCGTTCGGGGCCTAGCTAGATTTGCCAGTGTCATTGTATACGCGATTCGGCACGTTTTTTACACGCACCTGTATGTTAGATGATTCCTGCTTTGTTAAATATATCCAGTCTTAGCCGTTCTGCGCGGCAAGAAACCATTCATCTTTCCTATATTACAGATCATCCGACGCTCTTCGTGGCGAAGTGACCAGACTAGTGCAGGCGAACCCGGACCTGGTGTGCCACATACCCGAGGCTCTACAGTACATGATAACGCCCGACTTCGTGCTCGAGGACAATCCAGACCTGTCCTACCTGCAAGCCTGGGCGCCCGTGTCACCCGTCAAAGTGCTCGCCTTCTTCTCGCGTCTCTACTCGCCACACCCGATCACGGCGCAGTACGCCATCCGGGTCCTTTCGGCTTGCCCACCGGACGTGCTCATGTTCTACATCCCGCAGCTGGCGCAAGCCGTGCGCTACGACAACATGGGCTACATCCGCAACTTCATCATCACGTCGGCGAACATCAGCCAGCTGTTGACGCACCAGTTCATCTGGAACATGCGCACCAACATGTTCCGCGACGAGGACGGACAGGAGAAGGACGCTGACCTAGTTCGAGGTGTTCAACTCCATGATCGACACCATGGTCAACAACCTGACGGGCAAGGAGAAGCTGTTCTACGAGTCAGAGTTCGACTTCTTCACGAAGATCACCGCCATATCTGGAGTGCTGAGGCACTTTCCAAAGGTGATCGATTGAGTTATGGCAAGACATAGCTGCTAGCTGCCACCTGTGTATAGATTTGCCGTGAATAACGACACTAACAGTTTACACGGCTATTCAGCCCCCGTTGTTCTGTTACGAATAAGCGCTGAAAACTAGCCAGCTTCGGGGATCACAGGCACTCGCAGAGGTCCACGTTAGGAAGGGTACAGCTGCGCTGCAGCTCCAAGCCGCTCTTTAGGACTCACTGCTGGCCCTTAGGGTCAGGACGCTGTGAAAAGACGAGGTATTAGAGGAGGGGGGGGGTGCTCCCACATGGGCATGTCTATGATTGGGATGAGTACTGAGCACTATAAAGTATCAGAACTCACAGAGAATCATGGAGACTATACTGTTCATACACAGATAATCGAGGTTACTAGGTGGTGTGAAAACGTACGACCCAGAAACGAAAACCTAGCTTGAAGGCCAGGCTTTAGTCAACTGCATGCGCTGGAAGAAATTACATAACCACAATTATTAAGAAAACATTAAAAACAGGACCCTCAGGTTCATGGACACGAAATACTCCAGACATGACAGTGCAACCACGTTCAGCCGCTTAAAAAATCTTGGCCCCGACATAACTGTTGCAGTCAAAATCACGTCAATATGACGCTAACCACAGATGCTGTAAATGAAGTGGAAGTACATGCGTCACTAGGACCTAAGTTTTCGCGTGTCAGTCAGAGTGAACTATGCGCATTTGCTAGCACCAACCTTTACTACAAGCCACGTGACCCAACTCACCAGCGTTTTGTTGGATGCTACGTTCTGAAGCCGTCTCTTCCTGTCCTCACCAGGGTCCGGAACGCAAGCGGGCCTGCCTCTGCGAGCTGTCCAAGATCAAGGTGGAGCAAGGGTCGTACCTGCCTTCCAGCCCCGAAGCGATTATTGTGGACATCGACTACGCATCCGGGGCGCCAATGCAGAGCGCCGCCAAGGCGCCCTTTCGCGCGAAGTTCAAGGTGCGCAGCGTGGGCATCGAGAAGGTGCAGGAGATCGCCACCGCAGGTTACAAGGACCTGCGCGACTCTGGCTACTTCACCGCCGCGGACATGCGCAGAGAGCACTGGCAAGCCGCCATCTTCAAGGTCTGTGCAGATAGCAGTTCAACGCACTATACAGTCGTATACACATAAGAAATAAAAATTCGGCAGATCCCATGTACCTTGGGAATCTATGTTATGCAAAGCATGTGCAGTGAAGGCAGCGAGTGGCCGTGTTGCATTTTATTGAGCGAATCGGCACGAAATGACGCTAAATAGAACAAGTGGACGCGCAGACATACGTTAAACAGCCACATATTTTTTATATAGCAGTTGTTTACAGTTGCGTGACGATTCAAGCAGCAAGATAGTCTATAGGAACACCAGGCATGGTAAGCTGACATGAAGCGTGGGTGCTCCCGAGGATGGTGGCCTTTGGTACTGCTACAGAACTCAACTTCAGCGGATGGCACCTAACTACAATTGACGTAACCAGACGTTACGGCTGTATTATAGGACTACGTAAGTAATGTTTTGAAAAATGGATAGCCAGCACTCCAACTAGAATTTAGATTTCACGAACATTTGCATCTATTTGAGAAGTAGTTCCGAGACCTGGCATAACTATGGGGTAGAATACTTAAGTGCCATGCAGAATACTTGCGTTCTATTCCTTATTGTACCCTGACATTTATCCCTTGCATTCACCGGGTCAACGCTGACGATGTGAGCTTTTTCTTAACGCTAATGCATTAATATTACCCATGTGTGTTCTCGACGTTTCTGGGTAGAAAGATAGTGTGAATCACCTGTGGGACATAACCCACATACCAGTGGCACATACCCGCCCATGGGTATGTGACACTGTCTAGTGGAAAATATTTGACGATGTACGCGACGGGATCGCGACATTATTCATGTAGAGATCAGTGAGTCGTATTCGTCTAACCATCTTATCCTCCCACAGTAATTTTGGTTGACCCCAAGTGAAGGTGGTGATCCCGAGAGCACCCAGACGTAGGCAGCAATAGATGGGTCGATAGACACTCAAAGGGCCCAGAGTACGTGAAAAAATGCTTCGCAATTAAAAGTCAGAGAATATCTTGTGCATTCGCCTAAGACCCCTTGAATGTGAAAGCAGTCTTTTTTTTCCATCTCAGCCGATCTGTTGGTCTGCCCTCGCTTCCTGCAATTGAAGACGGCACCAACTATTAGTTTCCTGTGGAAGTTCTTTTTCAAACCAAGCATGTACTCAGTAACAGATTTCGGTGGCACCGTTGAAATACACGAAAAGTCCGGCGCCGAACATTTGACATAAATGAGACCTTCGAGGCGGCGCTCTTGCTACATAAGCATTTGTATGTGCCTTTTCGCAGCAATTGGACGGTGACTCTTTAGTCGTGGGCTTGTCGGCGATCAACAGTTTCTATCCCAATCTCATATTTCGTCGGTGTGACTTGTCGTTTAGCGGTGGGAGATTTCATTGTTGCAGGGTATGAATGCGTGACCGTCGTTCTTGCGAGCAGAAACTGAAGTGTTGCACTGCGAAGCACGTGGATGAAGGTTCGAATCGCGGCATGTAGGAAGGAAAGCGTTAGAAGGCAGAGTTGCACGATGCAACTAAAAGAGAAAGAAGAAAAGAAAGAGAAAAAGCAAGATACAAGGAAAGAAAGAGGGAAAAATAGAAAGAGGAAGAGAAAATAAAAAGGGTAAAAGAAAAAAAAGAGAAATAAAGGGAGAGGAAGAGAAAGAGAAAAAGCAAAAGCAAAAAAGAAAGAAAGATATGTCAGGAACTTGCACAGCAAGCTTTTGGCCCCATTTTTCCTATATGGGAAGGTCTTCTCAATTTTTCGCCTTCTCCTCTACCATTTCCTTAGGTCGGCGACGACGTGCGACAGGACATGTTGGCGCTCCAGGTCATCGCGCTCTTCAAGAACGTCTTCAGCATCGCCGGAATCGAGGTGTACCTGTTCCCGTACCGCGTGGTGGCCACTTCGCCCGGCTGCGGCGTCATCGAGTGCGTGCCGGACACCACGTCGCGGGACCAGCTGGGCCGACAGACGGACATCGGCATGTACGAGTACTTCCTGCAGAAGTACGGCGACGAATCCACGCGCACCTTCCAGGAGGCTCGCAGCAACTTCGTCAAGAGCATGGCCGCCTACAGCGTCGCCATGTTCCTCCTGCAGGTCAGTCCTTTAACTTGGACCGCTTCATTTGTGTACGAGCTAACGCCTACGGCCCGTATTCCCGAAAACTTATAATATATGAGGTTTGACATCACAAATCGATGTGATCGAGAGACGCCATAGTGAACAACTCCAGAAGTTTCGACATCCATGGGTTTTCAACCAGCACCTTAACCTAAGCACACCGGCGTCAAGCAATTTCGTCTTTACGGAGCGGCCGAGATTCAATCCCGCCACCCAGGGGTCAGAAGTAGTCGAACGCCATAACTCTTGAACCACCATGGCAGGTACCCGCAAACTCTTTAATCCTGAATTGTTCTATAGAAAAAAAAACACTGTCATCCTGCCGGCGACCTTACCAGTGCCTACCAGTTGGTATTAGTAGAGAAATAATGTCAAGTGGGTATTGCGTTATTTAGCTAGTGCAGTCGTTGTACCGATGAAAATTGAGCCACGAAGGCAACGCACTCTGAACAGAATCGTGGGGCACCCAAAATCAAAAGCCCACATAAGCGCTACGCAGTAGCCGTTACCTTGCATGTAACCAAATTTCGAATAATAGATGTTTAGATTATGGATATTTCCATGCGGCAGATAATAGAAAAAGGAAAATGGATTGAGGAGCTTGTTTTCTTTTAGACACAGCCCAGTATAGCCAACAGGCAATATGGAACAGAAGTACTATTAGTGCAACTGATAAATATAAACACTGGATATGAGAAGAACGCAAGCTACATAATGCATACGAATTCTTTACTGAGAATGTTATTCTGTGAAGTCTCTATCAGTCGAAAAATCACATCTGTGAAGATAGTCAGCCAAGATGAGTGCAAAAAGAGGGACGTGAAATAGGGGAAACAGAGAAATCAGTCATTTGTTATCAGCGTTCCAATTGGCTACGCATCGGGTATTTGTTGTCCAGCGCTGCTTCAGTTAACAATAATTATGAACCAAAACCAAGCAGCCCACCTGTCCGTTGTCCCGCAATACCACTGCTTGACTACGCCCGATGCTGGGAAATGGCCACTCATTTTTTTCCCATTAAGCTGATCTGGCTAAGTGGGAAACATGGGAAAGGCGGTATACAAGCAGTTTAATGACATTGATAAAGTAAAGTAGCCTTCTGTAGGCATTGATAAGTCTGCTTATGTTGACCACCTTTGTCGAAAGTTTTAGATGCGGAGCATCTAATACTCGAGGCTTGTAGTGCGGCGCCGTCCGCAAGTTTCCTCCTCCTTCTTCCACCATCTGTGCATCCCTTCCTCCTCTCCACACCGCGCGCGCTTCTCTCCTCCACCATCTGTGCATCCTTCCTCCTCTACACACCACGTGTGCCTCTCCTCTTCACGAACATTCGCCAGCTGTATGATGATGCGCGCATGCGCCGTCGCGCTTCGAGAACATCGTCAGCTGACGCGCGCGCATGTGCCGTTGCACTTCTCCCCCTTCTCGAACATTCGACAGCTGACGCGCGCATGCGCCGTCGCGCCGTCGCCCACCATCTGTGCCCCGCGCGCTTCTCCCCTTCGAGAACAATCTACAATTCTCCAGATTCTCCAGCGAACGCGCATGCGCCGTCGTGCTTCGCGAACATTCGACAGCTGACGCGCGCATGCGCCGTCGCGCTTCGAGAACATTCAACAGCTGACAGCGCATGTGCCGTCGCGCTGTATATATAGTCAAGGTCGGCGCTCGCTCGCTCAGTTGCCGCTTGTCGGTTGGTTTGTACGGCGCGTCGACGTCCGAGGTCGCGGTGAAATGAATGCCAACGTATTCACAAACACAATGATCGACGTCCCTTCGACCAGCGCCGCCCATTCGCGTACGTGTCGTACGTGTTCACTCATTTAACACTCCCTTCTACAACCACGTTAACCAATTTAGCCATCTACCCAAGTAAGTCGCAATTCAACACCCCATTTCACAACCACGTTAACCGATTTAGCCATCGACCCAAGTAAGTCGCAATTTAACACCCCGTTAACCAATTATATGCTCCGCATCCTCCTCAATGTTCCCTCGAGGGAAGCTGCGGGCAATATTTTTATTTAGCTTTTTTTCACTATCAGGTTAAAGATCGTCACAACGGTAACCTGCTACTGGACGAAGACGGCCACATCATTCACATCGACTTCGGCTTCCTCTTCGAGAGCTCACCTGGTGGCAACATCGGCTTCGAGCCGGACATAAAGCTCACCGAGGAGATGGTCATGATAATGGGGGGCAAGCAGGAGGCCGAGCCGTTCAAGTGGTACACCGAGCTGTGCGTGCGCTGCTTCCTGGCCGTGAGACCGTTTCGCGAGGACGTGGTCACCCTGGTATCCCTGATGCTGGACACCGGTCTGCCCTGTTTCCGAGGACAGACGGTGCGCCTGCTGCGGCTGCGGTTCGCGCCCACGGCCACAGAGCGTGAGGCGGCGGCCTTCATGATCAAGATCATCAACGACTCGTACCTAAGCATCAGGACCAGGACGTACGACATGATCCAGTACTACCAGAACCAGATCCCGTACTGAGGTCCTGCCCAGTATCAGGAGGGATGTTGCGTCACATACCGGAGTGATGCAAGAAACGTACTACGTGTACAATCCGTACTACAGGATGCAAGATAATTGTGAGCACCTTGTAAATGTACACTGACAACCATCGTTATGTGCCCAGAGTTAACCAGAGCGTAGGGTACCGGGTTTTTTTGACTGAGAGCCACATGACGCAGTTCCACGAAAGGCCAGCTGGTGGTACAAAAACCCCAAAGCATTATCCAAGGAAGTTTGACGAATTCGGCGTGAGCTTTGTGGTCGATTATAGCTGTGGGACACTGGCGTCGACATTAGCGTACACTCGTGGAGCTTTTCTGGCTGGCTTGCGAAGTGGGGATTAGTTGGCAGTGGCGCTTGGGGACGGAGCCGAAAATTGCGGTTGTAGTTTGATTAACGAGTTACGCCGCGTGCGTAGTGTAAATTCGCCTGTTTTCGTTTTCATAGATTTGAATATAAGTACTATATAGATAGCCACCACATCCTTCTTTTAAATTTTTATTTATATAAGTGCAATTGAAGCGCCATTTTATAGTATTTTTTGAAATGTCAAGTGTTATCACGAAAATACTCGCTGTACCTTTTATTTGGGTAATCATTATCGAATAGAGAAGTTGAATTTGCCATAACCAACGCCCCTCTCGAGTCTCTGCCTACTGTTCAACGGTCTAGTACGCAAGCCTCATCCACTCAATAACCAAGAAGGCTACATCGCTCAATCTTATTTTGCTAGACTGTCTGTGCAAATCTATGGTGTCTCCCATGAGAGTGCAGTTACCGGAGCTACTGCAGCCATACCAACGTTCCAGAGGTAAGGAGCGTGACAAGGTTCCGGGTAATGACTCGAGATTTGTTCTCATTCTCATTCTCGCACTACTTTTAATCGGCAACGTGTTCTTGGCCACAAACAAAAAAATTGCCTAAAGTGCTTTGAAAGTACTCAAAAGCTTTTTAAATGGCAGATAACTCATGCAAAGCATTGGTGAATATACAGCACGTGCAGTTGTGGCCACGTCTGCCTAGAGCGCAGCTGGTTTCGCTCTGCGGAGCGAAATTTTGAGGCAGTTTCGGGCTCTGAAACGACTCTGAGTCCACATTCACGAACAAACCTTGACCTTAACTCATTTTCCCTCATGTTTCTGTACACTATACGTGGGTTATAAGGGCAGAGAAACGGTGACATTGTAAAAGATAACATTGATTTATGCATACCAGCCTACTTTGTTCGTCAGGCCCAATAAAGGGTTAAAACCGATACGGAAACCTCGAGGTAAGGTTGAGGTTGGCTCGTGAAAATGAGTCTAGCTTTCTGGCTGACCACGTCAGAGCCCGATACTGCCGCAACGTTTTACCTCGCAGAGAAAAAAAAAAAACTAGCTGTTCGCGGGCTCTACGCAAACGTGGCTGTGGCTGTATACATGATCGGCGTCAGAATAACTGTCGAGTGAGGGAGTCATAAAAATCATGGTTGATCCCTCTTTACATGAATCAATATAACACGAAGGTAAAACATTTCTTCACAGAAGCAGTTGAGCGTTTATTGTGCATTGTTTCGTCACAAGGGCGGAGGAATGAATGCTCCAACCAATTGCCAAGTCACGCCAAGATCGGCAAGCAGCTTGAAACTTGCAGCGCGCAACTCAAGTAGAAAGCATGCACGAAATTAGCATGTACACAGTACGAGTTCGGACTAATAACTGTCACAGTTCGACACTCAATGCGCGCTCTTCAAACAGAAAAAAAAAGATGCGTGAAACGGACGCACAATTATATACTGGACAAGCGCAAATGAGTCTCAATCCTTACTTCGTATGTGAGCAGCGTCTCCTTTCGTAAACGCGGCCGCGGCAGCGAGTTAAAGTGACTTTCGTGCCTTCGTGCACTCCAGAATCGCGAGTCTGATAGGCGTGCGCGCAGGAGATGCCTTGCTGCGTGGAGCCTGCGCTCGACGAAACGCGAGAGGCTTGCTACATATGACAAAAACCCCGCTGAAGTTTCGGAACTCCGAGGACCGCCAAACAACGTATGGTGTATGTGAATTAATTGTCGTTAGCATCCTCGACAATGTACGCTCCTAGGCTTAGCGCCACACGCTGTGGATCGAGAGGTCGCTGGTTCACCGCCCCGTAACTAAACCTTTCCTGCTCGTTTTTTTGCAATTTAAGTAAATATTTGAGATCGTCATATCCGTGACGGAATTACGCAGCAGTGCCATGGTAGATCCTGGCAAAACATTTTCTTCTTAAAAAAGAGCGTATGCAGGGTACAATATTTTGACCAAGGGATGCTGTGGTCACCAATGTACACGGTGACCGTTACTTAAGCAAAAACGCATGCAACTTTCAGGAAGGTGGCACAACTATAGGAACAAACCAACGCTACTCGACAGGCTCCAAGAGTCCCACATGACCTTTCTTTCTTTTCGGCGTCTACAACACGCGACACTTTTATGCTGTACAATAAAATGCTCAACATGCGAGTATATTACTACGTGCGTCACGCTGCTGCTTAGCTGTGTAAGTATTGATACCATAATCATTCAGGACCAAAAGCCTTTCTTGAATTTCCGCTTACCCATGTCCTTATTTTTAGAGTGCACCATTGCATGGGTGAGAAGTGTAAGAATATTGCTACCCATTTTTTTTAAGCAGTCTTAATCACGAAGCTACTGAATCAAGGAGTGAGGTGACCCGAGAGGCATATGAAGAAGAAGAGCGTGGAATCTGTGGCACACCCACGCAGGGTGATTGGCCAAGAACTGGGTAGTTCTAACGAATATTTCACAGCGAGAGCG
Organism: Rhipicephalus microplus; assembly: GCF_013339725.1. Lineage (NCBI taxonomy): Eukaryota > Metazoa > Arthropoda > Arachnida > Ixodida > Ixodidae > Rhipicephalus > Rhipicephalus microplus. Next base: position 191,193,078 of record NC_051167.1, read on the forward strand.
TTTATGATGCTGATAATGATGATGATGATGATGGCCTAAACGAATGGCTCTCACCCACTCTGGGGGATTGGCCAAGAAACAATTATTTAGATAGTGGATCACATATTACTTTTAAATCTAATTATTTTTTTCAGAAAAAAAAGAAGTAAATTCTACTAATTTAGAGATTTGCATTATTATTGTTCCTATCTAATTTCTCTTTATTTATTTAGCAAGCGTTGTAAAAAATAATCTATAATGAGGTACAGTGTGGCCAATCCCCCATGTGGGTATGAGCCAAGATTTTCCTAGGAGACAAGACAAGACGAGATTTGCAATCAAAACCGCCTTGGAACGATAACGGAATCTTTGTACAGCAGAACAGATATCCCAGTGACAATGACTTCACAATGCCACTGTAGTTGTTTGCCGCCGCCGCCAGTGTCCGCACCTACATCGCATGAAATTAGAAAAAAAATAACCTAGCGCCAACGACACAATGGGGCTCGAACGTGGTTCCACTGGGTGCCAGTTCAGCATTCTACCACTGAGTCACTCCGGCTTTTTTTTTTCATGGTATTTAATAAAGTACTTGCGCTATAAAGACAAACTCAAGCGAACAAAAGTACAATCAAATTGCGAAAGTAAGCGGTCAAGCGTTACTCATAAACACTAAATGGCTAACACAGCGTGAGTTCCTCACATGGAGAGTTCTTCACATTGTGTTATACAAACAAAAAAGGGGTGAGGTCAAACAGTTCTCTAAGACGGAGTACCAGTCCGGTCTAAAGTCTAGCTCGTCATAAATGTTTTTTAAGTGGAGAGCCATTTGAATGAAGTGTGCGCTTGAAGAGGTGGTAGGCTCTGCATTGCGGTCTTGCATTCGTGTCTTCCACAAGCTGTGCATACCCATGAGGAAAAACATATCATATGGTACTTCATCAAGCGCTGCTGGTAGAAGATAACGTATTGTGTGAGAATCAATGACGAAACGTTTTTTTCAGTGCTCGCTGAAGGACATCCCAAAACAGTTTGGCATCTTTGCAGCTAACAAAGCAATGTTCAATCGTTTCCGGCACATCACATAGACGGCAGTTAACAGACGGAATGAAAATACCCTTTCTTTCTAACCATGTGTGCTTGGGACTTGTGGCAAACTTTCCTTAGGCAGGCTTGATGTCTGGAAAGCAATCACAATATTACGACTCGTAAAGCGTTTTAAAACAGCGGCAGACCAACCAGTCGTCGCACAATGCGAATAGCCACATTACAGGATATCCCCAGCACGTGCCAAGCCATAGACTCAATCTTTACACTGGAGGAGTGGGAGATGCTTCTACGCAGCCCAGCTCCCACTGATCAGCTCATGGCTGTCCAGCGGGCCCATGAGGTGGCCGGAAGGCTTGGCTTACCGGTCCCTACGTGGAACTGAACCGGGTGCGTTACTCAGTAACGTTCCTCAGGACCAGAATAAAGTTATTTTCCTTCCTTCCTCCCTAGCATGTCGGAAATGCACGTGCTCCACTTTTTTTATAGACAGTGAAAGAAGACGACGATGTTCGGAGAGAGACTTCTCTTGGCCAACAAACAAACAAACAAACAAACAAACAAACAAACAAACAAACAAACAAACAAACAAACAAACAAACAAACAAACAAACAAACAAACAAACAAACAAACAAACAAACAAACAAACAAACAAACAAACTCTCGTGCTGCAGTTTGCCTGTGTGGCGTTTGAAGCCTGTGTAGCTTGTGTTTTCTTGAGAGCTCAGTAAATTATTTCATTTCTACAATGTCTCGGCTGCTTCAAACAAAGACGCCGCAAGCTAACAAACGTAATGAGTGGTTCGTCCAATGCTCCAATCCAATACGAAAGCATGCTCTTGTTCCCCTATTAACTGTGGCGCATACTCACTTCAGCCATAATTCCTAATCGTCGTCAGCCACTGCATGAACAATTGGCACAAAATGCCTTGCAAGTGTTTAGCGGCTACCACACTTCTCAGAAAAAAAGACAAAAAATTAGCATGGGAAAATGCTGGCCTACTACCGAAAAAATTGTTATTAATAATGCCATAGTGGGTATCAAGCAAGTGTGATAGCAGTAGTTACCCAATGAGTGCGTTGAAAACGCTCTGAAAGGCCACTCTTCTAGCGTTCGCTGTGACTGTGCTGCACCTTGCGCGCAGACATGGCCTTTTCGTTAGCTTACATATTTTGAAATGTTGAGAGGAATTGACAATTAGGAATTACAAATATAGAAAATGAAGCCAAATAGTTTCAGCGAAAGCAATAAATAAATAAACAAATAAAGCAAAGGGAACTTTACCGTCACTGAACGTTAGGGACAAAGCCCCCACGTAGAGAGCATTTAGAGTTAAGCTCCAATCTTTTGCGATGGAAGGCGGCATCTAATGTAATCTTGCACATATACTAGCACTGAAAAATGTCAGCCAACTATTGCTTAATACTCGCTTATGTTGGTATACTCTTGATTATTGTTGCTGGCAGATGACATTACTAGCAAAACAGCTGTGTTTTGGGCAATTAGCAATAGTGTTTCATTAGCAGTTAAACCTAAACAGAAATGTTTAGACAAAGTGGTTAACGATTTAAAGTACTCGGCACTCTACTATATGGAAGAGCTAAAACCGTCCCTAGGGCCTCACATTTTATGAGGCCGCATCGACAAAAATTACGCCTTGGTGTAAATAACACGCACTCGAGTGAAATAACTGTTAACAGCAGTACTAATATTAAGAAATAATAATATTATGTGTGGCTCGAAGTCCCAATTCCATAGGTATGATAACGAGGGACGCTGTAATGGAGGGCTTCGGATATTTGGACCACCTGGTGTTTTCTAAAACATCTAAAACACGCACTGATATTCCTCTAGGATTCCGACTTCAACAAAACGAGACAGCCGTGGCTGGTATCGAACTCGTGACCTTCCGGTCAGCAGCCAAGCATGTTGTCAGCCATTCTAAAGTTTATTTTTCTAATACTGCTGATCCTACCATTGAACGCACTCTTCTTTATTTTGGCGCCCTTTCTGAGCCACTCTCTCACCATTGCCTTGAATACATCACCGCCACCATTACCATCGTCTTCTCATCATCAGTAAATATGGGCCTTCTGTGAAAAAAAGGAAGACGCACTCGACGAAACAACATTTCTTCGCCACCGAGAGAAATATTATAACGATTAAAATAAGATCTTACTAAATTCAGCCGGTTTTAAATGTTTCGTTCTGAAGAACTGACAACCGAAATGATTACCATAATTCACTGTCATAACTCACTGTCATAATTCAGCATCTAGGAAAGTTACCCTAAGGAAATCAATGAAAAAATGCGCCCCTTCCTCGGTCAATCTATTGGACTGGGCATAAGTCATGGTCAGAAGACAACAGTAACTATGACAATCACGAGGGCACAAACTAGCTCGAGCCACGAGTCAATAAGAAGAAGAAGTGAGCGAGGTGGGTAGCTTGGTACGCCCGCAGCCCCAGAAATTCGAAGCAGTTTGTACTCGCCGGAGCAAAGCGACGAAATCAAGCCGTTCACCCCCTCGCAAGGTCAATGACGGGCCACCGGGGTAGGCGGCGGGACCGCAGTCACCGGCGCGGTGGCCGCGGCGAGGACCGAAGTCCAGCAGTGGCCAAGTACCGGTCCCCACGACGCCATCAAAGCGCCGGTGGCAAAGGACGTGACCAACGGTCAGCGTCGCGGCGTTCCTCTGTCTCCCATTCCTCATCGCGCAGCGAAAGGAGACGCCGCGTGGCCGTCGTCGGCGCCGCTTGGCTACTGGCCGTAGTCCTAACCGTTCTGGGGGGCGTTGGCATCGGCACGCTGGCCGTGCGCTACGCAGACTTCTTCCAGCGTGTGGCGTGAGTGTATAGTGCCTTTTGTTCTGTAGCTAAAGATACGTGGTTGAACATGGTAAAACCAAGGTTGTCGAACAATAGCAGCAAAACAGCAGAATTCATGACGCACTTTTATCCCATGCGTCAAGCCCCCCGTGGGAAAACGTGACGTGCAGTACATAGCCTGGAGTCATGCGACAGTAGTTCAGGTCCCGAGGCGCGCACCCTTGCCTGACAGGCTCTGGCTTTCACCGATCGTCGAAGATGGGTGCGCGGGAGAAAAAAGACCAACACTGCGCATGCTAGTTGCTATGGCGACGGATTTCGAAGAAGAAAGATGAATCAATTTACGTTTGTAGAAGTTGAAGGTCAAAGCAGAAGCTTTGCACACACATGTGCTCCTGTTCCGGCAGCTGACCCGCAATTGTTCTTGCGGGACGGTGCTACTTCTTGTGTATCCTAGTTAGTTTCTCCGCATCATTCTAGCGGCGCTTGTTCGGTTGGTACCATCCGCTATGTCGCCGGTAGACTTAGCACTTGTCAGCAGCCGAGGTCGAAAGAGGAGTGCCTTTGTAGTCAATGTTTAAAGGTGCGCGCCTTATGGCATCGGTAAAAAAGGGGTTTCCTGCCCAAAAGAATACTAGTCCTGTTGTCGCTCCTTCTGACTTCCAAGGAATCATGCCATCTCCTCACATTTCTATGTCCTCTTGCTTTGTCACCTAGTCATGTAACTTTGGCAGAGTTTTTTGTCTACTCGTCGTGTCAATTATCCACGTCACGCCCGCAGGTCTCCTTCGGCCCCTTCGCCCCGGAGCTACCGCCCAGCGCGGAGGTTGGAGCCCGACGGCTCGTACATGGACTCCCCGGGCTTCACCAAGAACAAGGGCGCCGATGCCGTCCCGGTGGAGACGTGCGACTCGGACGTCTGCCTCTGGGAAGGTGCGTGTCCATCGCAGCCCTTTACTTATTGTGGTCATGTTCGCGTACGCGAGTACGTTTAACAAAGTGCCGCCTTAGCACTGTCATGTGCGCGTGATAGAGTAATGACTTGAAAAATCGACATCATGGGCGAATGCCTAGAGGCTGTTCTTAGCTGTAGCCAGCTTCTACGCTCCGATATGCAGTATTCATTCGTATATTGTTTCATGCCTTCGTTGCCTATCTACTGCCACGGGCTGAATTTTATTCATTATTACAGAACAAGACAGAAGTAATATGAATAATTAGTAATACTCATAATATGATCCTGTGTTTTACGTCCCGAAACCCCGATATGATTGAGAGACGCCGTAGTCGAGGGCTCTGGTAGTTTTGACCATCTGGTGCTCTTTATAGCCAATCTTTATAGTCTCTATCTTTTCGCCTGCTCCGAACGCCTCAACAGGGATCGGAACCCACTACCTTCGAAAGAGCAGCCGAGCACCCCCAACAGCTACACCGCTTCGGCAAAACCGATACAGAAGTGTATATTTCTATATTTACATGCCATGTCATATTGCATTCACTTTTACCGGGGTACAAGTTGTTACCATAATATTGTTGCATTCTCGGCTTGAGCTGATAATTTGTTAAAATTCGGGAAAAGAACAAATAAAATTTTATTCAACCAAAGGATTCGGGAACGTAGTTCGTCCCAAGGTCCCCACGTGACCCCACTACGCTAAGCATTCGTAAGCTCATGCGGTTGTGTCATAAGGATCCTTAGCAGTTGTGCACACAATTCCTGACGCCCGCTAACGTACTTGAGTGCTGAAACTTGCAGTTTTTAACTCTGCGGCTATATCTGTTGACAGAAACTGATAGCCATAGAGTTAAGTTTGGGTGGAGTTACTGGATACGCTTAAACTCTACATCGGGCTAGTTTCTGTCGCAGAACCATCACGTCCGCACATTCATACAGTGAATGATTTGGTGATGTGATAGCAATAACTGTTATCAACTTATTTATTATTCATTGCTAGCCTATAGTGTACCAGAATTGCTAGCAACAGGCAGGCGCGTACAAAGAAACACAATCGTAAATAATAAGTGTGAAAGTTGTCTACTACCTAATCTTTACTAATTTAACAAATTACCGCTTATTAGAAGCTCGATTGTTGATGCAAAAGAAGCTTTACAGTCATACTTTACAATATTCACTAAACTTGTGACAAATGACATGTCAGATTGTGTTATCCGTTTGTGTGAACTCTTCTTTCACGTTGAACGTATTTTACTGCCCTTTATTGTTATACTTCACACGTGCGAATATGCACCTAATGATGCGGCGTGAGTGTCATGAAGGGCGCAACTTGTACGAGAAGTTCAACGAGTCCGTGAACCCGTGCAACGACTTCTACGGCTATGTCTGCGGCTCCAGCAGCTGGTACCGGGACAGCCAGCGCATTGACACTCGACCCTACCGCATACACAGCCCAGGACAGCTCATGTTCGACCTGGCCGACCTGCAACGGCGCCTGTACCGGCTTCGCAATGACCGGTACCACCAACAGCCGACGCTCTTCACAAACCAGGCAAGGCAAATTTTTCTCGATCGTTTCCCTATCGGAAAAATTGTCATGGTGGATACTGGAAAACATGGTGGGAGTAGTGGAAATAATAGTGGGCATGGTGGAAATAATAGTGGGCATGGTGGAAATTATGATGGCTATGGTGGGACGTAGTGGAAAATATGGTGGTTATGCTGGGACATACTGGGTGGTATGGTGTACAGATGATGGGTAAAGTGGAAATGATGGTGGAAAGCAGAGGCTAGATAGTGGGCAATAATGGGACACTCTGCCCACCATTGCGATAATGCTGGGAAGCCCTAAGCATATGGTGGGTGGTGCTTATTATGGTGGGCTACATGGTGTACCAAGTTGAGAAACTCTTCCCACCATTGCGATAATGCTGGGAAGCACTAAGCAGATGATGGGTGCTGCTTGTTATGGTGGGCCACATGGTGTACCAAGCTGAGAAGCTCTGCCCACCATCGCGATAATGCTGGGAAGCAGTAAGCAGATGATGGGTGGGCTTATAATGGCGTGCAATTTATATAGTGTACAAAGCTGGGATCTGTACACTACATGTTCTACCACCATGATTTCCACCAAAGGTTAGGCCTACTGACCGAGCCCGTACAATTGTGTTATCCGTGCTTCCGGGTTTCAGAATACATGATTACGACGATTAAGTATGACAATACAGCGCAGCCATATGGCATCAATTAACCTAAATGAAGAATTTTTCATTGTGTATGGTGTCCGCTCAAGAAGCAACAAACATCGATGCGACGCGATTAAAGCACTCCCAGAAAACGTAATTGTCTTCTTACCGACAGCCGCCGGTCACACTCGCCGGCACTTCTCTAGCTTTTGTACGAGAACTCAAACGTGGCAATTCGTGTGCTTGGTGAACCAATATGATAGCGTAATGTTTCCGGCACACTGCATTCGTTTTGGCCAAGCCGTTATGTAGTTGTTGCTTTAGCGAAAGAGCTACAGCATTGCGCTGGCGCGACCGCCCTCTACATTGCGCGAAAAGCATCCCAATACTCAATCAAATAAATTAGGCGAGCGTATCTATGGAATGAGCCTAGAAGCGTCATAAAGCGTGAACAGATGTCGCCCTTTAGAACGAGCGCGAAACGGATATTAAACTTGGCAGACCCCGCCGGTAAACTGTCGCTGCTCCCCAGTCCACTTGGTTTTTTTTTTCTTGAAGTTGTGAATTGCAAAAAATAGCCCTAGTGTCATTAACATAGTGGCAATCGTTACAGGCCGCAGTTGCTTGTGTTTAATAAATGTGCAATATTTAGTAGCAGGTGTAGATCTTGTCTATGTTGTGTACACCACAAACATAACCAAGTTGAACCTTAAGTTTGTATGGCAACTAAGTATTTAACACGCAATCAACGTCATGTTGGTGTGGCGGCGCAGTGGTTAGCGTCTTTGAATGGGAATCCGCAGGTTGCACGTACGATCCTCCGTGGCGCCTTGTTTTTTTTTTTTACGGAACGGGTGTTTTTTATACCGTTTTTATAGAATTCTTTTTTATTTTTTGTGGCAGCTCGTCAAGGTGATTCTGACGTCATTTCGCGCTCAAGTGTTGCCGGCACTGCAGCACCCACCATACCCACCATGCGCCATGGTGGGCGTTTCCCACCATTCACCCACTACATTAATCCACTATAATGGTGGGTGGTGGTTTCCACCATGCCCACCATTCGTTTTTTTTTCCGATAGGGTTATTGCTGTGTCATCGTCATCACCACGAATATGTTCAGGTTTACTGGTGAAATTTCTCTCACATGTCGTGAAATACCTTATCAAATATCTCTTCAAGAAGGATCTTTGGGCACTGTCGCAAGCTTCTCTGGGCCGCGGTAATTGGGCGTGACCCCAAATAGATCACTGCGGAGACACTGACGTCACCATTTGGGCTCTGTTGCCTAAGTCAAGAGAGGAGGCTTTGTAAGTTTTCTGCGAAAGTGCCTATACCGGTAATTTTTAACTTTCGTTGCAGAACTAATATTCTACCGTTTCCTAATGTGCTTTATTTTTATTGACACCGGTTCTATCGTACTCGTACGGGTCACCCACGCAACTCCTGCAATGACAACTAGAACGATAGCTATTCACCTATGCGCTCTAATGCGAACAGACCCTTCTTTTCTTTCAATGTTTCGTGCATTCCCAATATTGTAACAATAATGATTGTTGGCCTAGTTGGTACTTGCTTGCTGACATGCTTTGGTCGCAAATAACACAAATACAAAGTAAAGAAACACTCAACGACAAGCACAAGCGGCACTTCCAACTAAAGTAGACCGGTCGCAAATCCAGACTTAAGTAACAACATACAGACATGCGCAGTCTTCACACAGCCTTACGCTATCCAGCTATCGAACAATCTCTTCTCCGATAAGTACAACGTCACCGATGGTTCACTGATACAACTTTCACCTCTCTTCTTAATGTAATATGCTTCCAGCAACTTCCCAATATTGCTACTTTATCGCCCTTTGCGTAGTTTTTAGCGACATGCATATGGATTAGTGAAACCACTATGGCTGGAAAAGTTGGCAACAGAAATCCCGACAGAGCCCCACCAAGTGCGATCTTTTGTTAAAGCATATATATATTAAAATACGAACGCAAGTGTACATCAATTACGACGCGCGGAAGGCTATTCCGCATCTTTTCTCTGCTACAAACACAATGAGCCTACGACATTGCGCGCCGTACATGCAGTTCATAACGTGCAGTTTGTCGTATCGTATCTGCAGTAGCGTATTTGCAGAGTTGACTGGCGGATCATGGGAGAGGCCTTTATCATGCAGTGGACGTAGTCTGGCTGATGCTGATGAGGATTTTCAGTAGCTATGATTGACTTAGAACCTGTCGTATTCATTATTTACGCTACCAGAACGTCCGAAACAATACTACAGTGTTTTATTCCCCATGCTTGTGCACGAGTTTCAAGATAATAAATGATACGCGTAACTCAAGGATACGTGTAAAATGGTTCATTGGTGTTTTTATTTTCGGTTTGAGGAGCTATTCTTGAAGGTTCCACACATTTTTGAAGGCCACTTCGTAAAGCATCCGCGCTGCCTTAACAAAGATAGCGAATCAGTCACAACCTACTCTGCTTGATTTTGTTACAGCTACTCTTCTTCCTCAGCAACTGCACCCAACCAGAGAAGAACGACTCGGTATGGATTACCATGAAGAAGATATTTGTCGAAAATCTGCTCCAAGGATGGCCTTTCAAGAAGGATCCTAAGACTTTGAGGATCTCTGACACATCCATGGTCCTGGACAAGTACATCGGCCTCTTTGCCTTCGTCAAGGTGTCTCTGCGCAAGGACCTCGAAGACGATGACTACGAGGTGCACCTTGAGGCTCCGGAGCTCATGCTCAAAAGACACCAGCTCGTCTACCCGTACGAATCCGTGGCCGACTACGCCAAGCGAGTCGAGAGACTACTATCAATATTCACCAACGCGAGCATGGTGAAGGCCGCCGAGGACATCGTGCAGTTAGAACAAAGACTTTTGATGATCAAGGTGCAGTCTTTCTTTGTCCACCTAAAGCCTCTCCTCTCCCTCTTTTTTCTCTAAGCCTCTAACATGTATACCGTGGAACAAATTGTGATCCATTAACGAACGTAGAAAATCGGTTACGCGGAATCCTGAAAGGCGTATGAATGTTTCGGTAAGATATTCGCGCTCATATTTTTTGTCGCGTTAAGGTACGACAGACGTTTAAAAGGTTTGTTCAGAAAAATAAATCATCAGTTGAAAAAAGCCATGGTACGGGATAGCTATACACCAGCACATATCCGAAGTGTTAGCTCTGCCACTTCCCTATTTTTTGTGGCGATGTATATTTGTGCATACGTAAGCGACAAAGCTGCCGTACTTTTCATGACTGTTATGCTATAGCGTGTGTTAAAGCAGTTTATGGAGGTACTATTCACTCATATAGCATTTCGTGTCCTCATTCCACCAGCTGTCCCGCAAATACTGCACGTTAACAAAAAGTGGAGAATAAAACTGACTGCAGCCTGCTGTCACACTATTGAGCACTGCTTTAGCGCTTATTTCACAAAGCTTCTCACAACCAGCCCCAAGAAATGTTGCACTGGGTATATGCAGCCTCGCTAGCCGTTATGACCGAATGAGAGTACTACAAAATCTATCCGCTAATTTTCATGTTGATTTACAGTGGGCGTACAACACATACGTTGGACAACGTGACTTTCAATAAAAGTCAAAAGATGGCGTTGTGCTGGCAGCTTGCTGTGTACAGAAGGGATAAGCGCATAGAGATTGCGACACCACGAATGACGTGGTGAAGGGTCATATGCTTTTCCCTAAACTCGCCGAACAATCCCAATACAACATTCATGCGCAGGAGCCCCGAAGGTTTCTTCCGTACGATAACCGAACGGCCACCATCAAGGAGCTGCAGCGCCGCAACGCGTGGCACTGGCTGACCTACCTGAACTTCCTGATGGAAGACGCGGGCGTCCAGTTCCACCGACAATCCAGCGTGGTCCTGCTGGACCGCGAGTACGTGACGCGCCTCTCCCACATGCTGAGCAAGTTCTCGGGCAAAACGCTACTCAACTACCTCGGCTACGCCATGATCGTCAAGTTCTCCCCATTGCTACCCAGCGACGTCGACTTCGTCGTGCCGCTGAGCCACGACAACTACCTCGAGACTGTGCCCGAGCTCCTTCAGGCAGTGCGTTCACATGCTCGAAAAGCTGTGCCCGTACCTGGTTCGCAAGATGGCGCGTATGACGCTGGGCCGGGAAAACGCGACCAGGCCTCACTGGCGCTATGACGAAGAGATGCACAAGCTCGTATACATCGCCCGGGAGAGCATGAAACAGACGGTGCAGCGGGCACCCTGGCTTAGCCAGGCTGAAGTCGACGCCGCTTCGCAGAAAATCGAGAAGCTTCGGGTCGACTTCCTGGCTGCCAGGGAGAGCGAGGAACAGGTGAACGCTTACTACCCACAGTACGTGAGTCCGTTTCCGGCTGACGACGCTCTGCTGGGCTACTACAAGCTGCTGAACGAGACCATGTCGTTCTACTGGATCACCAACGGGTCTTACGACCTGGACGCCCGCTACCAGGCGTCCTCTCTGGTAGCCGGAGAGGTCGAGTACGTCGCCGAGAAGAACCTCATATTCATCCCGCACGGCCTCATCGCGTTCGCCAGCAACATCACGCAGACGTTCGATCCGCTCTTTGTGCCTATCATCGTGCCTGCCATTTTGCGAGCCATGTTTGCGGCCGTCGACTTGCGCGGTTCGACCGTCAACTTCCAGAATCAGGCGAGTTCTTCGAAGCGCTTATGTTATGTAGAAGTGTCACTACAATGTTCAGTGTTTGCTGGTACTAATTTCATCAGCTATCGTAGCGACTGAAGCTAGAATTGCGGGCAAAAAAGAAAAAAAAGCTGAAATTCATCAATACTTTCCAGCGCTTGTATGTGCAGTCGTCACCAAGCGTTAAACGCTCCACAGCGTCAGCTGGACTGGAGTGACTGATGCCAGCCACGAAGTGTCTGGCCTTGTAGCCGAGATAATAGCTCAGTATGCTTGTATAGTAAGTCGGCACACATGGGTAGCATCTCGCCAACAGAACCCACTACGTGGCGCTGTCGTCAAACTGTTTTTGAACACACTGTAGAGCATTGAAGTTGGGCTTGCTGAAGACTGTGCCTGTCGTATCTTTTGTTAGAAAAGAAAGCTGAACGTTGCACTATTTTTTCCCACGACCCGAAAACGCAGAACCGGAACCGCAATGAGCACAGTACTTAGCTCTAAGCGTCACCACTGACGAAACATCTTGCACACGAAGGTACTATCGGCACTAGATGAGACGTAAACAACCGTAAGCATTAGTAATGGTTGGGCGCCGTTCAGTCATCGCCAGTGACAGGCGCCCACACCGGCCGCCAATATCGCGATGTCTCCTTTTCAGAACTAAAACAGAGCGGAGATATCGCACCAGGGACCGGTCACTGCTGATGCGCGAGCCAGTCGCTAATGACTGGATGGTGCGCACTATACAATTACTAATGATGGCCACTGTTCACGTTTCATTCTACGCCGATAGTACAGTTGTGCCGTTGCAAAAGTGTGTAGTTACTGTAGGTAAGTCAGGGTAGCGTTTACGCAGGATATGTTAGATCGTAGCAAGGCTGGTCAAACCAATGAAAGCATTCCTTTCGAAAGAATGTATGTTGTAGCATGGAGGAAGGAACACACTAAGGAGAGGCCGTTGTGTCAAATTTTGTCAAACCAAAAGTACGGAAGAGTAGAGCACTCCTCCTCACAAGGGCGGTCACGTTACGGCAGCTCGCGCATGCGCAGCTGGCACCGGCAAGAGGGAGGCGTGCCGCGCAAGCCGATTTCGGAGGCTCCGGGCGGCATGGACGCGGCAATCTCGTAGGCGAGCTGAAAAATCAAAACTTTTTTTGATTATGAGCAAAGCCCCGCCGCGGTGGTCTAGTGGCTAAGGTACTCGGCTGCTGACATGCAGGTCACGGTATCGAATCCCGGCTGTGGCAGCTGCATTTCCGATGACGGCGGAAATGTTGCAGGCCCATGTGCTCAGATTTGGGTGCACGTTAAAGAACCCTAGGAGGTCGAGATTTCCGGAGCCCTCCACTAAGGCGTCTCTCATAGTCATATAATGGTTTTGGGACGTTGAACCCCACATATCAATCAATCAATCAATCAATCAATCAATCAATCAATCAATCAATCAATCAATCAATCAATCAATCAATGATTATGAGCAAACGATTTGCGACACTCGCTTGTAGATTGCATGTGTGCCATTCGGAGGTTCGTTGCTGCTCATTGTGAATTACAATAAACTTGCAGCTGTGCACTTCATGTTTAATCCTCTGAAAGAAAGAGAGCAATGACGCGAATCGGCCGGATGATCGCCCCGACAGGTTTTCTTTTGCAGGTATGGTAAGTTAGGGGTACGGAACATAATGTTACAGTGAAATGTTATCTAATTTGTCTTGCTACTTCGCCAACTTCTGTGCCTCCGCGTGATTGTTAGCCACTGCTTGTTGACACAGTACGTGCGCACGAGTATCGTTTGCATCAGCGCGGGTCGGCCAACTGCGACCATATCGATAAACAACTTGGCCAAGGATGAGGTTAACGCGCGCAAAACGAGAACAGGAAGCGATGATTAGAACAATAACTTATCTTACTGTGCCAGACATGTCTAAATTTTGACTCGACATATATTAATTTCGGGGCTTTTACGTGCCGGAACAACGATATGTTTAGGCACACCGTAGTCTCCGGAAATATTAGCCAGTGGTGCTTATTAACGTGCAGTGACATCACACATTACACACCATTAAAATACGACCACCATCAGAACCGGAATCTTTGGTTCAGCAGCCGAGCACTGCAACTGAACCACCGATGTGGACTAAGCGTTAGTACTAAAACGCAGGGACATGCACATATTGCCTAATGTCATAGAATAATCCAGTTTCTCTATTACAGCCGTCGCTTTGTTTCTGATGTCCTAGAAATATTTATTATTATGCTCCCGAGCTTTTAACGCAATACTGAACACCTTTACTTACCTTAAGGCGCATTCTCACTCGGCCTTGAATGGAGCGAAAGTGTTCGAACCCACCGGAAATTCACTCGCTTCGCCGCCTAAACTAAGCCGCCAGAAAATCACGCCACAAGGCCGACACAAAAGTATCAGTCAGACACTGGTTATTTGGCCACGCGATAGCAGATGGCCCGTCTGCTTCATCGCTTTGGGAGCACTGGTTGAAACCACGTGACATAAACAGCCGGCTGCAGGTTGAACGTGGTGACAAAGGTGCCTAAGGTGGCTCGCTTATAGGCGCGATGGCAAACTACCCGTGCAGCTCGGCAAAGATCACGACTTCGAAAAAAGAATAAACGCGTTCATTCAGAGCCCGGTTTGAATTACGATCGCCGAGAGCACTGGAAGTAGGAGAAGGTGCAGCAGCAGCGAGTCCGCATGGCCCAATGTGTCTCGCTTTCGCACAGCCGGCTGAATCCGTCGCTGACGGTGTGACCGCTCGTGACGTTCCCTGCTGGTGCATCTCACGAAACAACGTTTGAAAAAGTTCAAACTATCTCGTTTCGGTGATTTTCATGGATAACTGGAATTCGGCATGAAATATAATGCTCAGGAGGTGGACAAAGCGAATTGAATTCTGAAAGTGGCGAGGACGGTAGCGTTGGCATGTACGAAGGGCGGGACGAATGTGAACATTTTCGGCGCGTGTGAAGGTGGTTTCCCGGCCGCTCTGAGTTGCCGTTTTTGCTTAGCTTCTTTGTGAATGCACCATTAGAGTGACAGAAAGTCGACCCGGGTGGTAGGGATCATCCATGAAAGCAGGTAACGTGTGTTAGTTCGGACTTGCAAAAGAAAGATCTAGAGTACACTAAAGTACTGCAAAGGATAACAGTGGCAGAAAAAAAGCAGAAAACTTGTCTGCCGATGCTAAGGAATGGCAGCGTCACCCATTCGTCAGACACGCACGTGCTGGTTTGTGCGACATTAAAATGTGTGATAGAAAGAAGGGAAAGAAGGTGGCAACTAGGATGTCCTTAGCATTCCTTCATTTGACTGCCAGCTATAGTTCTCGTTTATATAGTGTCCGACAAAGAATATTGCTTAGTAATTTCGTTCTTTACGATGGTATGTCAGTCTGTATTCGCTTCCACTAAAACGACACGCCAGGTTTCAACTTTTCGTTCATGATTAATGCTTAATTTGACCAACATAAAAAAATGTGAATTTTGTAACCGAGGTGCCGCTAGCACAAGTTTGTTTAGCAGTCGTATAGTAGCCGCATAAAAAAAGCGATGGTTACACAACTAAAATACGTGGCAACCTTACATAACGCCTCGCGAAGATTACGTGTCACTGTCCAAGGCGGCGATGCCCTCTCTTGTTTTCTTGTCCTGCTGATCGGTTTCTTAAAAAGTGGTACCAGAAAAGTTGCCCGGCGTTGCTTGTTCATCTAAAACGGGCGGGAAACATGTCGTTGTAAATGAGTAGACTAGCCTCGCTAAGCGAGAAGTTCCGTCCTGGCGCAGGTGGTCAACTGGTGGTCGAACGCCAGTCGGTCAAAGTTCACCTCGAAGCTGCAGTGCTTCCAGGACCAGTACGCGGCCGAGGCGCAAGCAGTCCTGGCCCTCGACATCGACGAGGACTTCTTCCTGGACGAGAACGTCGCGGACAACGCCATCATGCACCCGCTCCACGACGTCTACCGCAAGGCGATGCACCTGTCGCGTCACACGTCCCGCGAATCCCGAGTGCCGGGCCTCGAGTCTTTCACCATGGACAAGCTGTTCTTCGTGAACTACGCCATGGCCCACTGCGACCGCATCAGCCCGAACCTGGCACGCAGGCGGGTGCTCTACAAGGACGGAGTGCCGGCCAAGCTCCGCGTCAACGTGCCGCTCAAGAATTACCCCAAGTTTGCCGAGGTCTTCAAGTGCCAGTACAACGCTCCGATGAACCCGGAGCGCCGTTGCGAGCTTTGGTGAAGCCGCAAATAAAGGCGTCACTGCAGGTTATCGAGTCTTTATGTGCGCCTAATTCGACCGGAGTCCAAACATAAGTATGTGCGTCTCATTCACGCACTAACCTTAAAGAATTCGTTCGATAGGAGATGAATAAAGCGTGCATGAAACAACGGCAGAGCGAGGTGATGATATTACAAGAAGCATTTTTGCAAAAAAAAAGAAAAAAACTTTAAGCGCGATGCGGAATCGATCATCGGGACCCATTTTTATAGTATATATCTGGAGTAATATATCGTATTCCGTTATGCGGTTCAAACTATATCGGCCAGGCGGGGTGAACCATACTTGAACAAGAAGATGCAGGACTACCACGACTGCGATCTTCCTCATGAGCGAGGGTTAAAGAAAGGGAAGCCTTGAATATCACTGCATCTTATATACAAGGCAGTAGCGAGAATTAAGAGCCAAGATGTATGTGAGATAATAGCCGATTTCAATACAAAGGCAGGGCAGTCATAGATAGTGACCCTTGGCGCACCTTGCAATATTGTAACCTAAAGAAACTTAGTCTCTGAGAATATTTACCTCATGTCAGCATTGCGCTCTTGTGGCGTCATGAACGAAAGAGTTCATGTGATCTACTTGTGAGAAACGATTTTTTTCGAGTAAGCACTTGGTTGTCAACACCTCCCTCAATCGTCGTTAGTGAACCTGCAACAAAAAATGGGTGCCTTCGTTCGCTACTTATTTATTCCAAATTATGAAGCAAGGCATCACGAGCCGTGTCAGAACCATGAGAACACGTTCGCTTGTGCACATGGTTTACTGCACGAAGGAAAATCACGGGCTGCGGGATCCTCGTATGATCAGATTGTGTTTGTCGAGCCGGGAACTTCGCTGCACGAGTCGACATGCAGCAGACTACACAACACGGCAGTTGCTTGTCTTGTCATGCCACACAATTCAAGCTGTCGCAAGTCTATTTACATGCCCCATTCGTTAGCTGTCTACAGAAACGTCCCTGTCGATGTTCCTACCTGTTGATTGATATTTCAGGTTTAACGTCCCAAAACCACCATATGATTATGAGAGACGCCGTAGTGGAGGACTGCGGAAATTTCGACCACCTGGGGTTCTTTAACGTGCACCCAAATCTGAGCACACAGGCCTACAGAATTTCTGACTCCATCGGGAATGCAGCCGCCGCAGCCGAGATTCGATCCCGCGACCTGCAGGTCATCAGCCGAGTACTTTAGCCACAAGACCTCCACGGCGGGGGATGTTTCTACCTAACACACTGCTTTCATACCCCAGCTTCAAGAGCCAGTACAGATGAGCAAGTTGAGAATTCTCCATTGGAGCACGAAGTTGGTTATAGATCCTCAAATATCAAAACACGCTGTAGCGTGCTCTGTCTAGTCCGTGTTTATGAGTTGCGAGGTGAAACTTCAGATTATGATTCACCAACAAGCCCAACTGCTCACTTTTTCAGAACCTGAAAGAGGCCCGAAGAGGGTTCTTGTCCAGGAAACAAGCTTTATTTATACAGTTATCAGTGATATTTCTCGTACAGGGTGGATGCCTTATTTCAGAGCCCCATTGTATTAGGGCACTCGACGTGCCCTTTGGATGAGCCGATGCTGCTCCTGCGGCGCTGAGCAGGTTAGAGCAGCCACCCAGAAGGAATGCGAAGGTGAAGGAATGGAGAGGCAGGTAGGTGGGTGTGGACATTCCCAAGTGAAGTGATACACCACGGACTTCGCTTCGAAGTAGTCACTGTAGCAATTGGAACAGTGGGATATTGTGTGGGGTGAAAGAGATAAGTATGAGAAGGCAGGAAAATGCATTAGACTTTACGCGGCATCGAGGAATTTGTGTGGTGGTGGGAAAAAATAAGGCCTTTTTTCTGTAAAGTAGCGTTTCGGTATACGTTAATGAATATGTTGGTGCGTCCTCTGGGTTAGACAGCTCTTCCGATGACGACCGGTTCGTGAGCTCTAGAGCATTAGTGCGTTCATTGCCATGGAGAGAGGCGTATCCAGGTATTTAGATGATACGCATTCGCCCTATACAACAATGTAAGGTATATTGATGTAATAATATGGTGTGTGTAGGGTGTCACCATTCCTTTAGCTGTATTCCTGGAGGGTGTTGTTTGAATTGTACAATGACATAATTGTATTGATTCACAATGCCACTGCTATATTTTTGAAGACCAACCAGAGATACGGTACTTGTATCGCGAAACGTGAAGTATATAGGTGCTATCAAAGGAAAAGGGCAGCTCGCTGCCCTGACGGGTAAGTTTGATGATCACTGAAAGCTTGATGTAGTATAGTTAAACTCAATACCTTTCCTATAATCTCATATTATTTCTCTTTCTGTTTCTCTCCTGATATTCGCTGTTGCTATTATGGAATGAGGTACATGGCTGCATACGGCTACTACAGATCTATAGTAGTTGGACGCCTTCAAAAACAAGGATGCAGTGAGGCGCACATAAACCACAAATGGAAGTGCTTTTGTGCGTGGTGTATGTGTTCTTTTTTATGTCTTCTGTTTATTTATTTATTTATTTATTTATTTAGAAGATTACCCGCAGCGCCATCTTAGGCATTATTGCGGGGGGCACAGTGCCTCATAGAATGAATCCGCAGTCTTGCGGCCAACTGGCCAACTGTTCATGCGTGGACTGTACCGGTCATCGCCTGTATGGGACATGCATGGTGCAACGCGTTACCATGACAGTGCCCGTCTTGTCCCTATCGCTGGCTTTCACCATTCTTCACTCGCCCTCAGCTGCGAGATCACCAAACCCACAATTGGTTCCCGAAAGGTGATCACTGGGGGAAGATTAGAAATTATTTATTTATATACGGTTCCACAGTGTAAAATAAGATGGTCTATAGCCTTTACGCTCAGTGCTGCGTACTACTGATCTTTCATTTGGACGTCTTCAAAAACAAGGACGCAGTGAAGTGCACATAAACCACAAACGGAAGTGCTCTTGTGTGTGGTTTATGTGTTCCTGTTTTTGAAGCACGTCCGAAAATACAGTTGGCCATTCCATCTAGCCCAAGAAGCAGTACTACTTTCGCTCTCACGTCTGCTTTATATATAAAAAAATCTGTGTTTTTACGATTCTGATGTTGAAACCAAGTTATTAATAATCTATTCTGTCATCAATGAACATCAAGTATGATTTATGAAAGCTGGTTTACGTTTCATGCGATGGTAGCGGCGGTTAAAGGAATGAATTTGAGAGTTCGATGGAAAACCGTCAGGTTGGAATAAAATTTGAGGAAAAGATGACACCAGTGATATAAAAGTTAAAAAGAAATGGCGTTGCGGCGTTTACACAGTAGCCATGTTTACAAGACTTCCTTCACGAGGGTTTCCCTGCCACTGATACACAAATAAATGAATAATAAATCGACATTTATTTTGTCCCCCTCTCTTACGCTCTCTGTGTGTCTGGTGAAGACCAGGATGCCAGGGACGATGGTATAGGGGGAATAAGACTGGGGCAACGTAAACACATTTTGCCCAACCACTAACACCGCATGTTTCAAAGAGTGCTTTTGAGAAAAGCAACCCACGGTATCAAGGCCATTATACTAGCGAAGCAAGTGTTCTAGTTGGCTCTCTGACACACAGTAAAGCTTCAGCTAACATACCGCGTTCAAAACACCCGGTAGTGTCGTGACACGAACGGGCGGCTCCTTAAGCTGCGATGCACGATCTTCTTGCAGTGTCCTATACTTCAGCCTAAGAGGACGGTCACAAAATGCTCGAAACACTACACCTCCCTGTCCTGCGGCAAAACTCAGCCGCACACAGCGCGCAGAAGAGCGTTCCTATTCTGATGTGCGGTGCGCTTTGGCGAAGAAACAGTCGCACCTCCGGCGAGTTCGTGGACACGTATCTCAAGGATGGCAGAGACTGTACCATCGCGTTGAGGTCTTCCTCACCGAGTCCATGGTGCTCCAGCGGGTGATCAAGACGTAGCTCCAGGCTCCTGAGAGATGTCATTGACGTCTTAGTGAACAGTCGCGACAGGAACATACGGGACACTTCGGTGGAGCCGAGCTTGAGGTATTCTAGTTCGGGACACTCGGACAGAAGACACTGCAATGTTACGGGCGTCGCCCACGTGATCCTGAGGGCGACCAGATTGCGGAAGGCGGTTGACTTGACTTCTTCGTCCAGGACGTGACAGTGGTCTAGCGACAGCAGGCGGAGGGTCTTTTCTCCTGTCTTGGCGACCTTGTTGAGGTCGACGTCCCTGAAGTTCCTGCAGGGAGAGCGCTGAGAGGTCAAACTTCTTGAGTGCCGGTACGACGCTGGAGAACGGGCAAAAGGCCGTCGTATCGGGTTCGTAGGAGACGCACAGCTTAGAAGGCGAGTATGAACTCGGTCAGCTCTTGGACGGAGTCCGGTGAGTCGACGGCGACGTAGACGAGTCCCGCGTCAGGGCACATCTCGGCGGCGCACTTGATTTGATCGCCGCTGGCCGGAACGAAGGACTGGACGCAACCGTCGTGACCGTAGGAGTAACCACCCAGCACGACTACGAGAAGGTTTCCAATGACGGCGCGTAGTTCGTTGTTATTCTGCGCGGCTTCCAAAGCCCGGGAGAATGTCTGCATCCAGCAAGCGGAGCTGCAAGAAGTAGAACACTCAAATAAAGCACACGTCTTAAGACACGTTTATTGCTTGTGATATTTCAGTACAGACAATTATAGTATGTTTGAATGCGCTACAATTGTTCTCAGGACATGAAATACTGGTAACACCTGCAGGCCTGTAGGCCTGGGAATGCATCAGCGGCCCAACCAGAAATATTTTAGATGGGAGGAGGGCGGTTTTACCACCCCCTATGCATGCTCTGCGCGTGTTTCTACGTTTAATTAAAATTTTCGGCGTGGGATTTGCCTTGAAGGTATGCGACAGATTTTCTGGCCCCATTTACGATTAGGGGATGGGAGTGACTACTTTCCTTTCCCCATGTGTTCACGTATATGCTCGCAGTGGTTTAGACCACCAATAACGTTTGCAATGCTATGCTACATAGTTGGAACAACGATATTCTTACATTCGGGCAGGTCATCAGAATGTTGGTGACGGCGTCACCATAGACGGCTAGGCCAGTGTTCTCATGGTCTGCGAAGTTCCCCTCCAGGTGCACCAGGTGGTGCGGTTCTTTGGTCTGGGCGTAGACGAAGCCCTCACTCTCGCTCAGGTCGTGCTTGAGGGTGATGCGCTGGGTGCGCGGGAATAGTTCGAGAAGTTCGGAGAGCGTGTTCCGGTTGTGGTACAGGTAAATAGCCGGAGTACCGTCCAAGACGTGCTTGGCGGCCTCGGCAAACTCCGGCCGGGAGCTGGAAAAAAAAGTGGTTGATAATTAATACGAAAGCCTCAGGCGCCTATCAAGGGTGATAACTGACCTCCAGCAACGTCAGCACGAGTCATGCAAATACTTATAATATAGTGACCGCACAATATGACATCATCATGACGTCAGAGACCACAAAGACTGTTAGCGTTACCATAGCTCAGCTATGACACCACTTAATGTGATGTCACAGGATGACGTCGTTCCACGACCTCATTGTTTGATGGAAGATGGGCTGATTACGCAGACTGCGCAAAATGAGGTGAGGAGCCAAAAGTCCCGCGGTTATTTTAAACGAACAACTGAGCGTGAAATACACTTTTAGGGAGAAAACGGGAGTTTATCATTTGCAAAATCTGCTTCGCAACACGCAATGAAAAAAGGACAGATAGTATAAGGATGACGTAATATTTTTTTCACTGACCGACGTAGCACCAGCGTACTCAAGGGGTGGAGTGGGGATTAAATGCCGTTGCTTTCTCCCAAATTTTCCACATAGTATGTATGCATGTGTATGTACGCATGCATACATACAAAATGACCTACGAACATATATGAGAGGTAGCCATATCACCCCCCCTCCCCTGCCCCAAGTAATTTGGTAAACGTTTCAAAAAATTCGTTGCGCATAGCAGGAAAGAAACGCTATTCATCGGTACTGAAGTACAAGTACATTGAAATATAATTGCTGTCTATATTTAACAGCCCTCTCTTGGATATTGCGGCTATACCATTGCTTCATAATGTCGTACAACCTAAATTACAATTTATAGTGGATGTGCATACGCAAAAACATTCCAATTTTGTGAATATCAAATGTGAACCAATATCCTTGAGCATGATTTACCTTTTCTGTTGATGGTCTTGTCGTACCAAGCAATGCCCACAATGTAGGGGAAAGCTATCGATGTTATTTATATAAGCCTTTTAGAGCTTTCATTACTGCACTATAAATATACAAATAAAAAAAGCGTAAAGAAGTGTACACATATAAGTTTTCTTGATATTAGGGGACGTATTCCTTTCTCAACCTAATGCCATTCACATATGTTCCACTGCTACTTATACTACTGCCATTTTCTTACCACTACTGCTCCCGTAAGCTGCACTTAGAACACTACTGCTACGACTTCTGCAGGTCCAACTTTCCTTCATCTTCCTGCTACTACTACTACTACAACTATTGCACGCCCACTGATTCCCCTCCTGATTCTCCCAATACATCCTACAGAATCTCCTACTACTACTACTAACAGGAAACTAATAACGCTGCTGCTCCCAACAACAACAACAACAACACAACAACAACCACAACAACAACAACAACAACAACAACAAAACAACAACACCAACAACAACAACAACAACAACAACAAACAACAACAACAACAACAACAACAACAACAAACAACAACAACAACAACAACAACAACAACACAACAACCAACAACAACAACAACAACAACAACACAACAACAACAACACAACAACAACAACAACAGCAACAACAAGAACAACAACAACAACAACAACAACACCGACAAGAAACAACACAACAACCCTACTACTACTACTACCACTAGTACCATACTACTACTACTACTACTACTACTACTACTACTACTATTGCGTCTCGTACTACTACGAGTACTTCTCTACCAACACTACCACTACCCCCTCTACTACCACAATACTGTACCTGAATGCGTCGCATCCGGCGAACATGGCGAATGCGTATCGGTGCTCGGCCAGCTCGTACCTCCTCGCAACGAACGCGTCCTGTCCCATGCGTAGCCGGGACGGGTGGGGTGCCTCGACACCTTCGGGCAGCGGGTGCGAGTCGAGCCAGGGCTCGACCAGCCCCAGCTGGATGTGGTCCGTCTCGCGCGTCAGCTCATCGTCCCACTCGACCAGCTCGTCGCTCCACGAAGACGACGACATGTTTGCCACTCTCTCGTCGTCACCGCTACAGCCGGCCTCTATCCTCAGCGAGGCCTGCATCCACATCAAAAAAAAAAACACAAAAAAACTGAGCGAACGAATGGATCATCGCGAGTCACTCAATTATTTGGCGCAGTACGAGTTTCGTATATCGGGATCGAATGGCCAACGGGCCGGTGCTTCCTACAGATCGATGCGCACGATTCACTCATCAGAGAAGCATAAATGCTGTCATTAGGAAGGAACAAAGCTTGTGCGAAGGACTCGGCACGTTTGCGTAGACAGATTTTCGTAACGTGAACAGCTTCTACGCGTTTAAGACTAAATTTAGTTGTAGACATATGTTCATAGCGATAGTCCTAGAATTAAACTGAATGTTCTGGCAAACTTCATGGTAGATCCGCACATCAGTGAAGTAAAATACGCAACAAATAAAAACAAAGGATCGAACGACTAAAACTTCAAGTAGTTGGGACGGACTCGTTAGAGAATAAATAATGGAATCGTTTGGATTGTAGTCGTCAATTATCATTCCACAGTGCCACCAGAACATCCCGTCTTGGCATTCAAACTACACATAGTTGTACTATAGCCTACTCTCCAAGAAATATCATCACGTTCTTTCAATGGACTCTGTATACACTAGTTTGTGCTCCTTAAGGACCTTCCCCAAGTTTCTGGTGAGGAGATGTCTGCAGGAGCTCCTCGCGGGGTGGGTTGTTGGGGCACGGCCATGGAACGAGGCTGGCGGAACGGCCTGCCAGTGTTGCGGCTTCCTGGGTCCCAATTCGAGCCCTTCGTTGGCTCCCCAAACCTGGCTCCCCCAAAAAGTATTTTTCTCCTCTGGCTTTCAATGTACTCACTGAATTAATGTTAATTAATTATCTTGAAGCCAACGAGCCCTTATCTTAAGTTATGCCCCGACATGGTGCAGTATCCAATATAACTGCTAACTTGCACCATGGACCATAAACTTATTCTTTTAGGAGACTATTATGAATCACGGTAAAGCAAAATTAACTGTTGGCCTGTATATGCATATCCAGTCCCGCCCAAGAATGCTCGAAACATTAAGAGTTCACATACAGGGCTGTGTAAATAATTACGCACGACTAATACATGTTCTGATACACTCAGTGAGGAGGGGTCTAATTGCTTGCCGTGCGATCATGACAGAATATACTCATGGGTACGAAACACAATTTCGAGCGAACTTTTCAGAGTACACACGATAGAATTTGGAAGACGTATTTTAACTGCTTACCGATATCGTAGACGCACTGTGGCTAAGTATCTCGGCAGGATGTTTAACTGGGAGTCTAGTAGCACCAGATTATAAAGTGGCCGCCTTTACATAACAGCGGTCGTGTTGCCGCAATGTCACCAGTGACCAACGTGTTTGCAGACACAACGTGTTTTTCGCGTGACCAGTCATTAAAGAACCCGCGAATACTTTGCCCATTAACGCGCTCAGTGTGATCAACACATGGCTGCAATAAAAGGAGCTGTTTTGCAAGCTTGTGTCAAGGGTTGCGCTTTCGACGTAAACAGAAACACATTGAGAGTGACCGAGGTACTAAGGCCCTTGCTCAGCGTGGGGTACCAGGCGGCTTACAGACGCAGGAACAGGGGGTGCCCGAAAATTGTCTTTTTTAAAATAAAATTTCAATACATTCAGCCAGTTTAGCAATGCAAGCTGAGTAATCATGCACGTCATAATTAACACTTGTAGTATACAGGGCTTATCGGTATAGTGGGCTTACCGTGATCGAAGGGTGCATGCGCAGTAACGTGCGTGACCCGTACCGCTCACCATACGCACGCTATTTTTCAGATTTAACGTCACCGTGTTAGCGTGGTTTACGCAGTGTACGTAAAACATGACGACGGTTTAAAACGTCCGCTTTGAAGTGAACTTCAAGTAGTAGTTGAAAGGTTCCCTTCATTCGCACCTAAAGTCTCTGTAGAAGGACTTCACTTGCCTTCAGGTAGCTTCGGCGACCGAGTACTACAAATAAGTTGGCGTAGGTTTTGAGACAGCTTCCCGTTTCGAAGGTCTTCAGGCTTAGCTAAATAGAAGAACAATTAAACAAATCGGTGACGTAAATAATTTCGCATTTGCGTATGGTTCACATTTATCCACTTCTATTATTACTACAAAAACTTGTAACCTTGCTTCGCGCGGTGTTAAAGACAAACATTCTTATTTTTTCGTCTTTCACTGTTCTTTAACTTATTCGCCCTCTGCTAGATGACGCCACCATCACAGCTGAGGCACGTTTTTCTCGTAAACGCTAGTCCAATCATTTCCGATGGAGGCGGAAATGTCGTAGGCCCGTGTACTCAGATTTGGGTGCACGTTAAAGAACCCCAGGTGGTCAAAATTTCCGGAGTCCTCCACTACGGCGTCTCTCATAATCAAATGGCGGTATAGGAACGTTAAACCCCACAAATCAATCAATCAATCAATCAATCAATCAATCAATCAATCAATCAATCAATCAATCAATCAATCAGCTAGTCCAATAAACTAAAAGACTCTGTCCGCGACTAACGTTTGCGGCACGGCAACGCTATTCTCTTAAAGCGGTACTGACACAAAGTTTCTCTGCCGAGATAGCCTGCGGGGTTTTATCCCATGGACATTCGTATATCATCTGCAAAATATCAACAGCGCATATAGTTTGGAAGGTATCTTAAATTAATTTTGAAGTTTGAATGAGTTCCTCGGCTCCATCATTGACACCCTCGAAGGGGCCAATTGGGGACCCCCTACTTCTCTCATGTCACCACACTGTAGTCAATAAAACAAGCTACGATGACGGCACAGTCGCCATTTTTCTTTTCCCATGTTTGTTCCCGCATACTTCCTAGCGTCTGATTGAGACTGCGTGGCCGTGGCGCACGCTTTGAAAGCTTTGTGTTTGGCGACAGTGCAGTTCAGTTTCCTACTCGGAAGCGCTTCTTGATGCCAATGATGTGGACCGTGCGGAAGTGTGTCGCAGTTCTGGGTGCTGACATGGTCGAGAGCTGCACACGCTAGGTGGCGATAGTTGCACCCGGCAGCTTCCGTTTTTTTTTTTTTTTGGAAGCTCTCGAAAACCGAAACTTAAAGTGGTCGATAATGAGGGGCCTGTAAATAATTATCCATCACGTGCTGCAGCAAACGATGTGTCTTGTTATGACTAACATTGCCCCAGCAAGACATTGCAGCAGAAAAATGCGAGGTCAAAGTTTTTGTGTCAGTTTAACCCCCGCTATCACGCTAACCCTAAACTATAACTCCCTATGAATGTAAGCTTGTAGAGCACGAAGATTATGTGGTTTGCATATCTGATTTCTTTATGATATAACGAGTTCCGTTTCCAAATTTCGTACCCCAGCGTCACACTGGGCATTCCAACTCTCCCATAAACCATTCTCACGTTCTCTTTTTGCTACATAGCTAGCTGCTATGACTTTCCATGCTACTGTACCCGTGTCGAATTTACGTTACGACACTCCTAACTTCACGGAAACCTCTAGTCACATATACTTGAGAATGCGCACTTTTATTAGGGCGAACTGGTACAACCTTGTTCGTGTAAGCAAGAATGGGTCACTTTAAAGGGACACCAAAGATGAAAATGATTTTCACGTTTTGCTAAAGTGCAATTTCACAATCCAGAAAACTCGACGACTCTTACAGTGACCAGACACTTGGTAAACGAGAAAGCACGTGAAAAAAAAAAATGTGAGTGGAGACATCACCGTGAAATTGCCGCACCAAACATCGTGAAGTCATAAATTTTGAAGGCGTCCATACTGGGTCCTACGCAGCTTCTAATAAATAAAAGTGAGTACATTGCCATCTGTGAGTACCGTAGACGTAGCACACGAATATGTGGAGTATTTTGATCGAGCAAATATTGCGAAAACATAAAAATACATTTTGAAAATTTTTTTATGTCACGCGCAAAGTTTTCGGCTGGAAATTTAACAATAAAACTTTAACCTTAATTTTTGTTCAGTAATAATGATTTTTTTAATAGCAAAACACGTGACAATAAAGTTCTCAGAATGCGGTTTGACACTCTAACGAAGTCATACTTTCAATTTTGACGAGTGTGTTGCAAGAGATGGCGCCACTTATAAGCAACAATGTTGCCTTCTGTGGAGTTAAGATTGATTGATTGATTGAAAACTTTACTGAATGATTTACAATGTGCTGTGGAGTTGAGCGTCGCTAGGGACGTTGTTTCGGAAGGTCTCCAATAGGGCGTTGTTATTGCTCGCTCGTAATAACTGTTTAGCAGGCATCGACTACCGGTAACCGACCTTACTACTAGCAAATAGGACGTGCGTTGAATGCAACCACCTGTTTTCATACGCGCGTTCATTTTCAGAGCCGTAGTACAGACATGGACGCGACGGTGTGCTTATATGCCAGAGTTTCCGCGTTAATCATTCACCTGGCCTCCGCGTTGGTGTGTCATTAAAAAGGAAACACGAACGCAAGCTGTATCAGTTACCCGCGATTACGCAACTGCATCTTTTTTTGCTATACTCCAGAGAGGACGCAGAATATTACATAGATGGATGGCGTCGTTGAACTGAAGTTTTTTGAGTGGCTCGCAGTGATGTCATGCATGTTTGAGGCTTTCTTTGGTTTCAGCTGTGATGTTGTTTCCGGCCTATCTGGTGCCTAAAATGTACGTTTGAACCTCATCAAAAAAAAAAAAATAAAGTCCGAACCTTTATGAGTTTGATGACTTCCGCAAGTAGAATTGGATCTCGCGAACACTTTTAAATACCAAGGATCGACGTTCCTGCTCATCTTAGTCTATGCGAAAAAGTACACTGCTACTTGTTTCGCCAAGCTAACATGCCAGTATAGAAGTTCCGCTACCAAAATCTCAAACAAAACAAGCTAAGTGTGACCTTAAAAAGCAAAACTCAGTAGAGAGACATCTATCGGGCCGAAACATCACACACACACAAAAAAAGAGCTTTGAATAAAATGACTTTACTTCAGTCTATAAAATGGAAGGATATGCACATACGAGAAGCTCAAGTTTGGTTGGTCACAATATGAAGTAATAGTGACAGCGGAAGCAGGAAAAAGCGTAGGGTAGGTTCATCGCTACGTTAAATTTAAATAATGTAGGCGAAAAAGCAAGTTGGCCCACTGTGGAGACCTAGAAGCTTCGGGCGATGCTCTGCACATTCACTTCGATTATCATTTATGCTATGATATTACACTCCAAGTAAAGACTGCAAATATTGTTCCCTACACACTTATTGAGTTTGTTATCGGTTGGTTGCCGTAGGTAGTGTCTTACAATGAAATTGCCCTTGATTCAACATCCAAAACTTTCTGTGCGAGTGTCATGTAAGTACGTAATACTAATTAGAACAGACAAGAGAGCCAAGAAAAGTATAGGGGATGTTGTTAGTAACAATTGTAATGCAAATGTGAAGAAAGAAGAGCGGACGGAAAGATAGCTTGCCCCTGGCAAAGATCGAACCTGCAATCTTCGAATAACACGTCCGATAACGTATACCAACTAAACTACGGCGGCGGTCATCCCCACCCGTCCACTTTAGGGGGTATTAGTGGGTGTTCAAATCTGGGAGTAGAAGTGAGTGCCGATGGTAGTCAAGGCGACGAATACGTAATGTAACAGGAGCGAGCAACCGGTAGACACATCGTACTGCCAATATTCTTAACTGGGACGTCAAATATTCTTGACTGGGACGTCCCACCATGTCCGCACCCATTTGGTGCGACTCTTCGGAAGCACCCTGCTTTTCCCGCGGGACATTCGACAGCTCAGTTCCAGCTGTTGACCGGTGGCAAAAGGAGGCGAGTCGCACGTGCTACCTCGAAACGTTTCCTGTGCTTTTGGCAAAAGAGTGCCCAGCACTCTTTCGGTAAGCAAAATAATGATAGTAATCGACGGAGCGTTTGAGCTCAAGGCCGTTGTCGCAATATGAGGAACAGCCGTGCGAAGCGCAGGCTCCAAAATAATTGTACACCTGGTTTGTCGTCTTCCATGAGCGACAGAACGGAGGAGGCCGTGGTCGAGAAATTATCCCAGGATATTTAAGCAGGATTAATCTGGAGAATTTATTTCAAGAATATGGTGCACAAGGTACCACCATCGTTTCCGCAAGGCTTTTTATGCCCAGGTCTACTTTTTCTCTCGTAACGTTGAAAAAAAAAAAAACAGCGGCTTCATGAGCTCATGCTCTTAGCCATTCTACTGTCTTACTACGTCTTAACGTTATGCTTACTATTTCCAGTTATACCGCGGGCAGCGTAGTTCATAATCCCTCAGATTTGTTTATCCTCAAAGTATGTGCCTCGTGTGTCGGTACCATCAAGGTGCAGTAATTATCAATAGTTTCATTTATTGCACGTCATATATTAGGAGACTCGAATCCTAAACATTTCCAGCAGGATTGCATACACGCGGAGACAACTCAATATCCAACAAGTTTTACGACCCTGCTTTCTCTAAACCTGCGCCGAAATACTTGCGCAATCGCTTCGGCAAGTAAAAAAAAAAAAATGTATAGATTTGGAACTCGCAGAAGACGACGGTATATCTCTGTCCAGCTGTTGTACAGCGCATCTGATGTTTGATATTTCCCTTTAATTAACATGTGTACTTGTCACTTCTTTCCTTTTGTACTATACATGAACATAAATTATTCCGCATTATCTTTTTAATGCTGCTATTCAATTCAGGCTTGTTCTTCTAGTCATTGCAGCCATTTCTACTCCCAATTACTGTGAAAAACACAGGCACAATTGATACTCCACTATCTTCTAGAGGTGGATTTCTGTTGGATGGCAATAAATTCATAGGCATTTTACATTAAGCAATATAATTTGAAGGCACTAGTTTTATTCACTCGGAGCTTCATCTCCACTGCACTCTCTCACTCCTGCGTTATAATAACAGACCAATGCGAAATTTTCCATACAGTAACGAACGCTTTTCCTGCTCGGCAATACCGTCAACAACTCGACCATGGTTGCACGCAATATGACATGGAACAGCATAAGGATAACAAGCAATGACGGCGTTTTCAATGTCTCATTTGTATTCCCAGCCCTCCACCTATCCCGCAGCTATAGTGTTAGGTAAGACATCAAACATCTATCCAGTGGCCGCTATAAACAAACAGCTCCCGTGTTGGCACCGCACTTCACTTCATCGGCTGAAGGCAAGCGAAAGAAACTGTCGCCCTCCATTTCGCGTATTTTTTTTGTTTTTCTTTAGTTTTCCTGTAGCCTCCTCCGATCTTTGCCGAGCGGAAACCGGCTTCGCCAGCTGGTTGATCTCACAACGACCCTTCCTGCTGCCTTAGTTGTTGTTCAAGGCTCTCTTATTCGCTTCTTTCGTCGCCGCTTTTCTTTATGAGTGTAGCGAATGCATACTTGCATGGTCATTTAAGGGCATCTCTTACGGACATCGTTACGAGACGGCCGTATATCCTTGCATCTCACTACACGCGATGCAGAAGAAGAAGAAACGGTCGTTGATGAAAGGAGACACGGAGGAGAAGGGCTAATTGCCAAAATTGAGAGAGTTATGGCGCCTGGAGTCATGCACGTAGCCTTTCGGGATTCACGCCTACGCCGGTGCAATGGCGACCTGGAGTGACGTAGTTGGCGTGAGGGTGCGAGGGCTCCGAGATGCAGCAGGGGGAAGGGAGGATGTGACGTCACATGGAGGAATGTCGTGATGATCTGCACAGGAAACAAACAATGCAGGGTAGGCAGATATGCGCATTTCTGGAGGCGTGGAGAGTTGAATTGCCTTGTGTACGACAAGTGGGGATTCCCGAGCTGAGTACGCAGAAACGCTGTGTTCAGATGCGAAAGAGGGCGAAGGCGTAGCCCATTATGTGCAGGGATGGCTGTTTGTCGAGTTGTTTGGCGTGGATGCAACTATCAAATTGCGTGTTTAGAAAACAACCGAAAGTATTCTTTAGCCCTATGAAAGAGCATTACGTTTTCCGAGTGTCTTACACAAGTACTCGTCTACCACACACAGATACTACTCCACAACCGCACGTTTTTAATCGCGAAAACTGGTGTTATAAACGGTTTACAATTCTAGATGTGCGTGGCATGGGAAGCTAGAAAGCTGACTTTACACAGCATCTGTACTGCACGCCCGAAGGAGTCGGAACCTAAGAGCTAATTTTGTGTTTCGAAATAACAAAGAAACTAACAAACACGGATGGTCTAACTTAGAAATGAAGTCAAACAATCAAAACAAACAAAAAACACGTCAGTGATTTCAGAATGCTACCTACTGTTGATTGCGGGAGAGTGCCAAGCTGTCCCTACTGGCATTATTACAAAGCTGTTTTGTTTGGGACAAATTTTAAACTTGTGTAAGTACCAGCCGTACTTCACTATGCTTCACAGCGTTGCGTTCAGCTGTCAGCAAGTCTGTCCTGGGAACACTATGCAGCATATTGTCCATAACCATGTGCACAAGTTGCGTAACACCGGATGTCTCGTTCCAGTGATTGCTTTTGATCAAAGCCCAGACGGCTCAAAGGTTGGCCAAAGTAAAAGAAAAGAAAAAATTGGCAGATCCCAAATACAGTGGGGATCGCTGATATGAGAAGCACGAATGAAGAAGGTTGATGTGTCACTTTAAAATCCGCACAACATTACGAGCCAGATGTAAATTATGCCGTACATGACTTTCGTGTCAGGATTATCACGTTTAGATGTGTCCTTTACCTTCGTCATCTATTAACGTCACCTGATACCAAATTTGGTATATGTGCAGCTAGTGAAACGGCCGCGAGAATGCTATGAGCGTTGCATGTATAGTAATGTTTTACATCACACGAATATCATGATGATCTTGTTTGGACGTGCCACATACCTTCGTTGTTCATTCACGTACAGTAATTCCAAACTTGGTATATGTGAAGCTAGCGAAACGGCGGCGAGCGCCCGTAACGTGGGCGCACGCGCACGCTGGTTACAGCAACGCTACCCTAGCAAAACGCGAGCACTTTATCTGACTCCAGGCGCGACGAGGGTCCGTCGGCGACGCCCGGCGGCGACCAGCGCGAAATGCGACATGCTGCGTTTCGCGTCGACGGCGTTACCTAGACAGCACCGCGTCTGCTCAGCTTCGTGGCGGAAGGACGCCGGGCGCGCTCAAACGCGCATGCGTCAAAGCAACGCAGCGCGGCGTGCGCCTGCGAGGATATGCCAGGCCGATGGGCGCCTCGCGTGGCATCGCCGGCATAGAGTTTCCCACAATACTTACTAGAGGGAACTCTGGCGCTAGTGTCTATGGGAGTTGCAACACATGGTGCTTCAGCGAGCATGGGAATGATGGGTAGTACCAACATTTGTCTAATTTTCGTACTTCTGGCCTGCTTGTGGCTCCGTGTGTGTTTGTGTGGCTTGAAGCTGTTTTTTTCACGAAAACATAAATTAGCAAATGTTCACCGTTTGCGCTTCCCAACCTTATTTTTTTAGGCTTACTATTTAGAATCAAGTCCCTAAGTTCAAAAGGATTTGGTTTCGTTTGGTTTGCTTTATTCAAGGCAAAATTGAACAAGATTGCCTTGGGGGACAAGACTAAAGGCTAAGTAAATGCCTGACTTAGACGTGCCAGCCTGGCAGCAAAGCAGAAACGTACCGCAAGTACAGTACCGCAGTACCTTAGCCACTCGACCACCGCGGCGGGTAATTTGGAATATATAAAGCATGCGAAACGGCCACGAGTACCGCAAGTACAGTACGCGGAAAATTACAAATTCGTTCTTTCTTTCAAAAACAAAACCGTAACCAGTAATAAACAAAGCCGCAAGTACGATTCGCCGCCCGCAAATACGGAGACTAGGCAAATGTGTGTACTACCCATCATTCCCGTGGTCGCTGAACGATCGCAGCGCCAGAGTGCCCTCTAGTTAATTATGAGAAACTCTATAATCGCCCGCGTGACGCGACGAAACGAACGTTATCGCGCACGCGCGCCTGGTCACGGCGGAGTGCCTTGCCGCCTGGAGTGTGGCACGTTGCTAGCGAAACGGCGCCCGTAACGTGGGAGCACGCGCACGCTGGTTGCAGTGACGCTACCCTAGCAAAACGCGAGCACTTTATCTGACTCCAGGCGCGACCAAGAAGGATCAAAGAAAAATTGCTGGAGTGGAAGCTCCTGCGATGTCTTTCCAGCAGAAGTGAAGCCACCTATTGCCACTGCCAAGATGGTGGAAGTACGCTTTTTCTGATAGTGCCCGCATAAAGATCAAGTGGCTTTGATACGTTATGTAAATGCTACGTTAGTTCTAATTTGAAGGATAGATGTTCCCGACGAAAGAACACACAGAAACAAGTATGGATGACTGAATCTTCAAAGAACTTTGCCTCCAATTAGAGGCTCACTACGGAAAACTAGTGGCTTTGGGACGCGCTTGGAGCACCATGTGGCCCGAAAATGTTCCCTCATTAAACTCGTTGGGCGTGCGAGGGAAACGCTTCGTTTTTAATCGCTGAACGGCGATACTTTATCATTCCCCTAGTAAGAAGGCCACCACAGCCGCCATCTTGCTAGAGGAACGGCTTCACTTCTGTGCAATCATTTCCACTCCAGCAATTTTTTTAATCCTCCTTGGGCGCGACGAGGGTCCGTCGGCGACCAGCGCGAAATGCGACATGCTGCATTTCGCGTCGACGACGTTACCTAGACAGCACCGCGTCTTCTCAGCTTCGTGACGGAAGGACGCCGCGCGCGCTCAAACGCGCATGCGTCAAAGCAACGCAGCGCGGCGCGCGCCGGCGAGTATATTCCAGGCCGATGGGCGCCGCGCGTGGCATCGCCTGCATAGAGTTTCCCACAATACTTACTAGAGGGAACTCCGGCGCTAGTGTCTATGGGAGTTGCAACACATGGTGCTTCAGCGAGCATGGGAATAATGGGTAGTACAAACATTTGTCTAATTTTCGCACTTCTGGCCTGCTTCTGGCTCCGTGTGTGTTTGTGTGGCTTGAAGCTGTTTTCTCACGAAAACATAAATTAGCAAATGTTCACCGTTTGCGCTTCACAACCTTGTTTTTTTAAGCTTACTATCAGAATCAAGTCCCCAAGTTCAAAAGGATTTGGTTTGGTTTGGTTTGCTTTATTCAAGGCAAAATTGAACAAGATTGCCTTAAGGGACACGACTTAAGGCCAAGTAAATGCCTGACTTGCACGTGCCACCCTGGCAGCAAAGCAGAAACATACCGCGAGTACAGTACGCGGAAAATTACAAATTCGTTCTTACTTTCAAAACAAAACCGTAACCAGTAATAAACAGAGCCGCAAGTACGATTCGCCGCCCGCAAGTACGGAGACTAGGCAAATGTGTGTACTACCCATCATTCCCGTGGTCGCTGAACGATCGCAGTGCCAGAGTGCCCTCTAGTTAATTTTGGGAAACTCTACGATCGCCGGCGTGACGCGACAAAACGAACGTTATCGCGCACGCGCGCCTGGTCACGGCGGAGTGCCTTGTCGCCTGGAGTGTGGCACGTAGTGATTTTCTCACACGACACGCATCTCATTATTATCATGTTCGCACCAATCACATACCTTCGCCATCCATTCACTTGACGTAGTACCAAATTTGGCATATATAATTGATTGATATGTGGAGTTTAACGCCCCAAAACCACTATATGATTATGAGAGACGCCGTAGTGGAGGGCTCCGGAAATTTCGACCACCTGGCGTTCTTTAACGTGCACCCAAATCTGAGCACACGGGCCTACAACATTTCCGCCTCCTTCGGAAATGCAGCCGCCGCAGCCGGAATTCGATCCCGCGACCTGCGGGTCAGCAGCCGAGTACCTTAGCCACTAGACCACCGCGGCGGGTAATTTGGAATATATAAAGCATGCGAAACGGCCGCGAGCGCATCATGAGTGTGGTATGTAGTCATGTTGTTACATGACACGCATGCCATGATTATCATGTTTGGACGTGTCATTTACACATGTCATCCGTTCACGTCACGTAATACCAAATTTCGTACACGTGAAGCTGGCGAAACGGCCGCGAGCGCATCATGAGTGTGGCATGTAGTCAAGTTGTTACATGACACGGATCTCATGATTATCATGTTTGCACCAGTCACATACCTTCGTCATCCATTCACGCCCCGTAAAACCAAATTGGGTATATGTGAAGCTAGCGAAACGACTGCGAGCGTATCATGAGCGTGGCACGTAGTCATGACTCACAAGTCATGACTTGCATGAGATGCATGCCATGATTTCCACGTCAGGGTCTGTCACTTGTGTTCGCTATGCAGTCATGTCATACCATGCCAATTTCGCAAAATGTCATGTGAACGAAACCACCGCAAGAGCAGCAAGACCATGAAATGTAAATCATGAGATTCATGACCTACATCTCATCATAGTCATGTTATGGCTATTCAGTTATGCTCTTCATACACTCACGTTATTTCCATACCAAGTTGGTATTGATAACATTAACGAAACGGCCAGGAGAACTAAAAGTTGTAGGCGGCTAGTGAGATAGATAGATACGCTTAAAGTCGCCGAAGTTCACTAAGAAAGGCTTCGCATTTAAAAAACACGAGAACTAATCGGTCAACTAATTTAAACATTTTGTGTGACATAGTTGCTGTTAGGGATCGGTACGTGTCACGTTTGCTCGTGTGCTATAAACATAAAAAAATATATGAATTTGAGATCTCCCGATGATGCAACCTATCTCCTTCTTGTAATTTCTTGCCGCTAACGTATGCGAAAAAGTGTGCTTTCAGGCATGTGTGTTTGTTCCCTGCGATAATATATTGTTATGGGATGTTGTAAAAGAATTTCTGATGAAAAAACAAAAGCGTGTGTCAACCAACCTTCGCTGAGTGTACTGTATAGCCATTACGATAATAATTTATGTGAAAATGTGGTGTCATTGCACATGGTTTTGAAGGGTCTTTGTTTTGAAGGGTCTGCACAAGTATGAGCCCATACACGCCAAGTGAAGTTTTTTTTTTGGGTGCTTATTTGTAATAATTTAGTTAGAAGTCTGCGTTCATACCATCTGATTTTTACTTTTACATTCGCTCTTCTGTGCAGTGATGTTATTTATTTTGTGTTAAATGATTAACAGTGCTTGGTACTCAACTATGGATGAACAGAAATTCATCTCACTCCTACGAGACACACTGCGTAAAGAACAAGTAGACGATTCGCAATAGTGCGTAGTGTACAATGGGAAAGCTCAAAGCAGCTGTCCCTATGCTATCAAATGATCGGGCAAGTGTGTTTACGAAAATTTATTGTCACAGACGTCCATAACAATTGAACAGAACATTTTCTGCATAGATATACATTACCGATGATGACAATTAAAGCAGACTTCATTTAAAATGCGAAGCATTTTTTGGCGAGCTTGGGCGACTGTGAGCGTATCTATCTATCTATATCTATCTATCTATCTATCTATCTATCTATCTATCTATCTATCTATCTATCTATCTATCTATCTATCTATCTATCTATCTTATCTATCTATCTATCTATCTATCTATCTATCTATCTATCTATCTATCTATCTATCTATCTATCTATCTATCTATCTATCTATCTATCTATCTATCTATCTATCTATCTATCTATCTATCTATCTATCTATCTATCTATCTATCCATCTATCTATCCATCTATCTATCCATCTATCTATCCATCTATCTATCTGTCTATCTATCTATCTATCTATCTATCTATCTATCTATCTATCTATCTATCTATCTATCTATCTATCTATCTATCTATCTATCTATCTATCTATCTATCTATCTATCTATCTATCTATCTATCTATCTATCTATCTATCTATCTATCTATCTATCTAGCCGCCTAGGACATTTAGCTCTTCTGGCCGTTTCGATAATGGTACCGATACCAAACTTGGTATGGCATAATATGACTGTATGAAGAACATATTTGACTAGTCATGATATGAAAATCACGACATTTATGTCATGAATGTCGTGATTTTCATATCATGGTCATGCAGCTCTTGCGGTGGTTTCGTTCACATGGAATGTTGCAAACCTGGTATGGTATGAAATGTTTGCTTGACGAAATCCATCGACAGACCCTAACCTGGAAATCATAAGATGCGTGTCATGTAACAACATGGCTACATGCCACGCTCATGATGCGCTGGCGGCCGTTTGGCTAGCTTCACCTATACCAAATTTAGTATTACGGGACGTGAATGAATGACGAAGGTATAATACTGTTGCAAACATGATAAACATGAGATGCGTGTCAGGTAAGAACATGACTACATGCTACGCTCATTATGCGCTCGTGGCCGTTTCGCTAGCTTCACATGTACCAGACACGGTATTACGCGACGCGAACGGACAACATGGGTAAATGACACATCCAAGCATGATAATGACGACATGAGTGTCACGTAACAACATGACTACATGCCACACATGATGCGCTCATGGCCGTTTCGCTAGCTTCACATATGCCAAATTTGGTATTACGTGACGTCAATGGAGGACGAAGGTACGCGACTGGTGCAAACATGACAATCATGAGATGCGTGTCATGTGAGAACATGACTACATGCCACAAGGCACCAATACATTTCAAGGCACCGATATATTTCGACAGGACGTGGTGCGCGTGCTTGCCGGCGTTAATTTTGTCGCGTCGCGCCAGCGTTGCCACACCAGGCGCCGGCTCTGCCGTATACTCGCAGGCGCGCGCTGCGTTGCTTTGACGCATGCGCGTTTCAGCACGTCCGGCGTCCCTCCGTCACGAAAAGTGGGGAACACAGTGTTGCCTGGGTAACGAATCGGCATAGAGTAATCTTACTCTATAGAATCGGCACGAAATGCAGCTTGTCGCATTTCACACTGGTTGGCGTCGGGCCGCGCCGACGGACGCTGGTCGCACCTGGCGTCAGAGTATAGAGTGCTCGCGTTTTGCTAACGTAGCGTCGCTGTGCCTATAGCGTGCGCGCGTGTCAAGGCTACATTAGAGTACATTGGGCCCTTCATGATGCGCTCACGGCCGTTTTGCTAGCTCCACATATACCAAATTTGGTGTTACGTGACGTCAGTGGATTACGACATATATGACTGGTGCAAACAGGATAATCTTGACACGCGTGTCATGTAAGAACATGACAACATACCACGCTCATAGCATGCTTGTGGCCGTTTCGCTAGCTCCACATATACCAAATTTGGTATCACGTGACGTGAATAGATGACGAAGGTAAAGGACGCATCGAAACATGATAATCATGACACGGAAGTCATGTACGGCATCATTTACCCCCACCTCGTAACGTTCTGCTGATTCTAAAGTGACGTATCAACATTTCTCATTCATGCTTCGCATATCATCGATACCCACTGTACATGATATCTGCCAATTTTTTTTTATGAACATGTGTTTAGAAAAAAGTGGTTAACGATGTAGAGTGCTTGGTACTCTACTATGGGAGGGCACAAAGCCGTCCCATGGGCCTCACACTTCATGGGGCGAACGTGCAAGCAAAATGTGTGTTTAGAAAAAGCTGGTAATGATTTGGAGTACTATAGGAGAGCTCAAAGTGGTCCCGTGGGCCTTACACTTGATGAAGCCCCATCGACAAAAATTAGCCATTCGTTCAGAAACGTGTAAATCACCCAATGTCATAGTGTGTTTAGAAAAAAGTGTTTAACGATTTAGAGCACATGTTACTCTACTGTGGGAGGGCATAAAGCCGCCCCGTGGTGAGTTGAGTCATTATAAGTGTCCCAAAACCACAATCAGTTAATTGTGTATAGAAAATACTGCTGAATGATTTAGAGTGCTTGGCACTCTACTATGGGAGAGCACCAGGCTGTCCCATGGGCCTCACACTGACGCGTTATTAGCGTTACATTGCTGTTTAGAAAAAAAAAGACTGGTGAATGATTTAGAGCACTAGGCCGTGCTGTGTTATGAAAAAATTGTTAACGATCTAGAGCACCAGGTGCTCTAGTATGGGAGAGCTGTGTGCCGTCCCTGAGATACATGTGTTTAGAAATAGTTGTTTACGATTTAGAGTACAAGGTACTCTACTATGGGAGAGCTTAAAGCCGTCCCGTTGACAAAGTTGCAGTCTTAAAAGACACGGTTAAGGGGGGTGTTTAGAAAAAGGGGGTAACGATTTAGAGTACAGGGTACTCTACTATGGGAGAGCTTAAAGCCGTCCAGTGAGCTTAACCTTTTACTTGCCAATGTTCCAAAATTGGAACATACAAAACCTAATTTTTTATTTCCTCTCCAATATATCGCATATTGAAATTTTATGTTCACGCATACTCATTGATGCTTGTGAAAAACGTAGCAGTTTTAATTTCTATTATGGACCTGCGGAGAATAATTAGATAAATTTTTAAAAACAGGCATATTTTGCGCTCCTTGACCACCAGATGTTTGGTGCATTATTCCGCAGGAAAAAGTAATGTTGCAGTGAGCAAAGCAGAACTAAAATATCGGCAAATAGTTCGGGATTACGCGGCAATACAATAAAAAAATAACAAAGACAATCTAGTTTTCAGCTTGAGAGCTTTGTGCGGATGTTCCTTTTTTGGAACATTGGCGTTTCACAGTGTCAAACGCAGCGTAGACGAGCGAGAGCGTTTCGCCTTGTTCTTTTTCTTTTTTTGCCTTGTCGATGGCGCCCGCTGGGTGGCGCTTGGCAGAAACTTGAACATAAGCTTTTCTGGGCGTCATTTTGAGTTTGCCAGACACGTGGAAAGAGCAGCATTGAACTACAGTGCCTAGCTGCATCAATCCCTGTGAATGTAAGTAGAAAACTACCTTGCGGCTGGTTTTATTTTTGTAGTACTGTGCTCTACACCGCAATAACTTTCGTTTTAGGTCTTGGCACAACGCTTCCTGACTTTGGAGGCAGCAATTGACCTTTTGTTCAGCCTTCCCGATGACGAACGCGAAGGTGCGTCTGTATGCCAATTGCCGCCTGTTGAAGATGGCAATATTACTGACGAGGAGCACGTGAACGAAAACGACTTTTCTGAAGTTGTTCCTGATGATGTTTGTGGGCACGTTGAGGTTATGCAGTGCAGGGATGAAGACGTTGATTCGCCTTCTGCATGTTCGAGTCCCGAGCCACGACGAAAGAAACCAGCGGGGCGGCAATTCAGTGCTGGAAAAGGACGCAAAGCTTCAACGAATGCTCGTAAAACAAATACTCCAAAGCACTCCCATACACCAGTATGAGGTGACCATGCCACGTTTGACAAAACACTTCCCAGCGAGAGTTCTCCGTTGTTGCTAGAGGCATTTCCTGATCTTGCAAACATGAGCCCATTTATGCTGTTCAGCAAATTTATTTCTCCGGAGTATCTTGGTTCACTGGCTGAACTAACTGCAAGATACGCACTCCAAAAGAGGGAGGAGGTGGACGTCACAGGAGCGGACATAGGTCAGTTTTTCGGCTTCTTACTTTTCAGCTCGTACCACTCCGTTCCGTCTGATGACTCGTATTGGAGCACTGCAGAAGATCTTTGTGTGCCTATAGTCGCGACAGTGATGGCCCGCAATAGGTTCCGGCAGCTGAAAAGGTTCTTTCATGTTGTTGACAACACTCAGTTGAAAGCAGGCGAAAAAATGGGCCAACTTCAGCCGTTTTACGACGAAATCTCCGAATGTTTCCGCGAGTTTGGAGTGTTCAAAGAAAGGCTCAGCATCGACGAGTCAATGGTGCCCTATTATGGCTACCACTCGTGCAAAATGTTCATTCGCGGTAAACCATTTCGATTTGGGTACAAAATATGGATGATGTGCTCTTCGAAGGGGTACCCCTATGCGATGGAAATATATTGTGAGAAGAACGAGAAGGACGACAAGACACCTCTCGGGACCAGGGTTGTTAGCAATATGGTATCGGTCCTGGAAGCGCCTGAACATCACGAAGTCTACTTTGACAACTTCACTTCTCACGGCCTCTTGACGAAACTGGCTGACAAGGGGATTCGAGCGACAGGGGCTGTGCGAGATTCAAGAACCGGTGGTTGTCCACTGAAGAGCTTGAAAAACATCGAAAAGGAAGAAAGAGGATCTTTCCACTACAAGTGTGACGGGGCAGTCTGCGCATGCAGGTGGAATGACAATGCAGTCGTCACAGTTTCTTCTAACCACCTCAGCCACGAGCCTGTTGGAAGTGCGAAACGCTCCTCACGACGCTCAAACAAAAAGGTGGACATTCTTCAACCATAATTGATCAGAAAATACAATGAGGGCAGGGGCGGAGTAGATGTGATAGACCGCCTCCTCGGAAGCTATCGATCGAGACTGAGGAGCAAGAAATGGTGGTGGAACCTTTCCAGCAATGGTTTGAACATGGCTGTCGTCGCAGGATGGCTCCTCCACTGCGAGCTTCACAAGGGTAGTGATGCCGCCATGACGCACATCGCCTTTCGGCGGGACGTCACCATGTCCTTGCTGCAGCTCAAGCAGAAACTCACTGTAAGACCTGGACCCCGGGTTCATCCGAGACATGAGGACAGAAAAACTGATGGCCACTACATCATCTCAACGACTCGGGGAAGGTGCGCGGAATGCAAGAAGAATACAACGAATCAGTGCCAGCAGTGCAAAAAGCGGCTGCACAAGAAAGGCTTTGCCGCTTACCACGGTTTGTGATTTGCTCACTGTAGTACAGCCAGTAGTATGAAAGAAGAAATTTTCAGAAAGTGTTGTTATAAATATTTATACTTTTCAGAGACATCGTATGACGCTAAATATTATTCTTCAGTTATCCTGAATAAGGAAACCCGACTGAAAAGTCAATAAAAGTTGTTCCAGAGAAAATGTGTGTTTTGCATATGGGAAATGCCAATGTTCCAAAAATGGAACATGCGAAAAAACATGCTTAGTCATTGTGAATGTGGCTGTATTTTTGATCATAGTTAATTTAGAAGGCCAATGCAAATTATCAACATAAATTTTAGTTTTCTTGCTACTGCTTCATAGTGCGGCATTTAAAAGGTTAAAAACAACTGAACACTAACGCTTATTACCAAGGGGGGGGGGAGAGGGGGGGGGATTAGAAAAAGGGGGTAACGATTTAGAGTACAGGGTACTCTACTATGGGAGAGCTTAAAGCCGTCCCGTCATTGCTAGCACCCAACGGATGCTTTGGGGCTGAAGCATTGTCCGAGGAGAACTGAAACATCGAAGCGCCAATTAACACTGGGAAGGCGGGCAAAATAAGTCGGAACAAAGCCCTTCGTCTTGCGCTGGTGCTTGTAACAGGCACACTAGTGATAGCAAATGAAATTTTCATTTCTGTTTGCAACCATACACATTTAACTGCACATTTTGTTCGTGGTCGCGAAACTTTTACAAGAAAACGCGCTTTATCGCTGAAGTTTTGTAACTATGACCTACTACGGCACCGCTATGACGGAGCCCTGGCCCACCGAACGAGTGCCCAACAGATCACAGGGGTGTCGTCGCGAAGGGTGCCTCCCCACTGTTCTGGGAAGGAAGTAGGCAGCGGTACACTATACGGTGACGTGAGAGATTGTGGGAATAGCGCCACATCCCGGCCAGCTAGGCATCGGCATTCCGAGCCGGGTATATTTCATGCATGAAGTGCCAATTTGGAAAAGTCCGGGTCTGCAGCTGGCGAAGTGCGACAGCCTCATCTCGCGTGAAGAACTGTGGGGGGGGGGGGGGACGATAGTTATAGCGCGAGAACAAAACGACACAGAAACAAGAAGGACACGAAGGACACGTGTCCTTCGTGTCCTTCTTGTCTCTGTGTCGTCGTTTTGTTCTCGCGCTATAATTATCGGCATGCCATACCAACTCGCCAAAGCTGCCACACTTCTATGTGTGTGTGTGGGGGGGGGGGAGTTGGTATTGCTGTCGTGGCCTATGTAATGTTGTGTGACTTCATGATATGTAAGAAGAGAGGGACATCACTCTGCGCTGGCCGCCTCACGGTGCGCAAATGTTTGCTGTAGATGGCACTGTACACGGTGCTGTAGATGGCACTGTTGTGGCAACATGGCGACATTTACGAGTAGAAAAAAAAATGTCGAAGAAACATACTTGCTTATTATCCATCAAGTATTACACGAAGATGGTACCGGGAACTGACAGATAAGCAAATATTTACAAAGGTTGAAGCGTGACTCAATAGATGAATAAGCCCGCATGACTGATTAGACGAGGAAGTCGCCGACAGGCGGATGTGGAGCGGCTTTTGTCGTCTTTACGCCGGACTTGGAAGTGATTGAAACAATTTCTTGGTGAACGCAATTCGCAAGCCGGACCACTCTGGCGTGGGTTGGCTGCGTACGGTGTAATTGGTTCCTGTAGAACAGCTGAGAAAAGTAAGACTATTTGAATGAAAAAAAAAAACGAGTCATTAAGGTATAGACAAGTAAACTAGACAATAAGTGTAGAAAATCGAAATCTACGACGCGATGTTGAGGAAGAGGGTGGATGACAAATATAAAGGAAGAAGTCGTGACGGCGTTAGTGCACGTACATCCAAAAGCAAATCAAGAATATAAGAAGTAAGCTTATGAAAAGAAAGTATAAGAAGAAAAGAAGAAAAAGAGAAGAAAAGAAAGAAAGATGACGTCGCGAGTCGATGAAAAGAAGGGACGAAAAGTGATTAAATGTTCGAATTTTACGTCCTAAAACTACGACATGATTATGACAGGCGCCGTAGCTAAAAGCTACGGCAACTTCTACCTCCTGAAACTCACTGAGTTGCGCCTCAATCTATGTATAGGGTCTCTTGTATCATGCCTCCATGAAGATAAGCATTCAGTCCCGATCCTTCGATGAAAATGGGGGTTCGATTCCGTGGCCTTCGGATCGGCAGTGGAGCACCATCACCATTTGACCACCACAGCGGGTCAGAATCCAAAAAGTGTATTGCCAAACGTTGACAGATTATAACCAGTTTGTTCCAGCAAATATTGTGAAACTATGTACCGGGGCACAAAAACGCGCACAGGATCGGAAAGGGTACACGACGCCGGAGGCAAACACTGACACTGCGTTACTCTTGCGGTTCTTTGCGTGCCAGTGTTTGCCGGTATGGTTTCAAAACAGCAAAAAGTTCAGCCAAGAAAGGACAAAGAATGCCGGAGAGAAACAGAAAGGAAAAAGATAAGAGGAACATAGAAATTCTCAAATCAAAAGTTAACGATATGATAGCAAGTGATGACGTCCTCAGGCAATGAGGAAAAACTGCGAAAAAGGCGAAATAAGTTTGAAGGCAAATAATAAGAATAATGAAGTATACCAAACTGTGCGGAATTACCCCGGTGAACCAGATCGGTTAACTAGCTACTA
This sequence comes from Rhipicephalus microplus, assembly GCF_013339725.1. Taxonomy (NCBI): domain Eukaryota; kingdom Metazoa; phylum Arthropoda; class Arachnida; order Ixodida; family Ixodidae; genus Rhipicephalus; species Rhipicephalus microplus. The sequence goes on from NC_051167.1 coordinate 191,237,710, forward strand.
TGTACTATTATCCTCTGTGTAGACACACGTATATATTTTGATATAAAAAAGTACCATGCGGACAAAAACAACTTTGGCTGGTTTTCTTCCTTTCGTATACATTTAATCAAGCATCAAAATCTTTTATGCAATTTGTAATGTTTGCATTCTACAACCTCCTCTACTTTAAAACTCTATTGTATTCTACAAAAGCAACCCATTTTTGGCTGATTTCCTCACTGTGGGTGTGAGGCAGTTATAGGTCAACAAAAACAAGAATAAAGGTTGAGCTGAGCAGAAGAGTGAAAGAAAGAGAGATGCCAACAAGGAACAAAACAGTACCAGTAAAAATAAACAGGGAGATATTCATAGCAAGAAAATAAACGATACTAAGAGACAACACGAGCTTGTTGTTTAAACAAGTTTAAAGTGTGCAAGCATCACTTTTAGTCGCTGGGTCCTCTTGAGAAAGACAACGTTACAAACCGTTGTAGAATGGATGAAAGGGTGGAAGCTCCTGTTTGTTTATTGCGAAACTCATTGCAGCAGCTCGCTCTTGCCAGTTGCTATCGCTCAAGTTGGGCACTTAGGTGCCTCGTACGCCAGAGCGTACGGCACAGCCCAACAAAGCTGACAGAGTTTGTACAAGGGTAATTTTAGGCACGCTGGTGAGAGCAGTGATTAGTGCAACGGTCCTCGACTTGCACGGCAGGGCACAACGATGAAGTGCTTGCGCAAAGTTCGAATGCAACAGCACTGCGTGTGTGTGTGCGTGGGGGGGGGGGGGTGCTTTATTTCTTGTGTCGAACCACGAAAGCACGCTGGAGAACAGAGACCGCTGGCAGAATCTTGCTTTTACGCGCTATTGGCCACGTCTGAAGAATCGATGAACAATTTAAGTGTGTCTTTATACCCAAACGTGCATCCTCATCGAGTAAAATATTTTGCTAATGCACTTCATATTTTGCCCTGCACACGACGAAACATGCGTGGGTCCCTCCGTCACACCCCTTCCCATACACCCTCCCCCTTTTTGGCAATGAAAATACCTTTTGAGTCAATGACCTGTCCGCCGATGTCCTCCGGCCAACACCATCACAAGAGTGCTATATAGTACGTGCTGAATTAAACTAATATCCATCCTTATTGTACAATTGCTGCTGAGTGCTATTGTTGGCTGACCGACCGACCGACCGACCAACAAACACACAAAAACAAATAAATAAGTAAATAATGCGCACAGCTGTTGCGATGACACACCCATCGCACGCGCTACCACCTCCCTTCAACCTGCTGAAAAGAAAGTTCGAGCCAATGCCAGAATTTGAATTTATAGATGACATCGTTTTGTTAACATTGTAGTTTCCAGAAGCACCCGCGTCAAACTACAATGTTAACAAAACGATGTCATCTATAAATTCAAATTCTGGCATTGGCTCGAACTTTCTTTTCAGCAGGTTGAAGGGAGGTGGTAGCGCGTGCGATGGGTGTGTCATCGCAACAGCTGTGCGCATTATTTACTTATTTATTTGTTTTTGTGTGTTTGTTGGTCGGTCGGTCGGTCGGTCAGCCAACAATAGCACTCAGCAGCAATTGTACAATAAGGATGGATATTAGTTTAATTCAGCACGTACTATATAGCACTCTTGTGATGGTGTTGGCCGGAGGACATCGGCGGACAGGTCATTGACTCAAAAGGTATTTTCATTGCCAAAAAGGGGGAGGGTGTATGGGAAGGGGTGTGACGGAGGGACCCACGCATGTTTCGTCGTGTGCAGGGCAAAATATGAAGTGCATTAGCAAAATATTTTACTCGATGAGGATGCACGTTTGGGTATAAAGACACACTTAAATTGTTCATCGATTCTTCAGACGTGGCCAATAGCGCGTAAAAGCAAGATTCTGCCAGCGGTCTCTGTTCTCCAGCGTGCTTTCGTGGTTCGACACAAGAAATAAAGCACCCCCCCCCCCCCCCCCCCACGCACACACACACGCAGTGCTGTTGCATTCGAACTTTGCGCAAGCACTTCATCGTTGTGCCCTGCCGTGCAAGTCGAGGACCGTTGCACTAATTACTGCTCTCACCAGCGTGCCTAAAATTACCCTTGTACAAACTCTGTCAGCTTTGTTGGGCTGTGCCGTACGCTCTGGCGTACGAGGCACCTAAGTGCCCAACTTGAGCGATAGCAACTGGCAAGAGCGAGCTGCTGCAATGAGTTTCGCAATAAACAAACAGGAGCTTCCAACAGCACCCGCGTCATTAAGTTTTCGACGCAGTTTTAAGTGATTTTGTGGCTCTGTGGTAGAACACCTACTTGCCACGCAGAAGAATTGGGTTGGGTTCTAACTGCAAGCGAAGATTATTATTAATGTGATCTTATTTGCACCTTTTTCGAGTTTATGGGCTCGGAAAACAGATATTTCACTTCAAAACCAATGATGACGACGCCGAAATCGACTGCAGAATTTCTGCTAAAATATCTGTTGAACACTGTCGTGTTACTATTCTATTCTGTGCAGCCCATTTTCAAACAAAAATCAGGCGCACAACATGCACCTGCTTCTCGCTAGGGCCTTTCGCTTAAGGAACCTTCATAGGCCGTTCACGTAACGCTGCTTTCATTGTGATGCAAGCCAGTCGAGGGTCGCATCAATGACGCGGGGCGATGCACCGAGTAGTTTTTCCTCGTCACGTCGAGATTAAAGAAAAAAGAGTTAGGAGCCATTTACGTATGCGTCTGGTTTTTGTCCGGCTCACTTACAGGTCACAACGTCTCAACGATCGCTTGAAGTGAACGAGCGAGTAACTAAGGTAGACAAGGGCTAACTAAAACACGGACAGTCCTTGTCTAAGTTACGCGCTCACAATTCAAGTAATCACGAATCACCAACTCGCCCTATCAGCCATTTTGGCAAGTCTCGACGAGTCATAAACGAGAACGCTGTTACTCGGCTGCGAGGGAATCAACCGTGCGCGGCTTCGAGGTTACGCAGTAGACGGCTCCGTTCGCCGACCTTCGTTGGCCGCTTAAAACAAGGCCGTGCGGGTTGTATCCGCGTTCGTCATACTGTTCTGTGAAAATGCAGATCTATGAATTGGGCTTGAATCGGAAGCTGAAGAGCCATGGTTTGTCCAGCTAACGTAATATGTAAAAGATGTGAAAACCCACCCAATGGAAAATTTGAAAGAGATCAGGCTAATGTTCTGTGGTTTCACGTGACTTAGGACGTCGACTCTACTGAAGAGAAGAAATTTTCTCTGCAGGAAATTACACTTTTTGTAGCACCTGAAGGCGAAAGCCTGTGCAGCACCTGGGGATGCAGTGTGTTGTACAATCACAAAGTACATTTTGCAGAGTGTTTTCGCGAAGTCCACTTGCTACCGTTTTTTTTTTTTGTGAGTGCGCGTGTGTGATTGGCGATTGTTTTATCATCAGTTAAAAAATGCTGTATTGCTGTTTGAGAATGCTTTGCATATGATTTTTAACTTAACAACGACGTCTCATCGCCAGGGCCATGGAGGCAGCGAAGGCCTGAGGGTTTCTGGAATGAGGAGAACTCCCACCTAAGGTGGGCGCGGAACCTACACCGCTACACCGTTTCAAAAAATAAATGTTTATTCCTATTCCTCCTCTCTGTTTTCTGACATGAATGATAATATCTATAATTCTATCGTACACTTGTTTTTTCGTTAATTTCGATCTACTTATTTTTTCTCTCACATTAGCTTTGTACCGGCCCGCCTTACTCAATGCTCTAATTGATAGTATTTGGGGTTTAACGTCTCAGAATTACGATATGCTTACGAAAGACGCCGTAGTGAAGGGCTCCGGAAATTTCGACCACCTGTGGTTCTTTAACGCACACCTTAATCTAAGTACACGATCCTTAACACTTTCGCCTCCATTGAAAATGCAGCCGCCGCAGCCGGTATATTATCCCGTGACTTTCGGGTTATAAGACGAGTGCCGTAAGCACTAGACCACCGTGGCGGGGCTCAATGCCCAAGAGGGCCCAGTAAGGTGTCATATTAAATAAAGAATGCACTGTATCCTCCGTCCTCTTTCTTCCCTAGAACTTTTTGCACCTCAATCGGTGCTGCGTTTCCTGCAGAAGCGGCCCACTTTTATGCAAGTGACAGCTTCAACTCATGACGTCATCTGAATACGTCAGTGAAGTATGTCACGTCTGTACTCGTGCCACTTCATTCGCCAGCCTTGCTTTCCTCAAGGGGACCGGACAATGAGACACCTAATGATTTCGCCTTGATAATGTATCTGCCCCGCCACGGTGGTCTAGGGGTTGAGGTACTCGGCTGCTGACCCGCAGGTCGCGGGATCAAATCCCGGCTGTGGCGGCTGCATTTCCGATGGAGGCGGAAATGTTGTAGGCCCGTGTACTCAGATTTGGGTGCACGTTAATGAACCCCAGGTGGTCAAAATTTCCGGAGCCCTCCACTACGGCGTCTCTCATAATCAAATAGGGGTTTTGGGACGTTAAACCCAATAAATCAATCAATTGATAATGTATCTGCGAACATTCTGTGAGACATATACACGATGGAAATGCCATTCGTAGCAAAGGCTTAGACAGTTTACCTCGAGCCTGCTGCACTTCCCGGCGATCATAAACGAATCCGTTCATGAAGGTGGCTCGTGGGAGCTTCGACAAAATGTGGAATGCTTTGCGGGTGCACATAAGGGTGTTGAGTGGAGCAGGTAGATACCGGAACTAACGCCGGCACGTGAAGTTACAAAGCTCTAGCGCTGTTTGGCCGTGTCTGCCTCTTGCGTCATAGAACACCACACACTATCGGGACCAAAAGTGGAGAACAGCAAATAAACAAGCGAGGTGAGCACATTGGAATTGGTTGAACAATTTCCACATATTACCTGTCATGTGATCTCCTCCACTGAACACACTTTCTCGCAGCGCATTGCTAGCTTTTCGCAATGAGAGACCTTCGGCTATCGGCTCTACAATAATATAAGGAAAGTGAAAGCTATCCGACTCAAGCAAAAAAAAAAAACACTGCGAAACTGGAGGCAACAGCATGAAAAAAAATGACAATGTGACATAATATACAAGACTGTATTACAGAAGTAGAAAACTTTCCTAACGTTTTTTGCATCTTACGAATAAGCATCCAACAGTGCAGTCAATAAATATAAGGAGATATTATATACCACTGCTTTAACGCAGCATTTACGTGATTTATATTATTTCTGTAGGTCTTCGGGCATGTGAGGTTAACAAATATCGTAACAAGTACTACGATTCAAGCCGAGTCAGTGGCAGTATAGGGGCAAGAACTAAAGTGAAATATGAATATTCAGGGCTTGTCCGGTTGCCTGCTTCTTACATGTGGTAATAGATTTGTTTCTTGCTCACGAGTTACGCTTGTTTCAAAAAGATTGCACGTAAACGATAACCATTTGCGTGATCGGCAGCTATTAAACACAAGGTCAAGCATCGCAAATTAGCGCCAACAGCACAGTGCCAAACACCACCTTCAGACCACCACGTGGCCAAGTTTAAGAACTGCGCAGTTCTTTTTGCGCAGACGTGCTGACAAGAGAACCTCAGGGGGGGGGGGGAGGGAGGGGGCAAGGCGGCTCTGTCGAAAGTGAAGCCCACCCGTGCTATAAACAAACTCAGCTATAGATCTCAGTTCTGAACTATAAGAAAATTTGTTGTACAACAATGTTTAGGATTCCCGTACAATGTGGTACGATGAATTTCTGGGCTTTCTCGTGCCCCAAGCCATGATGTGTGAGGCACTACAAGGTTAGTGGCAAACTCTAAATAAATTCGACATGCTCGAATTATTTCAGCACACCCTTACACTTAACCACATGTGTGCTCCTGAGCTTATCTCCCGTCGAAATGCGTCCGTCGCGGAATCTAACCCGTGCCCTCGTGTGTCTCAGGCCCCGGCGAATTAGGCTACCCCCGCGAATTGTGCTAAAAGAGTAAACAGGGCCGAGGGTTGGAGGGCCTCATCTTAACTACTGTACTCTCACTGGCAAGAGCGTAGTTCTTCGACAAGCTTATAAGGTATTTGCAGGGGTGTTTCAATTTACAGTAATTATAACAAGCCCTCCGGAAAACACTGATGTAAGGGCAATGGGGTTGGTACATTCTAAACGTTCCTTTCGCTAGATTGTCAGTTTTCTTGGCAGTTGTTGATCCAGCAATGATCTAAGCGTAAAAAAGAACTCGATGCGAGTAAAACGATTTGAATGTCTTGGCACTGCTTCATCATGTAATGTCTGGGCATTGCATCACTGCTTTCGGTCATCGAACGAATTATCGCTGCCATAATATTGTCGCGGGATCGTGACTTCGAATGGGTATCAGCCGAGATGAAACTATCTATTTGACCAAACCTTTGGCCGGTAAAAGGGAAAGTTACATTGCAACAATACAAACTGGCACTGATAACGATGAACAGCGCGTCGGCCTTCGATCAAGTGATGACAGCTGGGTCGCGCCGTCTTTTGTGTATCAAGCGTCGAACTTTCAAGCCTTATCACTGGTGGTCGCGCAAGCTCTAGAATAATTGATTGATTGATATGTGGGCTTTAATCTACCCAAACCACCATACAAGCTCTGGAACCTCCTTCAGTGTTCGTGTCTTACGCGCAATCTCCACAAAACGATCTACTACAGTCAAGGTTAGAGAACACCGAGGTGCTTTCTCTGCCGGGCACTGCTGATATTGTTTTGTGGGTTCAAATAGAACTTATCAAAATAACATGCGTGTCAATATCAAGTCAGCGAACTAAAAAACTGTTGTTAACCCAATCAAAAACGTGATACGCAATCTGTATTAGCAAAATGCGATCTGTGTCCATCGAACGTCGTTTGAACCGTCCCTTACCGACATGGATTGAACAACGGGTCCGTTGCATGCCGCAAGGGCAATAACGAACGGTATACATCACCCGCGAATCGATTAAGGTAGATCCAAAGGCTTCTAAGCCAAAATCGGTCAACCATAGCGATCGTCACAGCGAATGCGCTGATAGCGAAGCATCGAGCACTTACCTCACGGGACCCCGGCAAGCGTCTGGACAACAAAGGCGAACGCTCGGGTTCCTCCGAGAAGGGGGCGTCCGGCCGTCGTCTTCACCGCCTCCCATACGCCGGCCGGCCCAGGGATGCGTCAGTCGCTCAGTCGTCGTTGGCGCGCCCCAAACACGTTTCTTTTTTGTTTCAACCGGCAGAACACAGCCCTCGCAGCTACTCCAGGCAGTGTGCCAAGCGCGCGTCAGCGTCGCCGAGTGCATTTGCGGACGCCTTGTCCGCAGAAGCCAGCGTACAGCGGCGCGGTGGTCGAAGGAAGGATGGGAGAGGGAGCGTTACTCTCGCCGTTTATTTCTTTTTCGATTTATTTGTTGCCTTTCCTGCCGGCACTACATCCGAGATCAACGCACTCCGCGCTAATGCACGGATGCAATGCCGCCGCACGAACGGGGAAACAAACACCAGCGCTTATAGGAACGTACACAGAACGGTGGCACGCAGAAAACAAAGCGTGCACGTTGATCCCACCAGAAATGCCCGCCCGGGTTCTTGTCTTTCACAAACATGTATGTACATGACTTATCGCAGGCGCTGCGAGGTGCGGACAAGAACAGGCGCGACGTGTAGGAACGCACAAGCAGCAGTGTTGTTCACCTGAACCAGGACCGCGGATTGTGTGACGCAGGCGCAGTGGAAATCTACAAATACGAATATAGAGTTGTGGTTTGGAGCGCGCGAGTTTCCTTCGTGTGTGGTCATGTGCAATGCGTGCGTGCCTTCGCTAAAATAGCAACCGTGACGCAGGCATCGGGTATAAAAACGAAGTTCGGGGGAAGACAGTGGAAGGCTCGAAGCCCTTCCCGATGTGATGAAGTATACAATGGTCTATGCACGATGTACCTTGATTCTTGGAAACTCCTTTTGTTGTTGCACATCTATAACATACATTTTAAAATAATCGATTGTGAAATCATTTTTTAGTTAGTATGTATTGTCCATATTCTATATTAGCACTTGCAAGTTGTGCACCACTAATCATTTCCACACTAATGCCGTGTGTATGTACAGGTCACCAGGGCATTTGTCAAGCCGTTGTCACGACTCTTAGCCTTGGCGACCTTCCAGTTTTTGTCTGGTAAATAAAGTTTGAAAGTTTGTTGAGCATGAAGTGCCACTGCATTCTACTTTCCAAAGAGTGGACTTGGTTTTTGCCAGGGTAAGTGCGACGTAGGCGCATAAGCAAACAGGCGGGTATGCACGTACAAGTACGTCCATACTGCGAGGCATTCTGGGGAACCGAATCGTTGTCAACTATAAACTAGTCGTCGTCATCATCATAATAATAGTCCCCCCGCTTCCACCTACATCATCACGCCATTGCTTGTGGCAGGCGAGTGGGTTACGCAACCTGGCCTAATAGGTGTTCTTGATGTCATGCTGTAACTTTAATTACATTCATACATACATGTATACATACAAGCGAACGCGTGTTAGTAAGTACAGACATACAGCCGGCGTCAAAAGATCAGCGATCACTAGGTCAAAGAAAAGTTTAAATTTTCCCACCTCTTGTGGCCGCATTTCGTCGACGAACGCAGTACGAGCTGTTAGAGCGTTTAAGAGCAGGCCGAAATCTGACTTCAATCCAGCCTCACGAGTCACGGGAAATGCTAAGCTTTTCCGTTTGTCGCACGGTTCCTCAAACTGCTGACGTGCACTGTACATACATACATACATACATACATACATACATACGTACATACATACATACATACATGCATACATTCATTCATACATACATACATACGTACGTACGTACGTACGTACATACATACATACATACATACATACATACATACATACATACATACATACATACATACATACATACATACATACATACATACATACATACATACATACATACATACATACATACATACATACATACACTGAGAGACAGAGGGAATGAGGGGCGGCCAAAGCGAGACGCTGGCAGGCAGGTGCGTTCTCGTTGATGGATCACTGCACACAAACAAACACGCGCAATCGCCCGCGCAAGACAAACGCCTAAGGACGTGACCTCGGGTGCGTACGCAGAAGCAGCCCCCAAACGCACGTACGTACGGACACGCACAGATACAGGACGCACCGAAGAGTCAACAGGAAAGGATGCGTGGGAGCCAGCAGGACCTCGATAAGGCCGGTGCGATCGGAAGTGCGACGCGGTAGCTGCCTATGAATGGAGAAACAGAGCGCGACTTCCGGGATACGGGACAGCTCAGCCGGGGGACGTGACGCCGGCTACGAGGAGGCGTTTAGCGGTATGGGCGCTACACTGCGGGACATTGGAAGACAAATGCGCCGCTGACAGGCGTTGACAGATGCGAGCGGAGGAGATGGAAGAAGTAAAACTGCAGCTTGTTTCGCTGAAAGTTTGAAGGCCGGAATGGCAATCTATAACTTTCGTCCAGATTCTAATTTTCTAGCATGCCTATATTTTTTGTCGTGTCTTTGCTTGGCCTACTCTTGGTCGAGGTGGGGTGGCGAGAGTGGTAAAGACATTACCACAAACCGAGTTGGCTTGGTGTATATGGTCGGCAGTCGCTTTGCCTGGGCGACTGTCTCCCCGCAATACATCTCGTGCGTAGTGTGCATTCTTGGACAAGGGGGTGCAACCGTAGTAAACGTTTCACAAGTCGTGTTCATCATGAAGACGTCCTATCATCCTATCGTCATCGATGAAGTCCTGTCATCCTATCGTCCAGACGAGGCTACACCTCGTCTGGACGAGGTTCACGAAAACTTCGTCTACAGCGACCCCCCATGCACAAGAAAATTTCATCTCCTGGAGACTCCATCTTCTGGGGAATATCTGTCTTGTTGGAATCTCACTACCTGTACCTTAAATCAGTCTACCATTAAAAAAAATCGTTGAAGCAATGCCAGACGTTCCTTGCAATCATCGATGCACACCCTGGAAACAAAATCTTTTGACAATTTTCCAGGGGAAATATTTTTGTATTGTTTGTGCTGCTAGAGCTTTTTCCTTTCAGGGCTAGAATCCCTTGCAAGACCAGATGTAGTCATCAATAGAAAATGATCATCGGATAGTTTTAGTGGTGGCAATCTGAACTTCCGCGTAGGCAGAAATATCGTTCTTTCCCCCTCGAAGACTAATGAACACTTGCTACAGAAGCCGTCACCTTTGCGTCTCTTTAACAAAAATTAATAAATGGCTTTCAAGAGTTCAGATCTGAAGAAGCTCGCGAGCATCGTAATATTAAAAACATTGCCAGGTGATTGATATGGTCAGTCACATAATATCAGTAGTCTCCAACTAGAAGCCAGTGGGTGACATGACGCCCGCGTACCTTTTGCCAGGGGTCCATCCAGTACATCAATGGCTTGGTCTCATATATTTTTATTATTTTCCATGAGCTACGCAAATATGATTGGTATCACACATTTATTTCTTGAGGCACGCCATGCAGTCACCATCTATTAAAGGGCCAGTCAACAATCTCCGAAACGCGTGGGAAAAGCTTGCGCATTTTTTTCTGCGCGTGACCGACCTCCTTCAACGCACAGTGACGTCAACTCGGTGACGTGACGCAGCACAGAGCTCGTCAAAGAGTAATGTAGTGAACGCCACCAATCGCTGCGTTGACGTCCCTGCATGTGGAAGGAAGTTGGTCGGGTGTACGAAAGATGCGCGAGCTTGCTTGCAGGGTGTACAAAAAGTCGGAGCCTGTTGACTGGCCCTTTAAAACACAGAACTGCACAGTCAAACTGCACCATACTCCACTTAAGGCAACCCATGAGTAGCATGCGGAGCAGCGCGTGGGTCGCGTTAAAGTTCCGTGCATCACGGACACTTGCCCTACGTTGACGTGTCTTCCCAAGTAGAGCACACCATGAATGAACTGTAGTTTCTGTCGTTGTGACTCGTCCCGAACTCTTGCTGGAGCATGCGATGCTGGTTCATTGTCACGCCATGCGTAAGCACGTGGGTTCATCGCGCGTCTGCCGAATCTCGTTCCCAGATGCCATCACGTGATTTCTGCGAGACTGTAAGTGGAAGAGGCCAAAGCCTCTAACCCACTCCCTTACACATTCCAGAACGCGCTAACGCCTAAGCGCGTTCTGGCAGTGCTTGGGCCAGTTGTTGAGCATGCGCAATGAGGGTGGTTATGCACACAGGATACAACTATGCCATAAGCTGCTTCACATCTAAAAACCCCTCGTTTCAGAATTGCTGTCCAACCTCTGGTCGTTCTGGAGGTCAGTATCATTTTTATTGGTGTGATAGCCAGAACGCCGCTTCCTTTCATTATTGGAAAATTTTGTGAAAGCGAACTAAAAAAACAGACGAACAGAAGAGGCTGACAAGGACGCTTCAACAAAATTTTCGATTATGAACGTAATTTAATTGGCCCAACTTGCCATCTTGTCACATGATTCCCTTCAGAAATCATCTAATTCAAACAGATACCCCCCCCCCCCTTACTGATTAGACCATGTTTTACTGTCCTGGCTGTCGCGGTAGTTTGAGACCCCTTCACTGTATACTGAGCGTCTGCTTGGGGAATGGGTCCCTCTTCTTTAGAGAAATTTGGCGGGAGTCTGGTGGCACTGGGGGTAGAATTCCGAACCTCGACGACTGTGTGACAATTCGAACTCCACCCGCAATACCACGATGTACCAGCCATTCGCGTCTGTGAGTGGGCCATGTGAGTCGGGGTCCGCTTTCAGCTTAAGTGTTCTTGCTCTTATGACCTGAATGTTACGCACTCATCAGAATATAAGTAAAAAAGTCGAGATAGTACATTTGACCAGAAACTGGTATCGGTTATGAGTAGAGCTTGACTTGGCTTTTCTGGTGTCCATAGTATTCCACCTTACATGAGTGTATCAAGGAGAGGTTGGTGCTTATGGGCGGAACAGGCTATACTTTCTTTTCATAGGTGGTAATTTTTCGTAATATTCGTTATTAACATAGCCCTTGTTAGAAGAGCTTACGAACGCACATTCACGCGCTAATGTCAATGTCTCTGTATACTGCATTGTAAGTGCTGAAGCAGTGGCAGAGCTCACGAAACTTAAATGTTAACGAAATGAAATCTTATGTTGCACTGATCCACCATTTCAGTGTTGCCGCCCACTAGTCACTCCTGAAATCAGGAGCACGGATATATCAGAACAGTATAAAGTCATCCGCCTAAAACACGCAACAGCCATAGAACAACGCCATCAGTAGCACGAATATGTCAGAACAGTATAAAGTCATCCGCCTAAAGCACGCAACAGCCATAGAACAACGCCAAAAAAACTGAGCTAACGTACTTGGCTGGCGGTTCTATTGTGCACAAATTCAATTCATTCGCCACCAACCATATGAAGCGTAACCGCTCTGCACGGGGGATGGCGGTAAGTGTGGTCGGAACAGCTTCCGCGTGGTGCCAATTTGAGCACACGCCGCTCCCGTTGGGTGGCCTTGGCGTATTGAGAAACGACTTCAACCGGGATATGCCCGAGAATCGCAGGTCTTGGGTACCTAAGTTTAGGACGCGAGGGCCGCTCCTCCGGTTCGACTTAAGTCGCTCATGCTTCACCGTTAGACGCGTCAAAAATATTTGTGTGTACTTTTGAAGTGTGCCGAAGAAGAAGGTAGGGGAGCAGCGCGATGCAGTCTATCTTTAGCGTCAGCCTTCTTGTCCTCTTTTTTTTGTGCCTGTCAAGTCCTTGAATGAGTGTGTAGTTGTTTGTTTTCGAGTGGTACGTGGTACGCACAATGTGCCATCGAGATGCAACGCGCTATCTGTGGCCACCGCACCATTCTCGTCAAGACATGACAGAAATATGAAGAACAAGGTCACTAATTAACTAGATATAAACATCCGGTTTGATACTAAGCACGGAGTGGAGAAACAGGGGCGAGAAGAAGAATGGAGAGGGAGAGACGGGAAAAGAGAAGATAAAAAAAAGAAGTTCTCGCATCGGGATGGCTGACACCGCAGACTGTGACCAATGTGACAACGAAGGAACTATTGAACATATCGTTTGTGACTGCCCACAGTATATAGTCCACAGCGGCAACGCGCTCAACGATTTAAATGACGAACCTCTATCAGAGAAACAAATTTTACGCCATCATCAGGATGCAACATCACAGAAGAAAGCCATGCAAGTGCTACTGTTGCGATCTACCAGCCTTTCTGAAAGCCTTTCCTCCACGTGTGCGTCAGAACATTTCTTCTTCGAATGAAATGATTAACAAGACTCTACATGTGTCATTATCCTCAGAGTTCATTGCCTCTTATGATGAGTAAACTAATGATATGATATCATAATATATTTTATAAAGCTCTTACTTTCAACCGGTACTATCGATTCCATCATCCGTAAAGTGCAGCTCGCACGGGAACGACGGACGAAAGGGAATAAGCAGAGAACTAGCGCTTTCGTCTATCGTTCCCGTGCGCGCTGCACTTTACTCATGATGAAGACGTACAAACACACTGAAAATACCATTCCACCTACTTCGTAGTAAGTTTTCTTTTGAAGAATTTTTTCTGATTGTTCCCAAAACCAGAACTCAGTGATCAACCGCAAGTGTTTGGAAATGAGGCAATCAGTTATTACTCAAGATACTGAAAAAAATGCACAAAAGGATCCACAATTCCAGCATTTTTTTTTCAGGAAAGGAGAGGGCTACAACCATACTTCTCGTGTGTTCGTGTGCGTGTTTGTATAAGTGCGTGCAGATATAAACTTAGAAAACATCAAATCGCGGAAGGTATAGTGTGCACCCCACCCATTCACTTGCTGCGCTTGTGGTCGGAGTAGATATAATGTTACTCTGGCCGTCCAAACAACTCGCGCGTTGGAACCTATGGCAGCATGCTTCGAAACCGCCGAGTTCCGAGGCCTACAACCCCATCAGTGGCTCTTTTGATCATTGTGCACTTTAGCGTTGCTTATCGCCACATGGTGTGGTATCTAGAAGGGAAGTCACGAACGCATGACCTGCGTGACCTGATGGCACACAGTCTGGCCGCGTCAACGGCGTGAGTTCCACCCTGTCGTCTGCAAACCTCTACAACAAACAAGTTTCGAGGCAGCGGCGATCCCCCTGCGCTAATTGACCACCAAACTCTCGTTTTCGAAGATGCATCGGTGCGGCGCTTCCTCCATTCATTCGTTAGCCAAGAGTGACTCGAAGCATCACCCTCCTTGCAACTTTGAGCATATCGGACTCTGTTTACCCAATGAAGTGGTCATTACCAAGGAAGGACAAAGAGAGAGGGAGAGAGAGGAAAGGCAGGAATTATAACTTGATTACCAAAGCACTTGCTAAACGCTTGACGTAATCCACAGACGGCACAATTTAGTCGGGGATAATTAAAGCATTAAAGTGGATTAGGGAACAAACGGGTGTTAAGGATATCATAGCTGAAATCAAGAAGAAGAAATGGACATGGGCCGGGCATGTAACGCGTAGACAGGATAACCGCTGGTCGTTAAGGGTAACTAACTGGATTCCAAGGGAAGGCAAGCGGGTTAGGGGGAGACAGAAGGTTAGGTGGGCAGGTGAGATTAAGAAGTTTGCGGGTATACATTGGCAGCAGCAAGCACAGGATCGGGTTAACTGGTGGAACATGGGAGAGGCCTTTGTCCTGCAATGGACGTAGTCAGGCTGATGATGATGATGATGATGATGATGATGATGATGATGAATTAAAGCATTGACACCTCTGCCCCATGGATAAGGATAAATTTCAGTTCACTTCGCGTATATAGCCAACACCCAACAACTCATTGTACGCTACTCTACCCTGCATCTCCGTCATACCAACAGACATGCATTTTTACACCCTGATCTGGAAGTATAACAATTGCTTGTCATACTTGCCCACTTTGGTGGTGTTTGCAGTTTGGCAAAACAATTCAGTTATTTCCTTATCTGCTTTCTCAATATCATCACATCTAGCGAATACCGACCTTAGGTCTTACCTTTTCTAAATAAAAGAAGGGAAAAAAAGAAGGCTTACATGGTGTCCCATGTATTCGCCTAAGATGACTTCACGGCGACAGCCATGATCTTCTCATTAAAGTGCAGTGCTCTTCCCTCTCCCTAAAGCTTTCTGCACCTAAATATGTTTTAGCGATGCGTCCGAGAATGAAGGCACTGAAAGCCTTTTTGCGTCTGACGTGCCTCTGGTAATCGCGCACCTATGACCAAGCGACCATGTCACACGATGCTGTGACGATGACCATGTAGTGCGATGCTGTGATGATGTGAGGGTACGTTAGACCACATCGCTATGACGTGAAGATGACGTCACAAATTTTGGTGACCTGTGACGTGGTAGGGTGAAGTCACCTCGTGGTGCCCATTTTTCGCATCCATCCTCCTAGTACTGTCACCCGCTGTCACTTTTTGTGCTTGATGAGAGATCTGAGGCCTTCGCCTTAGTAAACGAAATTATCACGCGTGCTCCAAAGAAAATGGTACGGTTGGCAGTGCCATGCACTCCTCCACTATGGAATCGTGGTGAGCTGTCTGAAACTATTTACACTGGCGAGACCACGAGTCGGGTCAACGTTTGTCGGGAACTCGGTTCTGGGGAGGAAAGATGCTTCTTGACAGCCTGGGAGCAGGGAGCAGACTGACCTTTACTGACAAATAAAAACAAGTCTTCTGAGCGTGGGCGACAGGCATGCACTTGACTGAAAGGTCGACGTAGCCACTCGAGCGTGGTCGCTGCGTAAATGCAGGGAAATAGTGAGTCTAGCTGAGGTGTTAACGAAAACGTAGAGAGGCTGCCTAAAAATGATGGATTGTAGCCGAAGAACTGGGATCACAAGCTCACGTCACTCACCGTGGGGCACAGGGACAGAATGTTACGACGCATGGTCGCTGCAACATTAAACAGGTCATGGTGACAACTAAAAGCCTGGTTCAAGTAGTACTCCTGGTTCTAGTAGCGTGGTTCTGGTAGTACTAGTAGCATACCCGCCACGATGGTCTAGTGTCTATGGTGCTCGAGCACTGACCCGAAAGTCACCGGATCGGATCCCGGCCGTGGCTGCCGTATGGAGGTGACAACGTGTAGA
Organism: Rhipicephalus microplus; assembly: GCF_013339725.1. Taxonomy (NCBI): domain Eukaryota; kingdom Metazoa; phylum Arthropoda; class Arachnida; order Ixodida; family Ixodidae; genus Rhipicephalus; species Rhipicephalus microplus. Next base: position 191,253,838 of record NC_051167.1, read on the forward strand.
GGCCCTTACGCTTACAACTAGACGCACGTCAAAGAATGCCAGGTGGTTAAATTTTGAGAGCCCTCAGGTACTACGGCCTCCTTCATAATAATATCGTATATTTGGGATGTCAAAGTCTAACAATTATTATTATTCCGGTTGCTAGCGGAGTTCGTTGGGCAAGATGTCTCATATTGAATACACGTAGTATAGGCCCAAGCGAGTGCGACCATATGTGAGTCAAATGAGGACTGTTGTTCAGAAACTCATTTATTATAGGTTGCTTATTATGTGTTATTATTGCCACTCGTGCACACTTAGTTACTATATTTTGTTGTACGCTGTGTATAGTGCGTGCTGCCATAAAGGGCCTTCAGGCCCTTTCAAGCTCTTTGCGACCATTTTTCGTCTGAAGGACCCCCAACAAATTGTAAAATGTTGTAAAAAATAAAGTTTCAATTGATTGATTGATTGTTATAATCGTGCTACCCAGGATCAGGGCCAGATTTTTTTTGGGGGGGGGGGGTGAGTTTGCATGTGTACGTGTATAATATACGCAAGCAAAATTGACTATTTTAGGAGGCTTTAAACTTTCGAACCTCCCTCTTCTTAGCTACGTCCATGGTGCTATCATAAGACTGCAATTGTAGCTTCTTGAAATGTAAGGTTTGCGCAAGTTATTTGAGGTATTTTTGCAAATTCTACCCAATATAAGCAATCCTGCAAAGTTCCAAGGATGATGTGTGCTCTCGGCAGACTTCGGAAGAGTATGTCAAATTTTTAAATCAGAAAACCCTTTCAAGAAAGTCGTGCACCTTTATTCTGAAAGTTTAGTTGGCTTGATTGATGGCTTTCATAGGCTTACAATTCTCGATTTCGAACCCTTGTAGCTTGGAATTAATGGTCTACCTTTCAATGACGTGCATGGACATTGTCATCTGTATTCGCACTTGTGCGGTGAGTTCATCACTATGACTTGCCTGCAGTTGGTATACTCTTCTAATACACAACCCAGTGAAGAAGATTGACGTGGCGAGCAGCGAATGCAAATGGGACAATGGAGGAGATTCCTTCTCAGAGTTTATTTATTGACCACAAGCTGGAAACCAAGAACGAAACAGTAACAAAAACGAGGCAACCTTTACGAAGAGTCAACCAGCCTGGCGCAGACACTATGACAGAAAGATGCGATTATGTACAGAACTTTACACCACCCTATAAGAATTAAGTATGCAGTGACACACGTACGTGCAAGTACCCCCCTTATTTCAACGCTTCACTCGAGGGGGGTGTTTCTTTTTGTTTGCGTAGAAGGTGTTTACGTAAGTACACAGCGGGTAAAGACGAACACCCGTTGCACGGTACAGCGTCGTTTTCACTATTATACAAGATATACATCTCGCACAGAAAGGAAAAAAAAATGTGCTCGTACATGACTAGAACACCTCTAAATCCATTGACGAGTACAGGGGCACACAACCGCAGCTGTATCACGTGGGGACAACAGGAACATCGTGAAATGAGGCATTCCACCAAAAGCGCTCGTTTCATTGCAATAAGAAATAAAGTATCCAGCAAGTTCACCTTCGAAATGTATCAGAACTTGCCATTGGTAATGAATTCACATCAGAACATATGGCAGAAGAGAAGACGACACGTGACGAACGGTAAGTGTAATCTATAGGTCATGTTCTGTTGCCTCTATTTTTTATTTAGTGTGTTCCTGAAACACTCTAAATTATACGTGGTATGATCCCATAGGCTGCGATCAAAACCTCTATTGCACTCCCTGGAGACAAAATATGATGACAACCCCCTAGTGAAGGAGAAGTGTTTGTGTTAAATCAAGGAGCCCTTCGGAGCACTCTCCTTGTCGCAAAACGCAGTTTTCACTGTTCGAGTACCACGAATTTCCTGTTTGCCTCAAAGCAGCATGTTTCTCACACCATCCGTGGGCTTTAGGACATCGGAAGAGGGTCACAATTGTGCGGCAACTACTATAGAAGTTTTTGGGACTCCCCGCACTCGAGAGAGTACAAAAGTCAGTGATGACGCAGAACGCTTTATAGTTTCAGTAAGAGAGTGCACTTGCACTTTTTCCTGTCGCTAATGTCGAACATGCGTAAATGATTTTTTGCGCAAACATTTACATGCGTAAATGTCTGCGCAAAAAATGAAAATGCACTTGCTGCCATGAAGGCATTTATGACGAGAGGCACACACATCGCTGCTTTTTTCGCAACTGCTGCACCGGACGAAGAAAGCTGGCAGGCGTAATTTACAGGCTACATTGGGATGAAGCTTATAGGCCTCTTCCACGTTTGTAAACAGTGGTGGGCGCCGTCGACATAGTGAGGCGCTTGTAGCGACGACTCGGCGCACAGGCTCCGCCCAGCCCAAAGCTCACTACCGCCCTCTACGATCACGTGAGTACTGGTACAGCAGGCTGCCTCCGAGCACAACGTCTCGACGAGGAGCCTCCGCCGTGACTCGGAGACAGCTATGCAGCAGCTGTGCCAGTTGTCACGTGATCGTAGAGAGCGGTGGCGAGCTTTGGGCTGGGGGGAGCCTGCGTGCCGCGACGGCACTACAAGCGCCCCAGTATGTCGACAGCACCTACTCCCGTTTACAAACATAGAATGAATCTATATCCAGGGTCAATCTTGCTTTCTCCCAACAGGGCGAGCTCGCCCTTTGGCTTCAGTTTCAGGCATTCGCATTTCCATGTTGGGTTGATTAAAATCAAGATAGGATTTCGCTGGCTGTTTCATAGTTTAGAAGTGACTGTCTGCACTAACAATACTGCGGATTATTGAGTAAATCCTAAAGGCGTTAGCTTTGCTCAAAACTATGACACCCGAGCAAAGGTGCGCACTTACCAATGTTACACAATTTTCCAGCTTTTTTTAAGTTTGCCCACAAGGCGTATCGTGTTGCTCTTTCCTAAACACCTTGAGATATCAAACGTGCACCAGCGTTGTGTTATGTGATATACCGCTTGAAGCGTGAAAGGGCTCCATGTTTACGTTCACATTCAACTGAGACAGCTAAATTACTACGGTGAAACTCGCAATAACCCAAGAGTTTAAAGAAGAAAAATGTCATCAACTGTGCTGAAAATCGTTGCTTATTTAAACATGTCCACGTGAAAAACTACCTTTATGGTTCTGGGTTGTCCTTACGAAATTATAAGGTGAATAAAATGCTCAGACTAAACTCAGCGTTCCAAATGAAAGGAATTATCGTACCATTCCTTATGTGAATTCTCAGTATAAAGGAATGGCCTAGACGTACAATTAGTGAAAATAAAAAAATACACTGGCGTAATGTATATGCTAGAAAATTACCACCTAAAGGAACACTAGTACCAGTGACAAGCTATCGAATTTTGATTTTGGGTACATTAGAGGCATAGCGAACCATAAAACGGCTTAGTAGTGTTGACGACGAGTTGCTGCGAAAATATTCTACGCTTCGTTAACGTGCAATAGAAAATTCGAGGTCGTCTGTGTGTAAGTGTTAGCGTAAAAAGGGGCAGGCTATATGCACAATAAAGATCATCCCAGGAGGCGCCATTGTCACACATTGCTTCAGAGATCAGCAACACAGTTCTTTGTGCATGCGAAGGCAAAAAACGCGGTGCTGTCCCACCGTGGGCGCGAGTGTCAACAAACCAGTAAACATGTACACCAACAGACGTGTTAACATCGTTAGAATGCATTTCTGTGAAGTGATATGAGAGGTTCAATAACAGCAACGCACTAGGAGACGCTAGGATTCTACAGCTGTCCAGAAGCCACAAGAAAGAATGCCCGAGTAGAAATGCTCAAAGCCGTCTGGTGGGAAGTCTTTACAAGCCAAGTCAAACTAGCCAATTTTGTTTCTAATCTGTGTGCGTGAAGAGCTGCGGCGTAGCAAAGTGGTCACGGAAGTCCGAATTGCGAGCAGCAGTTCGCAACTCCTTGAAGAGGCATGGTAAGCAATTCATTTTGGCCCCACTTTTTTTGTAAAATTGAGAAAAAATTTTTATTTCTTTTCCATTGACCCGAATCTAAGATTCACGGAACGGCCGTCATACTACCGAATTGAGAGTTTTGTGAGGGCTACCTATCATTAGTAATTAGACACGTCGCTAAGGTTATGTAAGCAAATAAGTTAATAAGTAGTGAGTGGTTCCTGGTCGTTAATGGGTGGTAACATCTAGTGAGATTATTCCTACTTCAAAGAATAATGATAACGCAACAAATTGGAGTTATTGAAGACTTGTGGTTAAAATAACAAAATGAAAAAGAAAGCCCACGGAGACTAAATCAATCAGTTCATATCAAACGAGTATCTACATCAATCTGCGTAACCTGGATGCACACACAAACCAGAAACAGCAATATATATATATATATATATATATATATATATATATATATATATATATATATATATATAGTCTAGTAGATCCTCCGTGAGCGGTCACAACGTGGTTTATTTCGACGTTTTGACCTCGAGTCTGGCCTTCATCAACAATCCTGATGAAGGGCCAGACTCCAGGCCGAAACGTCGAAATAAACCACGTTGTGACCGCTCACGGAGGATGCAACACTACGGCCACTCAACCACCATGCCTGCCTATATATATATATATATATATATATATATATATATATATATATATATATATATATATATATATATATATATATATATATATATATATATATATATATATATATATATATATATATATATATATATATATATATATATATATATATATATATATATATATATATATATATATAAGAACCAATCATCGAGAACTTACCAAATAAATTTTCAACCTATTTGAAAGAAGAAAGACGGCAGTTCCTCAGCATTAAAACTGTAGTCTATAGACAATTTAGCACTTACTTTCAAGGTGAAGTGACTGGGATGCCCAGAGCCGTGCAGTGAGCATTTCTTACTCGGCATTCGTGCGTTATGAGGCGGTTCCGGCTAAGTGAGATCAGTATGAAGCTGGAATGTTCGTTTCTCATAGTTAGTATGGAGGCCAGAAGGCGACACTGGTCAGTGTCGTCGCAACAGCAAACGCGCGGGGTAGCCGAGAAAAAAGGGGTCACTCGCCGGACAGGGAAACGGGGAAACATCGGGTGACGTAGATTATAAGCTTTCAATGCTCCTCTCCAGAGCCTCTCTCATACAGTAAGTGAGAGAGAGAGAGACTCCTGCGCTGTCACAGCTATAAGGTCAAAGGGCACGGAAATAAAGTTACTTCTTCAACAACCTCTTTCCAGCTAACGCTAAAATAGGCACACGCGTTGGAAAGTTTGAAATGCTGCACCGCGCTACTGCTGCGTACACCACGGCTTCGGGAGGAATGCAAGTGTTATAAGCTGAATCTCAGGGCACGGAAGTACGCCGTTTGCACGAAAAGGGTGTCGTAAGGGTGCAAATCAAAACAATACGCCCATTCGCCAAGGAAGCAAGCTGTCGGTGTCTGAACCTTTTGCGACGACCGTACGCAAGCTCAATTGTTTCAGAACGAAAAGGAAAATCACTGACTGCTCCGAACTGAAGACTTGCTTAAACGAATGAGATAGCGGCAGTCGCACGTTCAGTGTAACATCATGTCACACAATAAGAGGGGGATTGCATTTTAACGGAGGATATGTCAAACTAAACATTTCAAAATAACACTGAACCTGTAAAGAAGCGAGCTATTTTTCATTGATGTCTTCGGAAACAAACCGCTAAAAGTAGCTTAGTTGCTTCCGTTGTGGAAACGTTCTCGGGACGTTTTCCGTAAAACTCCCGTAAATGACTAAAGTTCCGCAAAGAAGTTCGACAAAAATACTACGAGGAGAAAATTTGTCGAGGAAAAATTCAAACGAGCCAGTGCTACGCACATAAAAGTTTCGTTGCTGTAAACAAAACGAATGACTGCTTTTACAATAAAAAAACAACAAACTCTGAAATACAATGCTTGAAAAACCAGTCAGCATCAATCCAGCGGCGCAAACCAATACGCACTTCCTCATTATTACAGCAGGGATGAGAAAGACAGAATGCACAAAACAAACACACAATGCCTCCTTAAGGCTTCCTGCGCTGTGAGTTAGACATTTCTGTCACACAAAGAAGAAAGTAAAAAAAGAAAACCACAAAGTCTCGCACACCACTATAATATAAAGACGATGCATTCAACCCAGAGAACTGACTACGTTGTAGCTACCGTAGGATAGTGACCTCAAGTAGAAAAAGAAAACAAGACGAGTCAAGCTCCTCCGATACGAAGATGCGGAGTAGGTATTCTGGACACATGGCACGCACGGAAGAATCATTCACGGTTTTTTTTTTTCACTGCTTCTTCAAGAAGATACGGTGCACGTGCGAATAAATTACGTCAAGTGCGGCATCCACAGAAAGAAAAAAGGAAATAAAATTAGACATTCCAAAATTCAAGTATACTCCACACACTTCGAGTCCTATCGCACACGCTACACCACAGCACTTGATCTACGATACACTCTGTTTTGTCTCTTTTTTCTTAAGAATCGCGTACGTCTACCTACGATACTCAACTACCACAGACAATGCGCGTCGTCAACTGCGATATACAAAAATTGATACATGCTTAGATCTAGTGCAGCTCCTATGAGCCGCGTTTGCAAGAACGTAGTGCAGAGCATTCGAAAAAAAAAATACAAATATATGAAGATAAATAACACACGTGAGCAAGAGAATGAGGGGCGAAAAAAATGTGAAACGGCAGCGGCGGAGACATTCAAGAATGACGTTTTACATTTTCGACATCATATTTTTTTATACACAGCTGAAACATGTTAAGGTTCAGCCGTAAAGGGAATGAACCTTTACGAACACATATGAAGCACCATGCCAATTGTGGAGATATGTTGAGCAGGTTTTTGCAGTGTCATCGTCTTAAAGTTCATGCTAGTAAAATAAACGCCACCCTTCACATTATAGGCTGCTATAGAGAATCTTACGGTTAACCGAGTGCTGCGCCTGACGAAGAATTTTCATTGTGCACACAACAGAAGTGTTAAAGAATTCCTCACGACTTGAAACCCCACCATAAAGGTACCTTTTTGTTCAGTAACGGCGCAGAAAGAAAATGGCGAAATTAGCCGGTTAAATAAACACAATTAACGAAAGAACTCAGGACTTTGAACGAAGCATCACCTTTCACGTAAAAGTACACAATACACGTTCCCTCACGCCATACAGATAATCTCTTACACCACAGCTGCGCTGCTATCAAGGGCGCGGACAGCTGGAAGCAGTGTGTACCCACTCTTCCAATTGAGGCTTGAAACGGCGTGCTTTAAAGCTCGTTGGATGCATAGAAAATTACGAACTACAACTGACGAGAAAGCAGAAACGGTATTCAACTCGGTCGACTTAAGGAGAATAACGTATTGAGCCCTCGACGCAGTACTTCTCATAGAGCGCGTGTCTGAAGTCGAAGAAAGTCACTAGGAGGACATACTGAGAGCCGAGATAGGTACTCGTATAAACGAGGCGTAAACACAAGGGAACACAGTGTGAGGCATTGTAGCTTCATAATTTGCGTGCACTGGGTAGCACGTAATCTTCAATTGATAAAATTCAATGAACCAATAAAAAAACATACCCTCGTCAACCGAGCTTTCACTTATGCGTCATGAAACACAGCACATTACCACGTGGTACAACTTTGCATACACTGCAAGTGAACTCGCTTCGAGTCTCACGAAAATGCTTTCAGCTGCATTTACTGCATACATAAAACCACATAAGCTCAGGAGACGCCAAAAACTTTGATTTTGTAACATCAATAACTCTTTTTCTGATTCGTAGAATTTTTATGAAATCAAGTAATGCGACGGCCTAGAGCTTAAATCGAGAGACGCACTGGCTAGTCAATGCCATTATTTACGCGCCAACAATATAGAAATTAGCGTAACGTTGATGTTTAGTTTCCCTTTAAAAATCTTTCCAGAGAACATCCCTTTCTTGTGATTAGCAGGACGAACACAGTTTTCCACAGCGATAAAACCATACACGTAGCCTTTTGACTGTTAAGCCCATCACACAGGGGGCCGGACATTCAGCTTAACAAAGTAACAGAAGCAGATGCGGTCGTTCACTGCTCATGACCGCGTTAACATTTTTTTTTATATGTACACCGTCTCCCGCCTGCCTTTCGAAAAACACAGGAACACACACGTAAACAAGTAGGTAGGAATATGCGAGGAATAACGGTACACGGGGCAGGGGAGAACCAATCAACAACGGTGCAATTAAACAGCAAACGACTCTCGAACGCCTCGGTCCGACGACGCTGGGAGTCGCCCCGTAAAGTGCAGGGAAAAGGGTGGCCTTTAAATATGTCGCCTTTGCACCTCTGAGGCCTGCAAAAAGAACAGATACGAAAGAAAAAAGAAATCACCACGTCAATCAATTTTGTAGGTTAAGCAATCGCCGAAAAATAAAGAAGTCACATTGATTCATTGTTCGTCGCATTCACTTCTGGTTTCGCGATTACTTTTCTTGAGTCATTCTTAGTTTCATTGCGAATGTATTAGTTTATGTGCTTGATGACTTCATTGTGTAAGATAGAGCTTGTAAACACGGCCAAAAGAAAGAGGTGGAGACCCCACGAATGCCTGTCTTCCTAGAGTCTCCACCTCTTTCCTAGGCCCATGTTTGCACGCCCTGTATTCTAGAACGCCTACCAAGTCGCTCAACTCTGTTATTCTATGCTCGATGCCATCGCTTCGTTTTCTTACGGAGTAAGCTTGCTTGACCGAAAAGTTCGAACGCTTCCATTCAGCGCTTCGAGAGAACACTTAAAAAGGGGAGTAAAATGCGGGATGAAACCTGCACAGTTGTCAGCCTTCCATTCTTTCGCACCATATCGAACACTTTCCCTCACCATAGTTCACTCCTGAATCCTGAATATGCTACATATCTCTTCATCGGAAGAACAATCTCTCTAATCGACTGTACCCTAACCATAAATATAAGCTCCACCGACACACCTCTGCTGCATCTGCCCTTCTGGGGTCTGCGGGTAGGACATAAATGGCTCTGTGTGCCGTTTATCTTTGCTATTAGGTAGTAATCGACCACAGTGTGGTCACATTGACGGTCACATTGATCGTCGTCGCCATGTGAATACGAGGTATCGTCAGTCGCACCTGCGTTGGCTCAGTTGTCCTGTCCGTCCGTGGGCTCCTTGAGCGAGTGCCACTGTGCGATGGGTCGACGCGGCGATGCCAGCATGTCCATCCAGTGACGCAGCTCGGTGCCCGTGGCGTTACAGCCCAGCACAACCTTCCCGATGGGTTCCGACGTCCCGATGCGGTCGTAGTCGACCACCGTGACAACCAACTGCACCTTCTGCGCTCGATAAGAACAGAGGAGCGGCGAAGTTGTCGAGAAATCGCCGAACTGAGAACTGTCGCTGGAGACGACACTTCGAGAACAGGGCCCGTTTTCATCGGGCACAACAGACAAGACACCATGCGGGACATTATTCGTTGTCTAGCACAGTTTAGCGTTATGTTTGAAAAGCAGCACGCCGTAGCACGAAGGCTTATGGCCTGCCATGATCCAGGTATGCATGCTAGAAGAGTATTCGCAAATAAATCGGACTTGCTAACGCTGCGGTGCCCGTCGTGGCCTGCGGTGAATTTCTTTGCCATGTGCTGTATTTGCACTCATCACAAATGAAACTATACTCACGTAAAATGTAAAACAGGAGAACTAGAAATGTTCGTAAAGGTTATGCAGCGAACCTGAAACTCAGAGGACACAGTTTGAAGGTCTCGTAACTAATATGAAGGCTTCTCGTAAATGGGGCAGGTAGAAAAAACTACTTATCTTTGGTGAGTATATCTCAAATTGTCTAGGATAAAACAGCCCCTCTACTTTTACTTTCCTGCAGGGAGCACACCGTCTTGCTTGAACGTATTCTATTTGAACATCTAGACCAATGTTACATGGTCACGCTAAGGGGTTCGCTGACTTGCCTGTATTTGTTCGAACGGGACTTCGAAAGTGAAGGACTCATTGTAGTAAGGATTCAGGGTGCACTTCTTGATGCTGGTCTTCTTCTTCTTCAGCCTCTTGCCATTCATCATCAGTGCGATTTTCACGTACGGGTCTGAAACACGGAGCATCATAGTACATGTTGTAAAAAAAAAGAACACCAATCTTTCAGCTATGGTTCGTAGGCGATAGACACTAATTACTGAGTCTTTTAAACGTGGTCACTGTTGTCGTGAAAGCGCCCTAATTAGAACATACCTTCCACTTTAAGAACACGTTAGGTACAATTAGCATATTCTGAGGAGAGTTTATTACAACGTAGCCCGGCTCGTGATAGAGAGAAGCCTAGTTAAATGAGCAGAAACTCAGAAGTACGAATCTACGTTTTTGGTAATTAACGTCGTAATTGTGGCTTATTGATGTTATATACATCGATAAGCCACAATTAGGACGTTATACATACGCACAGCTGTATATGTTATATACAGCTGTGCTGCGAAGTTTGCATGATTATGGACAGTAAAACACAAATGCAATCTCGTTTACTTGATAAATCATCCAGCCGTCTTGTTTTTGAACCGGCGGAGTTTTCTTGAAGTTAGAAAGAAACAGGACGTTATCTAATGCACTACAAAAGCGTTACTTAAAAGAAAGGTGTAAGGAGAATCGTCAGTTAAGTGACTCACTTGCATTTTTTTGTGCAGATGTGTTAACCCCTGGCTCCCCAAAATTCTTAGCGCAGTTCACATGCACTGGATGCACACCTGACTGCCCAACGTGAACTGAAAAGCCGTTGATATCATAGTTGATAATACGACACGGCTTAGGCTCGCTAACAACTGGTGCGACTATTGGATAGCTGGTGGATAGTGTGAACTCCCATTCCAAGCATATCACAATGCGTTAAAATTGAAAATGCGTACGATCACGCCAGAGCCTTGTACAATATACGCCTCGTACACCCTCTTTGAAAGACCCCCACAATACGCCACACCATCCCATACGTACCTCGCACGTACCGACATACGCCTAGCACACCCAAATGTACACCTCGCACACCCCGATATAGGCCTCGCACAACCCCATATACACCTCGCACGCACCATTATACGCTTAGCACACCCAGGTATACACCTCGCACCCCCTGACATAAGCCTCGCACAGCCCCATATACACTTCGCACGCACCGATATACGCCTAGCACACCCAGACATACACCTAGCACACGCCGATATAGGCCTTGCACAGCCCCACATACACCTCGCACGCACCGATATACGCCTATCACACTCAGATATACACCTCGCACACGCAAATATAGGCCTCGCACAGTCCCATATACAACTCGCACGCACCGATATACGCTGGCACACCCAGATATACACCTCGCACACCCCGACATAAGCCTCGCACGCACCAATATACACCTAGCACACCCAGACATACATATCGCACACACCGATATAGACCTTGCACAGCTCCATATACACCTCGACCGCACCGATATACACCTAGCACACCAAGATATACACCTCACACACCCCAATATAGACCTCGCAAAGCCCCATTAGTCTTTGCCCCATTACCATATACACCTCGCACACATCGATATACACCTTGCACATCCCTTATGGAGATTTTCTGCAAATATTTCTTTGGACCCAAAAATACTGGCTGACCCTGTGGTTAAGGACCATATTACTACTTGTATAAAGGTAGATGAACCCTGTGACTAAACAGTGCGACATACCAGAGAGTCCTCCAACATCCATCTTCTTAAGGTTCTTGGCTTCCAGGATAACAACAGTCAGCTTGCCGGCCGTGGGAACGTAACGGAGTGAGAAACAGATGTCACCCAACTTGTTTTCCTGTTTCGGCAGCGATGATGTTTTTTATGTAAAATAACATAAAACATGGGGGAAAGTGGGAAAAAAGAGAATGATTTAGTCAGTAGCAGTACAAATAAGAAAAGCATCTATATGTGCCGCTTCGATAAGCTTCCTTACAACAGAAAACGACGATCACTGAGTCGTTTGCCAAAAATGTACACACTGAATATTATTGTTTGGTCAGACTCGCATAGAGGCTTAGGAGAAGCTGTGCAAACGGTATTTGGCAAGACGCACACCGATGGCACCACTGCGAGGTAGAAAGTACAATATTTCGTCGCCTAACGGGTTTTCGCAGAAACAGAACGCGTTATGTGTACACACGCTTTAATACTGATAAGCTGTGAAAGCGTGTCTTGTCGCATTTGCACTCTGATCTTCACTTTGACACCGTACTTTGCATTGCAACATTTGCATGAATATACCCTGCTCCGTTTTCCCGTTGCTCTTCGCATCAAAATTCGTGAACTAATGCTCAAAAGAATTCGAAAAAAAAAAACAACTGCGCCTTGTATTTATTAACTGTGATTCTGCAGTTTGTGCTTAAGTTTACATGCGCAATTGGACGAATAGAGACTTTATAGGCTTAGTGACTTATAAATGATGACAAACGCTAAAAACAATGTTTTATGGATGAGTTTGAAAGTTTTATGTTACGTTTTCGAAGCACGAGAAGACGTTGAGGACGTGCCGTAAAAATCTAGTAAGAATAACACACAAAATGGTCTCATTGCATTAAAAAAGAAACAACAAAAATTGCGGACTTTTCAAAGGGTATAAATTGGTTTTTAAAAACTAAGTTGCATACGGCACCTTCGCAGCACTATCAGTTATTTGTACTGGATGTATACATTGTACGAACGATTCCCTATGCGTCGTACAAAAGTCAAGATCGCAACCTAAAGTGAGAAAGCTGTCCAAAACATAGAACTTATGTTGACCATAGACATGCACGCGTGATACTGAATAAATATTTCGCTTACAGTGTGAACTTCGTTACGCTTCTATGCTAGACACGTACCATACGTGCATGAACTGAAAGGATAAACTAGTAGGCCACCTAAGCTTTCTTGCCAGCCAGCTACAACTGAAGACCAGTTTTTCTCTTTTCACTCAGACTAATGAATTCTCGCAGTTGGTTACCGAAGATTACGATCTTATTTGTGAAGATGTGAACGCGACACCGGGAGTGCGTTTTCTACTAGAATTCAACAGCGGTAATGACAGTTAGCTGGCTCATGAGAAACTAAGGTACGTCGGGAATAGGCAGCCATTTTTGATTACCTTGAAGGCATTGGCATGAAAATGTTGACGTCGCTAATAATGATATTTAGGAATCATGGGTATGAAAGTATCATGTTAATAATGCTACTCTGAAGTGAATCTATACGTCTGACTTATATGGTCACATGTCAGACGTATGGGAGATTTTTTCTGAATCTATATGCCTCAGTGCATGTTCACTTATAACTTGTACCTTCAAGCGCCATATCTTGTCTGAACTTTTATAAGTCGTTCAGCCTGCCTCATAAGCGCATCACCACTCGACTAATTGTGAAACAAGCAATATGCAGCGCCGCACTCAGACTTGGTTAAACTGTAAGCCAATATGTGGTGGTGGACGTTGACAGTTTGAATGACTCATACAACGAAACATCAAAAACAACTGTGTTCCAAGCTTGTCCTTGTGAGAACCAGGCTCTAGTTAAAATTATTGAGCAAAGTCACCCTCAAGCCAACGATGGGACTTCTAAGCAGCAACGAAAAATGACAACACTTGTCAGGTAGCTGAGCTCTTCGAAATGAACTAACAACAGCAGTTTAGCAGAAACATGCTGGCAATAAGTAAGCTGGAAACAGCTAAGTGGGTTACGCCACAAATTTAGGCATTTTCTTTGAACATCTGCCGTCCTTCGACATGAACTTTCACGTCGGAATGAAGTGTCTTACGTGATGGTTTTGGACAACCATGATGCACGGAATATTTGTATGAATGACATTTCGGTTGTTTTTTTTTTAGGTGGTCAGAAACTCATGCCGTCTACAAAACTACCCGGACAGATTGGCTTCTTCTCAGCTCACAAATGCAAGCAGATTAAATGACAGCCTACCTGTGACTGATCAGTGAATGTGAAAACCGTCAGAAAACTTGACATTACGCCGGCGCGCTATAAAAAAAAACGTTAAGCTTCTTCAGATATTCTAGTCTCTGGATACAGACCCATTAGTGAAGTTTAAAGTGCCTCCCACAGAGTTCCTGCTTATTGGAGCAAAGAGACGACACTCTTTGCCGCTGAATACTGTGTTGAAGAACTTCATTCCTCATCTGTCATACCTTCATGAATGCTTGACATATGCAAGCCGATGAACCAGAAAAGAGTCCCAGTAAGCTTAGGAAAGGTAATGTGATCTGGCTTTCATCTTTTAGCAAACGTAGTCTACAAAGGGCAAACTTAGTGGCTGAAGGCAAGCTTGAACGTTTTCGTCTCAAATCAGACGAAAGCAAGACGACCGGTCTCAGTTTTGTAGGCGTTTACTCCGAAAATAAGATTGCCGTACGTTCTCGCAAGGACCAGCCATTGCAAATGACATAACCCACACATACACAGCAGAAGCACGACACACATCGAAAGCACACTCGCTAAGGAAGACAAGACGACTCGCCACAAACAGCGGAAAAAGGTGAGGTTCGAGGGTGTGGCAGATGACATCCACTACGTTATACGACACGATACGACACGACACAAAACACATACACATACACAAAAGACGGCTACTATATTTATAGTGACTGTCGTGAGACCATCTGTTGATGGTCGCTTTTTTTGTGAATGCTTCTATTTTTTTTTTCGTTTCTGGTTTGGCTCACGATACGGGAATGCCTCTCTTCTGTGGCCGAGGTGTGCTCCAGGGATACTCCGACTGTGTGACCCTCTATTTAACTTTCGAAAAAAAAAAGACTTACGAAGGCATGCACTGTTCCTCAACGTGCAAGTGATGCTTGCGGAAAGAAACACCAAAGCGAACCGTAGGACAGCTCATGCAATATGCAGAAGCTCGTAGAAACGTCCGGAACAAGGCGTGTTTCCGGAGTCCGCTATTTCTGCGGTGTGTTTGTGCCTTGGTGGTACACCCGTGTTTGGCTTCCAGTCAAAAACAGCCTCAGCACTTCGTATTCGCTCTTCGACGATTTGCAAACTGGCAAGCCGCAAGTTGTGATAAAAATGCAGGGTTGAAGCGATAGGAAATCCTTGCACAGGCAAAATCGCCGGAACATAACATTTCCTTTTGAGAATTTTTCGTCTCTTATGCAGTCTGTCACTTTAAAATCTCTTGATCATATTGAAGCAACACTTATAGGCCGCCATCAATCCAGCAAAAAGTGTGCCAAAGTTGAACACATTCTTTTCAAAGCAGTATTTTACAGCAAGTGTAAAAAGTATGGACGGCCACGCTTAAGAGGTTGATTGATTGATATGTGGGGTTTAACGTCCCAAAACCACTATATGATTATGAGAGACGCCGTAGTGGAGGGCTCCGGAAATTTAGACCACTTGGGGTTCTTTAACGTGCACCCAAATCTGAGCACACGGGCCTACAACATTTCCGCCTCCATCGGAAATGCAGCCGCCACAGCCGGGATTTGAACCCGCGGCCTGCGGGTCAGCAGCCGAGTACCTTAGCCACTAGACCACCGCGGCGGGGCCGCTTAAGAGGTTAGTTCTAATATTCTGAAGGTGGGCGATAGGCATAAAATAGTCCTTCGTATACAAGATTTTTGGTCTCACCGTAGCGAGAATGGAAAAAAAAGCAGATGAAATGCGCCTGAAGAAAGCAATACATGCCTGAGTAAAACTCAAAATGCGAACGTAGGCTTGAAAAACTCTTGCAACACTTTGTGATACAAGTGCAATATGTTGCTCAGTGGTTCAAGTATAGTTCTTAAAAAAAATACACAGCTGTCTTTTGAAAAAAAAAATGAAGCGGATCTTTGTCAAGTGAGTCAAACAAGAATGCGAATGGTGCACTGTAGGGTCGTAAAAAATACGCATATTTTGGAGAACCGAAGCAACCAAGGGTGCAGCTTAAGGTATTACTGAGCATGTGCAGAGAAAAGTACGTCATGTTTTCTGTATCTGTGAAATATGAACCCAAACGGAGAATAAGGGAAATACCACACAAATAAATAAAACATCTGTGGTACTGCCATAAACTGTAATGAATTTCATGAAGCATGCTTCAGTGGCATGTCTCACACGGGGCCTTCGTAACAGTTTGATGAGAGTTCGGCCGAGAAGTTGTTCCCGTCAAAAGCCCACCATGAATTTCAAATCAGAATGTCACATCAGGTGAGGTCGTAATCTGAGGTTTGACGCCCCAGGACCACGATAAGAGTATGAGAGACGCCGTCGCGCAAAGATTCAGAAATTTCGACGACGTTAATGTACACTGAAATCGCACAGTACACAACCTAGCGCCATACTGCCACCCAACAATGGCGGATGACATCAGGTGAGTTTATCGCAGTTTATATTACACAATAATTTTCACTGACACGAAGTGGCATTCTTCTCAGTGAAGTCTGAAACATTGGTTTCAAACCATTGGTGGCATTTTTTTTTTCACAAACCGAATTACATTTGTATGTTTCCCCGGTTGGTATAGTTTAGGTATACGGCGCAAGGTGCATTAGACATTTTATTCTGCATGGAATATTTCGCAAGTTCAGCGTATATGTCTCAGTGCTGTTTTAGTTGTTATTCACAAAAACACTGCACGTTATGGTTTGCGAGCATAACGAAGCTCTACAGCACGTGCCCGAATAACATTTGCATTAGGAAAAGTTGTCTTCGCGCTTGCCTTTCTTTTGTTGCCATTTTTATAAGCGCCCAACGATATATCGCAGGCAATCCAATAGAATGTATATGAGCGGTTAATATGGACCATACAATGACTCTGATTTAGTTTCGGAAGCTATGCCGACTGATTGTGTGAGCCAATCCTAATGATACCATGGGATAGTACATTTCTAATTCAACGATGAAAACCTAGTTAATAGGTTAAGTTATTCATTAAAAAAAAACGCACGCCTTTTAAATCACGGGCTCCGAAAAAAGCATTTGTTCACGATGGTCCTTCAAACGTCTTGTTAACGAAAAACACCAAGAAGAAGGTTTCACACGAGACTCGTAGCTTTTTCTCACGGGGCAACATTGTAGAGCATCAATAAGCCTCAGTGCAGGGTCACAAGATCGTATTCCAATGGGTACCCAGTCACATTGGAATAAAGGAAATAGAAGAGGCTGACCGCCTCACCAAGAAAGCATTGAACGAAGGACGGGATTGCGCAATCTCTTTGTCTGGGGCGGATATTCGCCATTTTATAACGCAAGGAGCTAACCATTGTTTGTTTGATGGAGAAGGGGTTCGATAGCCCTAAATCAATGGAATCAGTACTTTATGAGGCTTATCCACACAGAAAATTTTTCATGGCGACAGACCTCCCACGACACTCAAAGACATTATTTCACAGACTTCGCTTCGGAAGTAGCGTACACAAACATCTTCCTGTACCAAAATACATCGATCCAACTCCCCGGAATGCCATTGTGGTCATGCAGAAGAAATTGTTCGCCATATTATTTGGAGTGCGTTAAATACGCGAATGAAAGAGAAAAATTAAGGAACAAATAATCAAGTTTAGACAGATGGCCCCGCACATTAAAGAAATTACTTGGACCATAGCCTGAGATACATTTTCAGAAAAGGTGAGCATCTTTTCGACAGACTTCGTAGGAAAGACCGGTCTGGATAAGTGCCTGTGATAGACAGCCAGGGATTGGTATATATGAAATGTGTTAGCGCGTATACTGACAGTAAAAAAGGAAGGTGTGCATGTGAACACCTAATGACAATGTGAACTGCTGCAGGAAAACTGTGCGTTGGCATAACATTTGAACTGGTTTCAATGTGCTATAACGTTTTTTAATTGTTCACTTTTGGGTACCATTCAGTATTTTATGTTTTTTTTCGCTGCAGAACTTATTGATATGAAGTAGCCGAGGCAATATGGATTTCAACCTCTTCACAGCAAAGCAGTTAGAACAGAACAGATCAGAACAGAACAGAACAGCATCCCTGGCCTGGGCGACTTTCTTGGCAATACTGGTTTCAGGTGGTGTTTTACCATGCTATAAAACAAACTTTCGACATCTCCGGAAGCTTGCACTTTTAGATCGAATGGTGAGCCTGCCTGCAAGTCATTCGTTTTCTGTAAACAATGTGTCTAGCAATAATTGAGGGAAATCTCAAGATTTCTGTTCTTGATTGTTAATAAACAAAGATCCATTCCAATTTCTACAACTCATCGAAGGTGCTAACTGTAACAAACTAGATAAGTTATGCAGGCGAGGTTGCTGTTGTTTCGAGTGTTCTGTTAGCCTATTTTTTTTTATTTAAGATGGCGTTGATTCGCACTTTTCTGGGAATATTTTAAAGAATACCTGACAATCGACAAACCTTCCACTTTTCAAGAAAATAAGGCAAATGTGCCCTAATGAGAGCAATGTTTTTGCTGTATTATTTTTGACGCATCTGTTCTTCCAAAAAATCTTTATAGTTATCGAAAGACGCAATTGTTCATCAAAACGAAGTGCGAAAAACCATTCAAAGTAAAAGAAGCATTCAGCTAGAGACAGCACATGGCCAGAGGAGTTAGTGGAAGCGTACGAAGAAATACCTAACAGAACATGCAATTCTTGTTGTGGCACCAGCAACGGCAAATAGAAATGTGATGGCGGATGTCAACGCGCAAATATTTCGAAGTGTGACATTAGTACGACAAACTTCAATCTGCTCGTCAGATCGAGCTAACGGCAAAAATGAAGTGAATTTCAGGTGGCTAATTAAAGTATTTATCGTACAGAAACACCTGTACACTTTTTTTTTTCGATTTTCACCCTTCTCATCTTTAGGAGAACATCAAAAGTTGGAGTAAATCGCTTTAATTTACGCTCATCATTCCTAAAAACCTCGTCGAAGTTTATATCTCGTATATCGCGAGGAGGCTTTTGCATGGATAACCACTTTTTTACAAGCAGTAGAAGAGTTCATACCCGACCTAGATGTTACCCGAGTCTCTAATTGGTGCCGTCACGTCGTCACACTTGTAGAGTTGAGATAGCTACGCTAACAGGGCTGCACTGGTACCGTAAATGAGGCTTACCTAGATGGGCGATTCTCTGACAGCATGCAGCCTATATTTACACTTATGCCAGCGGTAGCTATGATCAGCAATAACGCCGTCAGAAATGACAGAAGAATGCCGTTTTCGTTTGATTCACGAGCGTGGACAACACGGGACTCGCTTACGGGGATGAGCACTGCTCGTCTAAGTACAGCGCTTTATAGGCGAAACACGATGTAATAACGCCGGATATGCTTTACGATCACTTTTGCTTTTAGTGCTTTTGTTAATGTATCGGGGAACGTAATGCTTACCAGGTTTCGTGCGCAACCTTCTGGCGTAACGACTATGCCGCACGGCCTGTGCTTGCAAAGAAAGAAGCCAGCGGTGTAGCACACTGCGGTCATTTAAGCCCCTTGGTAATAGCGACCCATTTCTGCGGCCGCTATGTCATCGCTATAAATCGTTGTTTCCCGTAACGGCGGAGGTGTCTCAGCAAGCTGGCGCTTCTCGTGCTTCTGTACTTCTTAGCGAAGAATCACGTGGTGTGTCTTAGAACCTGGTTTTTGTAATTATACGGAAAGTTGGGCTGGTTGGTTTAGCTGCATAATGCATTGCGTGCGTTCTTCTTCTGAGTTCGTGTAGTCGTTCATTTATTCGAATTCGTGTTCTGTATGGTCAGCCTAATAGACAAGAGAGATTGTAGAAGCGTGGCATATGTCTAGAATTCAAGGCAGTCGTGTCAATCACCCATCGGTATAGCGCTGAATGACAAGGAAATGGATTCGCTAAAGAAGATGTGGTAGTGGAACGTTTCGGTTAAAGGATTTATTATTTTTATGTAAAGCAACGTACTATGCAGTTCTGCTCATGCATGGTGATTGTGCTTTAACTAGTATATATTGTGCTTACCAATAAACAAAGGTCAGTTGATAGTCTTCGTTGGCCTTTGTGAACCTTTCATTTGTGTATTTTTGTTTAGGGTGCAAAAGTTTAATGATGCTGTATTTTGGCTTAGAGGCGATGTCCTCCGGATACCCTATCAAGACAGATTGTGGGATTGGTCCCCGATAGCTGAGGCCAGGAAAAGAAAGAACAAACGGTAAGAAAACAAGATTTTCAGAATTACTCGTTCTCGAAGGCATGGCGTATCACGTAACTCAGGTGACATTTACAGAGTTTACATCGAAAACTTATCACGCAAACAATGGCTCACTTACAGGGCTTTCCGTTTTGAGAGCAGACTTCGCGAAGACTGAAAAAGATAGGACGACAGACGTTTATGTAACGCTACATCTTACAAAACACACCGAAGGAGCGTCTATTTCGCAATTATGTAAAGGGGCACTTGGGGGATAGCTAGCAATCGGAAACTCCGGTAATGGATGCGTTACTTTCTCTGCTGCAGCGCTCCCGGATTACGTAAGCTTGATGCGAAAGATGTAGTTCTTAAATTAGCGAGAGTGCCTCAACTCCCATTGCAAGGACATCAAGCCCTTGCAGAGTTTTGTGTCACCTTTGTAGAATCATGAGAAGCACCGCGGAATGAAATAAAAACAACAGCAAAAAAAAACGATGAAATACGAGCATCTCTTGTTTGGAGCATGCGAAACAAAACAAATCTTAAAACTATGCGTAACAGCCAAACAACCGATGAGTGCGACCGAAAACGCTCGGGAAACAGCTGCTGTCTTGAACTTTGTCATTACATATCACCATAATAAAGGTCACAATAAAAAGTGTGGCCTACCTAAGCAAACACTGAGACTCGACCGCAATTTCAAAGTACCTGTCCGCCCTGTAAGATGCCCTTTTCACTTTACAAAATTATTCTGGATGTAGCCACTCAGACTTTACAGTTGGCTCGTTTTCAGTAAATCATCAGCTGACTGCGCCATCACCTGTTTGCAATCTTGTAGAGTGCGTTATGGTCCGGCTGACGACGCTTTGGTAATTCCACTGCTCGCGGAGAGCGTGAAAATCTGCTCCTTCAGCTACGCACATGTTCAACGAACAGTCGGGGAGCTCTTGTCAATTTTCTACAAATGGCGCGGAAATAGAAGTTAGAAGCCTTGATCTGCTAGGCCTGGGTGTGAATAGGTGGACAAGTGAAATAGCGTGAAGAACAGGGGATGGGCTAGTAGTCGCACCTATATTGTTCTGAGCGCACTAGGCCTCATGGTAAATGTACTAACACATCATTCCAATAACATTCGTTAGATTACGTGGCGAAATGCGTGCTGCATTAGAGTAAGAAATAAGATACACATCACATTCACTTATATAGTTCAATGATTAAAAAGTGTTGTTCTGGAAATAGTCAGACCTACGCATTATGTGCGGTCCCTCCGCTCGCTCTGCCACGATTCGAGAAGCTCAGTGGCAGCGCCACCTCTTGGCAACAGTGGTTATTGTGTACTGTGTGATGGTGATTCGCCACGACTATCTTCGGCGAAGCAGTTAGATGTAATCGCACAGGCTACGGGGTAAAAACTGACAGCCGTACGCATGAATTTCCGCGGTCCTTTTTAGTCAAGCAACGGCGTTGCAGTGAGTTCGGTCTAGGTATGCGCCAACTTCAAGTGGAGGACTAGTTTAAGAAAACCGGGGTAAGGGTTCCCTTCGTAAATTTTCAGAAGCATGAAACCCGGCTAGGCAGCGATGGTCTGTTGGTCCCGTCCGCACAAACCGTTGTTCGTGATTGCTCTTGAATTCTAACACTCCAAGAGATATCGTGGTACATGGAGATCAGAATATATGCCGAAAGCCTGCGGACACTCTACGTGAACATGCTGTATCATTTCACAATATAATCCGTAGACATATTACGGGAGAACGTTCTGATGCGCTTGGCAGGTTCATTGTAAAACGCTGGCGGCGTTAAGAGGCTGAGCAATGGACGGTACGTCGAGCATCGTACCGACTGTTCAAAGCTGAGTTGTCGGTCCCGTATGCTTCTTGCAAGAGAAACATGCGACTCTGTCGAAGTTAAGTATAGGAAAAACTTCAGCTAAAATTCTAGAAACGACCAGCTAAATACAAACAGAAAAGACGATAGTTCCTCCTTATTGGAAGGAGCTAACATGGTAATCACTATCAGGGCTGTCACATAAAGACAATCGGCATTTTCCAGAGATTCGAAGACATCGAGGAGATCGCAATGGATGCAATGCAAGATGTTCACTGAGCGTGTTGGCTGTGTCATCATACTAGGTTGTATCAATGTAACAACGCCTCCAACATTTAAAAAAAAAGCCAGTGCAAACGCTGACGCCTCAACTGGAGCCATCGGTTTGCTTTAGATCGGAGTTTGGTCGTGACGTGACGCCACGCCACATCAAGAGTACACAGCTGATTGAGCCACACGTTCATCCTAGCGCTTTCCCGCGGAAATGTGATAGACGCTCTTTCCGTCTCCTATATCATGCACCTGTCTGATTTTTTTCTTCGTGCTCTTTTGTGCCACAGCCGCCTCACAGCGCTTCTAATGTCAGCGCATGCAGCATCATTGCAGCGTCGCTTCCCCATTGGTTGCCCATATATCGTCAGGAACAGCGACATGCTATGTCAAAGCACCATATCTCTTACAGAGCCAGCGTGATCCCAAATATAGTGAACACGAGGGATGCAAGACGTCCCCCCGCGGATCTGTACACAACTCGAAAAAAAAAATTACTTGTAATTTCCGTCATGACAGGCTACCGAAAGGGTACTCTGCTTAATGATCGCAAATGCACATGCGAAGGCTAAGCGATGGACGAGAGTCGGAAAGCAAGAGAGAAGAAAGGGGTGAAAGACTGGATTAGGTGCATCTGGTAGCCACTGAAAAAATAGAGGGGGCGCTGGCAACAGCCTTCGGCTTTCCATCGCAGACCCGAAGCATTATTTTACGGAGAGCGTGACTCTGGATGTGCGCATGATGTGTGATACTTTGCGCCGTTGATTGACGAATGTTTTTGAATGTAGCGCCGGTGTGGCTAACGGACATCGTGGAGGGAATAGTGCTGCAAAAAGGAGAGTCGCTTCAACCTGTGATCACACAAGTGCACTGAACTTAGTGAGGTGTTCGCGCCAAGATGGGACGTGCAGAAATTTTGGCGTTTGATACTGGAGCAGCCGTGGGATATGGCGTGGTGCTTTTTTTTTTCGCGGCTTGCGAAACGGCATATAGCACGCAATTTAAGAGGTATAACGTTCACCACATTTTTTACGGAGTTGAAATCAACTTAAAATCGGCTTTTCATTTTGGTGTTTTTTTATCGAGCCTGTCAACTTCACCATATTTACAGCGTCATGTGACTACAGGATGCATGCCTGTTACCCTGTCGAGTCAATAAGTCGTCAGGGTTAATGAGTAGTCAGAGTGAATATTAAAGGCAGATTAAGCTGGTGTAGCTTGTGCGACATCATACAAGCCTAAGTAAAATAAAAAAAAACAGGGTAATATTTACCATACCAACAGTAGACGTCAAGGGTGGAGAATGAAGTAGGATTACTCCAATAAAATGGAACATCACGAAGAGTGACTCTACGAAGGCCGTAATATGTCTCAGTGAGTAGCAACAAACCAAAAAGAAATTCTTGTAGCCGCGTGGCATTACTAGATGTATGATGAAAGTTAGTGCCTCGAAAACGGCACTTATGACGTGTTTCCGGATCCACAGTAGCTAAGCCACCGGTGTCTGGAGACGTTGAGGTCTGTTCAATTAGGCTCCCAAAAAACCATCGCTCGTGCACGAATTCTGGTGCCACAGCGTTCTCTTTAGCGACACTAACTAATCTGTGCAGATTTCCTCGAGAAGTTACGTGCAAGGAGTATCACGTAGGGTACGTCGGCACACGCGTGCCATGATTAATATTCTACGTTCTCGCAACTACGGCCCAGTCACGCACAATGTGTGAAAGCCAGCCTTACACTGTGGATGCATCAACCTTTGGGTCGATAGGGTCGATAGGGATAGGACGTACACAATTCCATTTGGCATCGAATGCTGGCGTACCATTTCTACCTTTAAAATGCCCCGAGTGAGCAATATGAGCGAACACTGGCAAAAGCGACTACATAAATAGCACCCAGTTAGGGATTTCCGGTCATTGCATAAATTTTTGAACGCCTCAGTGAACGGCACAGAGTGCGACACAGCAAAATTGGACATGTCCGGCTCTACCCTGGAAAATTACTGTTTGAAGGCTGTTTGTTTTGCACCACGACTTGAACCTTAGCGTTTCAGCATAATAGACCCCGTACTATCAAGGAACAGACGATAAAGGCCAACGATGTTTTTATACTCAGCGATAACTTTTATTGACAGTACTGCGGCGGCTACGCAGCCAAAGCACATGTCTGCTACCACGCCAAGAAATAGTTTCATTGGTAATTTTTTACTTTTGTCTAGCTGAAATAAACGCTGCTTCGTATATCACGAGACTCGGAAGAATTACGGGAAATCGTACGTAGTGAACGGTTATTGCTCACTTGTACGAACATCTTCCCTAATTTCCCATGTTTTAAAATGGCACAACCTTTTCATCCCAACCGTTTCCCGAAGTAAACATGGTGTCTAGAACGTAGTGGGTCAGCTTTCGGCCGCCAGCGCGCTGTTTATTTCTCTAAGAAAGAATACACTGATAATACGGCACCGCAATGTACGCTGAACCAACCAAACGCTTCTCCCTTTCACCCTTTCCGAATATATAATTCTCTAAACGTGTTAACAACGCGAGCGAGCCAAACCGAAAGCAACCGTAAGCTGCCGTACTACTTGCGGAGTAACACGAACTTGCGGAAGCCTTCGCAGTGTCGAGATAAGTTCTCGGCGATTGTAGAACACCCCGTGGTCATGCACTAGACCTAATAAAAAGATAACTTAAATATCGCAAACAGGTGGTTGAAATAGACAGAAAATTCTCAGAGCTGAAGCCTATTAATAAGGGTGTACCTCAGGGAAGCATCCTTGGACCCCATTTTTTATAGCCTATATAAATGATTTAACTCGTCTTTACTCAGACGCTAAATACGTCTTATATGCCGATGATGTCAGCATGTTTGTTTCAGCTGAAGATAGTGTTGCGGGTTCGCGGCTATGCAGCTATGCGGGCGGTGCGAAGAAGAAGACGACGACGTTTTTGGGCTGTTCGATATACACAACGGCTGCCATCTTGACTGCTGGAGTACTTTTCTACTCTAAAGTAGTAAATACATTCGCAACAATAGTATCACGCTTGAAGAAAAAAATGAACCATTTTCTTGTGAAACTAAAGCTCTGGTCATGCTGTATTAATTTAAACATAAGCACTAGTAAAACAAAGGCGGTACTATTTCGACCTAAAAATAAGCCCGTTAATGAAAGCATACATCTCAAGTATGGCGATACTTATATTGAGCTTGTAAATAGTATAAAAATTCTTGGAGTTACATTTCCGAGCAATATGCCTTAGAGAGAACACATTGGCAGTGTGCTGAGTCAGTTACCTCGCGTAGTGGGTATGGTGTACAGTGGCAAAACTGTTCTACCATACAAGGTAAAACTGTTACTTTATAAATCGCTTTTCTATTCACATCTCACCTATTGTTTCTTGGTATGGGGGACTACAATTTACGCGAACTTGCAAAAACTGTACCTGATGCAAAAGAAGTATATGAGAATCATTTTTAACTTGCCGTATGATGCTCACACAAGCGAACTGTTTCAACAGGCTGGAATACTACCCGCGCATCGTCTCTACAATTTTAAGTTAGCATTGGCAATCAGGCGTGAATTGAAAGAAAGTCGACATTTTTTGCATGACCTCTCAAACTGCAGCCAAATATTACATTGTTTGAAACACAAAATAAAGAAACATGGAAAATAAAAACTTCGAGAACAAACTACTTTACAGATAAGTTATCCTACATAGTTCCTATGTTACTTAATAAATGTGTGAAAGCAGGCATAGATTTTTTATACTGTACACAGATTCAATTGCGCGATATCCACATGTTTAGTTTTTAAGATTTTTTGCAGTTGCTATATTATCATGGTTGCTGTTTTTATTTTTGGAATTTGGACTTGATTTTTTGCATATTTATTTATTTTTATTTATTTATCTATTTGGTGTTGTTGTTATTGTTGTAGACTTCACACTGCTGATTGTTTGCCACTGCTGTCATGCTAAAAGGTAGCTGTGGGCCTTTGTCAAGCTGCCTCTGTTGGAAAGCAGCTTTTACCTGCAGCTGTCCTTCATCAAACTATTGATGAAAAATGAAACTTATTATTATTATTATTATTATTATTATTATTATTATTATTATTATTATTATTATTATTATTATTATTATTATTATTATTATTATTATTATTATTATTATTATTATAATATTATCAATATTATAGCATGCAAGCGAACACAAATGAGATTGTAGAGGTATACCTTTTGTTTGCTGACATAGTCGATACGCTTTTTAGTAATTTGTGTGAACTCAGTGTTTGGACGCTTCTTTTTATTTCGTTTAGTTCCTTTGTGTTCGCTAGAGAAGGTAAATATCTGGATGCACTAGGTCGTCTATGTGTGATGATTCAACAGTTTCAAAACTATATTTCAATTGCAGTGTTAGCATGAGAGAACAAAAAGTTGAGGGCATCATACTTAGCACGCAGCGTTGTGACGAGCGTTCCCATTGGTTGCACTTCAAGCTATCTTAACACACACCAAGTGAAAATATCTGGCGACGTTGGACTGCCATGTAACAGCCAGTGTCTCTACATTGTGATTAGCACTGTTTACATAGATCACGCGCTTGCCGATATCCGCAACATTTCATGCTGATATGTGCATATATATGTCCCATCCCCTGTGCGTAAATGAGGGTAGTACAAGTCGCAAGACATACTTACCTTACATATTAGTCATAGGACCAAAAATCGCAAAACCCCTTACATATTCGTCAATAAAATAGACTGTAAATCAACACCATTAGCCACCTCCAAATGATAGACAGGTGGCCAGTATTAAGGGCAGTATTAGAAATAGAGCCGTCATTCCTAAACTGCCGCAATTGTGATATATAAAGAAAAATGACAGATATCTGTCTAGTTTCTGCAGTTTGCGCAGATAGCATCAAGTTTGAAATGACCAATGAACTGCCTGCTATAATGAGACGTTTCTCATACTGCCGATGGTAAATAAAGTGCACTAATGCTGAACTTCTTGGGTGGTCCTTCGATCATCAAGGCACAAACACACAGTGTCAGCCACCATGTAAGTGAGGTTTGAGTGAGTCGGTGACGGTGGCAAGAAGTATACGTGATGGTTTTAAGCGTGGCCAACAGGGGGCCCCGTTACGTGAACACGCCGAAGAGGGTCAGACAGAGCAGCCACGTTCCGGGAGTCACCGCCAGCTCTTCTGCAGGGGCGTGAACATGGTGAGCAATAGAGGGAAATGGGGGATTACTTCCGGAGGCAAGAATTGGGCGAGGATAGACAGAGAGAGAGAGAGATAGATGGAGAACCACGAAGTATATGAGAGGCAGAGAAAGAGTACAGGTGTTCAAGCCAGAAACGGTGCATGCACTGCGCAGGCGCGGAGGCGGGGAATAATAGAGGGAAAGGAGGAAAACAACGGGCGACGCTACCGCCACACTGGTGGCGGCCAGTGGCAATACTTACGGGCAGCCGTGCGTTCCGCAGCAGGTTTGGGGGGGAGCAGGTGGACCATGATCCCAAAGAGAGAAATGGGGTTTCAAAGAGATAAAAGAATATTTTTTTTTGCGATGCGACACGAAGGAGCGGCGAGCAGACCATGTACGAAAGAAAAAAAAAAGAGAATGAATAACAAATGAAGAAAGATTGGGAAAGTAGCGTGAACAATAGAAGAAATAAAAAAAATTGAGGACATAAATGACAGAAATTCCTGAGAAGAAATAGTAGAAAAGAAAGCAGGGTGGTCGTATGTCTTTAAGTGTCTATAGCTTGCTCGTCGGCCGCAAATCTTATTGAATAAAATACATAAAACATGATTGGACTCAGTTTCTAAGTTCCTGATCAGCAGTGAATATTGGGAAAAATATATGCAGGTGAAACACACACATATAGACATCTATTGCTTCGTTGCGTATGCCTACTTTTTGGCAGCATGGAATGCTATGAAAGAGTCCAGCACCCATACCACTCGGGCAGTCTATGAAGTGAGTATTTCAAACAGGGCAGTTAATGAGAGGTTTCGCACACATTTTTTTTACGCAGTACGAGCAGCAGCATGTCCTCAGTAGCTCTATCAGTTGGTGTTGACTGTGTTTAGTAATGTCCAAAAATAGTGACAAATGCGTTCATAGACTTGCGGCTCGAGTGTGCAGGTTTTCTTTTTTACGAGTTTACCTTCTGTGATTCCAGGGTAAATGAACGAAAAAATGTGAAACTTACGAATTCATGTGCCAATGCGTTTTTAAACGAATGCACCATACAATACCTTATATTTCTTATGCAACATGAAGTTTTCAATGAGGACATGTAATGTGATTTAAAAAGTAAAGGCTCGTGTTGATGCCCATAGTGCTTAAAAGAAAATGTGGGAAAAACAGTTGACTAAAATCCGTTGACTAAAATATTGTCGATGTGTTAGCGTTGTGCGCCTCCACAAAAAATCACCGTTAATTCATTTTCAGGATAATGCCATCGGAATTAAGTTAACATGTAATGTGTTGCAATGACAAAGTGATATGAAATACATGAATGTAATGGCTCTAATTGAAGATTCAGTATTATTGTGGTTCAATCACTGAAAACATTATTACGCAATTTTAGCAAGACTAGAAGGACATTGGGAATTAATGAACTTTGACGACAGTTAGGTGGTGTATCAACCATCTTTATCTAAGTATAACTCAGACACTGTGTCCACGACTTTAGGTGACATACTTCTGCGGCTGCTGCTGCTCCTTATGTAATAAAGTGTGACGTCAGGGTAGATGATGGTCACAGTGATCTTAAACTTGCTTGGGAAAATGCTAACATAGTTTTCCACTGCTGAGATGTGTTGTAGATTTATTATATACGTGTTGGCCGGATACCTTCAGGTGAAACATTACATAATAAATTGTCATCATATTACTTGATACACTGATTGAGGAGTGTATGGAGGCAAAAAAAAACAGAAAAAAAGGAATTCCCGTTCTTCGAAATTTGTAGCACTTAACAAGATTTTCAATTGTATGCTGCGTCACGAAATTTAAAAATATTTGCAACACCATTGCCTAAAAAACAACACAGCGAGGATTTTAACATTGCCAAAATATGCTTTCCAAGCAAGGTACAAGGGTGAATACAGTTTCTTTACAAAAACAATAGATATACACAAGCATTGTAGCAAAGTTTTCGGGTGAAGACAAGTAGAATAAAATAAAACACCTAATACTCCCGTTTGACCATGACCACTGTGTTCACAGTGAATGATTTGTGTCCTTCTCGTGTCACATGGGAAAGACGGACGACCAATAGTCTAGTGAACGTTTTGTGGCAGACATTTCAGTATTCTATCTGGAACTCATTTGGCGCCGACTGAAAAAATACTGGTCGATATTTTTTCGGGACATTCGCTGCCAGCGCAATGACGGACTGGTCATGCTGGTTGTTCGCTAATATTTTTGCCAGGGAAGTACAAAAAAAAAGTAAAAACTAAACCGAGTGAAAAAAAAACAGGGATAAATAAAAACTGAATGCTCCACATATGACCACCACTTCACAATCACGGCCAGCACAGGACATGCGCCGCCACACAAAAACCCGAGTCCACGAAGGCAGCCAAATTGCTTGAGTGGTCAGGCTCCACCGTTGACAGGGATATTGTTCTCTTGTAGGCAATATTGTTCTCTGTAGAAAATATTGTTCTATTGTAGGCACTGTACTCACACGTGCCATATTTCTGGAATTCAGACAGCTACCGTACTCGGAGTCTAATAAGAGTTATGCTTTATCCTATAAAAACTGATTGTGCACCCAATATATGCGGAAACGTTATTGGGAGATCGACTTAGGAAATCACATATGACTAAGAGCATACCGTGCTGGTAACTGAAAACTCGTCATTATAAAGCCTGGATCATCACTAACAAAGAAATACTTAGCACGTGTGTTCATCGTAAATCGTTAAGTCGTATAGGATGTTGTGAAAGTAAGCAAGGTGCTTGCAGCATTCCCTTGTAGGTCAATTCTCTTGCCTATCGTGCCAATATGTGAGCACTCGAAGAAAAAGCTGCACTTTGACAAGCAGGCTTCAGACTGATGAGTATGTTAGAATCTCGACTTTTATCTGCAACAAGCCGTACATACCAGCCAGAGTGTTGGCTCGAAAGAGCGATATTCAATTAAGAAGTGATGGTGAAGAAATGCAAGCAGCTGAGCTTTCTCCCAGCGAGGATATATCCTGACTGGACGCTAAAGATGCCATGGCACCCAGTTTTCGATCATAATCCGTGTTACGTGGTTTAATCCTTGCGGGTTTAAACCAAGTTGACGAAATTTTAGCGCATTTGACGGGGCGCCTAGTTTATAATTGAACATTGTTGCAAACACGCAGGCTGCCTGAGACATAGAGTTTCCTAAAATTAACTAGAGGGCACTCTGGCGCTGCGATCGTCCAGCGACCATGGGAATGATGGGTAGTACACACATTTGCCTAGTCTTCGTACTTGCGGGCGGCGAATCGTACTTGCGGCTTCGTTTATTGCTGGTTACGGTTTCGTTTTAAAGAAAAGAACGAAACCTTTTGAACTTCGTGGCCTGGTTTGAGAAGGTAAGCTTTAAAAAATAAAAGGTGGTGAAGCGCAACCACTAAACATTTGCGGATTTTATGCTTCGTGAGAAAACAGCTCCAAGCCACACGAACACAAACGAAGCCAGAAGCAGGCCAGAAGTACGAAGATTAGACAAATGTGTGTACTACCCATGATTCCCATGCTCGATGAAGCGCCGTGCGTTGCAGCTCCCGTAGACACTAGCGCCAGAGTTCCCTCTAGTGTATATTAAGAAACTCTATGGCCTGAGAGTCTGAGTTCACGGTGCACGCACGACACTGATGTAACATGCGACTAGCTGTGCGAGCGTCTGTACTCTAGCGAACAAAATTGGTCCGTGGTCAGCTGCGCGTGAGGTCGAGATAACTTTGCTTTTTCCAGCTTGGCACCGAAACCGAACGATTTGCAGCGACTGAAACTCGTTAAGAGACTGCATCTCCACTCTTTCCAACTGATGACGTCACACGTGTCATGGCAAAATTGCGTACGCCGGCGGTGGGCGGAGCTAACGGTCAGGCGACTACTATGATTGTTTTGCTTTGAAATATTCTTTTTGTGGCACACTTCTCATATCTTTATTGGGCATGATATTCCCTCTACATTTAGTCTTTCCTTAAAAGCACGAATATTTGGGTGACCGTGTCATGGCTCCTTTAAGCACAATGTGAGTTCGGGATGGTTTCAGTTTCAGGCAAAAGTCTATATTTGAAGGGTCAAATGCCGCAGGAAAGAGAGGAAAACACGAACCAGTGAGAAAAGAGGTGCTATCTATTTTTCTCATATTGCGTAAGAAAAGAAGGATGACAATTTTCAAATGAGAAACATATTTCGAAATTGGGACTTGATGGCAAACAATAAAAAGAGGTTTATGGTACGGTAATTATCCATTTGGCTTTAAGTCCCATGAATGAAGCAAGAAGCCTCATAGAAACAAAGTAAGAAAGGTTGTAGCAACTTTTGCACCTCTCTCTGATTATTTTAAGACACCTAATTCCTAGTTGTTAGCTTGCTTCGAACTGTGAGTGGTATTTGCCTGTAGATTCCTTTGGAGCATGACGCGTCTCCATGAACGTTGTTCGAATGCGGTCTGTTTCTAAACACCACTCTGCCGTTCATTCAACTCATTTCAAGATTGAAGATTTTACGGACGCATATTCTAGAAAAATGTAGACTTCAGAAGTGGCATATACTGGTGACGTTCATGAGTACCGACGCGCAATGTTAATGAGCAATCTTACTGTACAATGTTGCTGAATTTTACAGGTTCCAGATTGCGGCCTCTCTAGACATGAGTTGTACATGTACGGGCAAAGGAAAATGTATTGGAATTCCGAAAAGATGCATAGACAAAGGCCGCATGTTGGGATTTGTGGTCTGGGTAGGAGTGGCGCGAATGTGCTCACGTGACTAGGTCATGTCGGAGCACTTGGTATGCTAAGCAAAGGAAAGCAAGCGCTATACATGTAGAGCTAAACAGTCTACGTCTACATGGTGTTGTGAGAGGATCACGTGTTCGTAGAGGGAACCGGTATCTAAGTGTACACTACAATGAACAAATTCAACGCTACTCAAGTGCAACGGTGAGTCTGTGGTGGTTTGTTTCGTTGCTGCAGTCAACTGTACCTAACCATCGCACCACATCTATGTCTACGGTAAACACTGAGCGAAAGAGGCTCTGTGAGGTCATACAGGCTCCACAAAATTTTGAATAAAAAGTAATTACCCAATGCTGTATCTAATCGAAAGATAATTGGGGACCATTGCGGATTGTTTTCGGTCACCGTCAAGAGGGGGAACCGCAACAGCCACGAGTGTACAGATGGCTATGGTACATTTGTTGTACAAAGAATCCATCTGTTGTACAAACAAGAATATGCAGTCTACCCGAGTACGCGCCACCTCAGAGATTCGCCCGCATACTCAAATGTGTCGCGCTTGGATTTGGAGAGCCACGCTTGTGGACACATCCCGCCATCTGCTGGGTAAAAACGTAGGCTCCGATATATAAGGCCTTTGCTATTTCCGCCAGGTCAATCTTGTTGCTCCGACTTTCTCGAAGCGCTGAACCTGTGGTGAGCTGGATGCGAAGCGCTCAGACCTCGCCTTGTCGTGTTCCAGTGTCAGATTTTGCCTGATTTTAGTCAATGCTTTGCACTAAGTAGTTAAAAGCAGCGCTGCAAAGTTAAGTACCGAGAAATAAAAAAAAAAACTGGACTTCGCTTTTCTGAATGTTATTCGCATTAGGCCGAAAGTGTAGCTCGTATTCGGCTTCACTTGAATGCTTCACTGCAGTCAAGTTGCAGTGTCCAGGTATGCTCAGAGCAATGAAGAGCGAGGGAGCTTTTAACTTATAGTTGTATAATTTAGGATTAGAACCACAGAGGTTAGGATAGGTGCTCGTTCGTTATTTCATGGGGTTAATACGCACCCATCTCTTTATGATGGTTAAACGTAAGTTTTATCTCTATTAAGACTCCTGCATTAACCGAGAACTGCCTCACTGTACAGCATAGTCAGCTGGAGACAGGCTTGAGATTTAGCTTTGCGTAATACACAACTCAAAATATCCGGCGGTTAAGAACACCCAGATGTGCACAAGAAGGATCACAGCGTTTCTTGAAACGTTTGACATGCTAACGATACAGCACAGAGAGCCTTTGGTTCTTTACAGAGCCTCTTTCCACTTTGCCTGTCACAAACACACACACACGACACAATGTTTTCTGTCTCACAAAGTGCCTGTTCCTCGCATCCTACGCGAGACAAAGGTCCACGAAAAAAAGAGAGAAACAAAATAGAGACAAGGTGCTGACAGGACACCTTGTGCGTCTGGTGCCGCCGCTACCACATGGCAGCGTAGCAGCGTAGCCACAGGTAAGTACCTCTAAACACCGAGAAGACACAGAACGTGGAGGGTAGGAAAAAGAAAGTATTAAAGGAAAATCAAGGAGTGAACGAAAAAAAAAACTGAGAAAGGCAGCAATCGATCTGAGAAAAAGGTGTTAGGATACAGCATTCAAGAAATCATGCGGCCAGCTCGTGCTCAAGGCCAGTGCAAGAAATGCAGACTACAAAGAAGAGGTGCCCCACGGTCAGTGCAAACACATGCTCATGGAACAGGCACCTCATTCGTGCGACTTGCGGTGTAACATTAAACATGCAGAAGCAAAAAAAAAAAGAGCATAAAGGAGTGTGCCAACCGTATTCGGTATCTGAGTTTCGACTTCGTCTTTCCGTTCCATACTGAAGACCGTTCCATACTGATTTACCTGTCTGGTTGTGGTGAGGCTGCCGCATGGAATGTCCCCCGTAGAGCTCTCAAGCGCATATTTGAATGGCCAGAGCGTGTATTGAGGGCATCACGCGGCGCTACTGAAGGGCTAACGTCTAAAAATTTGTCGCGGCGAATGACGGTCGAACAATTTTCCAACACGTCGAGGCGTACTGGCTAACAAATTTCTTGGATGTCCCGAAGATATGTCCAGTACGTTTCTCTCCCTGACCGTTGAAGAGGCGCCACTGAGTTTGTGACAAACATCTCTCATTAGAGATAACATTAGCTGTTTGAAGCCGAGTTGATACGCATTGTGCGAGAATAAATCCGACAAGTACATTCTGGCTCTTTAGAAATAGCTTATAAATGTGAAAACTATGGGCAAATATGTCTTTGTTTACACATGACTTATTACCTTAATTTTAAAAGTAAAGCACCGTGAAATGCCTAATGTTAACATATAAATACTATAATGTTGATCTGTGCAATACCTGCGCTGCCACATTTGTAAACGAAATTAACTTATATATACCTTCTTAGATGTAGAAAAAATTTTGAGGAATTTAAATGAGTGGCTTGGGTACCTAAGGCATGGTCGCTTAAGCATTCGCGTTGCTAGTACATATTTCGTGGACGCCAAAAATCCTGTATTCAGCAGCTGATCAATAAAGTTGGTACCACAATAAAGTGGTTACCAACCAAGCAGCCCATGTTGTACATTCGTAACGAGTCAACAGCTCTGGTTAGTCATAGATCTTCACAACACATACGCATCGTTTTACGTATTCTGTTCACTTGAGCTAAGCGACATACTTCAGGGTGAATCACACATTACCCTGGAGTATTCGCACAATTTGATTGACAAAGGTCGTAGCAGTTGTAGAAAAGTGAACTTGTTGATTCTGTCATTTCGAGCCACATGGGCGATGGCTCAATTAGTTACCAGAAGTGCTAAAGAACTCGAACTAATAACGACCATTCAATAAAATCGGCGAAACGAGTTTGTTTTGAAGCATTACAGATAAAGGTGTGTCACTGAAATTATCATTTGTTGTGCTTTGATAACATATGCTCATTAACACACGTGGCATAATTTTGCACGAAAAAGCAGACAAGACTAAAATTTGGATAACGTGACGTGGGGTGAGATTTCACTTCTACCAAATTAATATCTTCGCAGTAATGTTGACACACGGAAACATGAAAAGATCAGACATCGAACGTCGAGCTTTCTGCATCGAACCATGGCAGACACTGGTTGGAAGCAAGATGAATAGGGAGAGGGATCAAGGGTCACTGACCTGTCCTTGCTCTCCCTCAACGCCAGTCAGGTCCCTCCATTCCTCAATAGTCTGAGCGAGGTCAATGGTATTCATAGGAACTTTGACCTCACCGATCTGGTCGTGCTTGGAAAAGCGGTCAAAGTCGAAGATGGCGAACACAAGCGTCTTGGTGGTGATCTCGGCGTATGGGACCTGGCAAAGTTAGGAGGCAAGTTGGATTACCTCACGATAGTTGGCGCCTTTCTCTCATGACGCTACACTCACAAGAATTTCTGCCTTAGAGTGCTGTAAACAGATCTAGTAGTTGACTCTTCATATTTGTTTGTTACGTTGACACGTTTATGGCAATGCGCAAACTCAGAAACAAGACACAGCTTCAGACTAATGCACTTGTTTGAGTTCTTTATCTCCTTCATTCGCGCTACCATGTTGTTATAATGAATACATACCAATTACCCCACCTATCAACTCTTCAAGAAACTAATCGAATGCATCAATACAAGTTTTGGAAGATGAGTAGAATGTATCATGTAGAAAAAAAAAACATGCACACAAATATATAGCAGTTATAGCTTATACTAGAAATACCATTTGGTCATACGTGGGCAAGATAAGTATACTGCTTCATCCAAGCACGATATTTTGCGCTTCAGAAATCTTCTAACGATTTAGACAAAACATGTTAAAAGATTATTAGAAGGTTTTCAGAGTTCTGTGTTGCTGGATCAATCGATTCTAAAACTGCACATCATGAAAGTGAACATTTATTTTGAAGCAGAAATATTAGAATACTGGTGCACTATTGTTACTTATTGATCTTTGTCTCATGTTACCGCACACATTCACATATATAAAATTCAGAGTGAATTTGTTTAAGAAATAGTCATAGACTGAGTCATAATCACTAAAAGCTTTCATTTTTTTAATGTCAAGCCCTCACAGTGGGCCGACTTCAAGTGGACAACTACTTCCATGGCATTCTGCTACATACGATGTATCCTGGAACAGATGGACCAGACTGCAAATTTTGCAAGTTGCCGAATTCACTCTTCCACATAGTCCAAGAACGAAATTCTCGAACCAACAGAGGTCCAATGGGAGGCACAGGTGACAAGCACCAATCTGAGGGACCAATTACAGATGGTGAACAGGGCCAGTGTATCCCCTGAAGCTCATGGCTACTCGGACTGAAGTGGTCGCACACGTCTATTTATAAACAACCCGATCAATCAAAATAAAATTTAATTCAATGAAATCCAATCTACACACCACCGTACAGATCACGTCTAGCAGCGCGATTATGCCGTTATTCCTCTAGGCAGACTAGGTTTTCGCATTTTGAGCCAGCTACCAACCTTGAAATTGAACGTCTCGTTGAAGACAGGATTGAGGGTTTTGCGGTGCACCTTGGTCTCGTATTTCTTCTTCTTGTCCGGGAGGAGGTAAACCTTGACGTACGGGTCGGACGTGCCGGACATGTCCAACCCAGGCAGGTCTTCTGCTTGGATCACAGTCACGGCAAGCTGTGCCGAAGGTAGCGGGAAGCACACGTCTGAGGTCTCAAACGTGATACCCGTCATCAAAGCGACTCACTCTTCAAAGTAAGGTAAGACCATCAAGAAGATATGTAGAGTTCAAAGCAAGTTTGTTTCAATAATTAGTGCTGAATACATGGTGTTTAAGAAACGTTTCCAACATTCTAAAAAATGTGCAAAATACGATAGCTGCTCATATTTGCTCATCTTCACAAACGCTTTTAGGTAGCGGTTCGCATATGATGATGGTTGAAGAAATCGATTGGGACAATAATTAGGTGAGAATAGTTGACTAAGAATTGAATTTCCTTCCCTAAAATTTATTTACTTTCATTATCAAAAAGAAAGGTAGCAACAAAACTACAAGGAAACAAGTAGAAAAGTTATACAGAGGTATATGTGACCAAGGCCGGCGATACTGTGGCTCTGCCAAGCTGAGAGGTGTCGTAAGTAGATTTGCTTCGTCTCTTTCTGTCAGCGAGGGTTGACTGTTTCGGATCGTGAAAGCTCTGTGAAACCGGATGAATTGCGTCATGGCTGGCACTAAGGCTTCCTGTACACTGACCTGCTAAAAACACGAGGAGGACCTTGAGCGAACCCCTTAGGAAAGCGGACGCATTGCTTAAGGACTCGCTGTTGCACTTTCGTACACTTTAGGCAAGTTGTAGCATGCGTGCGTGCGTGCGCCCTCTACAACAGCTCGGGCGAACTTCACGTATTCACCCATCACGGAACCGTTATTTGCTAGAGGCCCATAAGAGGACAAAAGTGACACTGCCCTAGAAAAAGTTGCACTGATCGTAACAAAATCTAAAAAAAAAAACAGACTGCTTCAGTGCTTGCAGTATGTGTATGCTTTGATGACCTCCCGAGAGAAACAAGATAAGAAAACGGAAACGCAGACTGAACAAGACATATGGTCCCCAGTGAAAGGGAAGCTCCCCACCCGGTCCGCCATTGCACTTACGTAACAAGACACGAAAGCGCGTGGGACCAATGATTGAAGCTCAACCGCGTTTCGCCATCGTTGGCGGTTTGGTGGGTGCCAAACGACACGCAACGTAATGGCCGGGGCCTGGTTGCGTAAGAATGGCACAGGCATTAGTATATCTGGTTCGCCTGATCATGGTCCCAAAGCCAACGACGGCAATTAGCGTTCGAGGCGATAATACAGACTGTTTTATTATCGACAGTTTCCTGGTGGCACGCCTGGCGAAGTGATAGATAGCGACAGTTACCAGTCTCCTGACGGCCATGTTATGATCCTCCGGACCATGAAGTTCGCAATATTAATCTTCGGAATTGTGGTACCATTACCAGGCTATGTGATTTGCGACGCTCGTCCACGCTCGGGACATCTGTCTAGGGCTGCAAAGAGACCAGGAAACACTGCTTCACAGGTAACGGCTAAGTGTTGAGCACACTCTCAAATACCTTCGCAAGATTTGACGCTACCTGACCAGTAGATGTGTGGCACTGTTAGTTGGGGCAAAGTTAGATCAGTACGACAATACAAAGCTCGATGTTTCTTTGAAAACTTTAAGACTGCGTGAGTTATGTAAGAAAGCAGTGCAATATGCGAACAATGTGTGTATTTCAACATCTTTGTACGTGCGTTATACAGTATTTTAAGACAAATTTCTTTCCTTCTTTCGTACTGGCGTAATTCGTAACAGCGTCATATAGGAGAAAGCATGCCTTTGGATCTTGTCTGTAGAGAAACACATGCGAGTCCGTATACCCTTTCGATTAAATAAATGCGACCGGCATATCCAAGACATTTCACTTGTGAACGTTTCCAGACGCAGAAACTTTCTGCGAAGTTCCGAAGCGAAGTTTTGGTGCTTGCGAATACAATGCTGATTCGGCTCAGCATTGCTTAACCGAGATCGCCGAATTTTCCGAGAAAAAAACCTCTGAATCAATAACGAAAAAAAAAACCCGCAAGCAAATATAAAAGGGAAAGAAATTAAACAAAGTAACGCCGAACAGTTCTGGCTGCATAATATAAAGACGTGTTTCTCCATAGCGATAGGTTGCTTCGTACCAGCGCCGCTTTTATCGGAAGCGGGGCTACAGTCAGCGAAGAGTTTCCATGGTTCCGGCTCTGCCCCAAAAGATAAAAATGCACTGCTATGCTCTCCTAAACTTTCGGGCGAAGCAACACCGGAAGTATCAAGCGGTGGTCCACTCTGAGAAGAGACGCCGAGACCAAAATCGGTAATCGAAGGCTTCGGCTATGCCTCACTCCGATCTATGCATTTATATCTCAAGAAAGTTCTCTCGTGGAGATGCGTGTACTGAGCGGGAATTCAGGAGAGGTTGCCAGTTTTATTCAGCACTTCACCAGTTCGCATCTTCAGCTTACCGCCCTTCGATATTACTAGATACTTTTGCTACCTTTTCTTTACGACAACCGATTGAAACTTTCGCCATGGCTTGATATCCCAACAAGTGTGTTCTTCCTCAAAGAACAAGCTCTGAGAGTCGATTGAAGAGTGAATTTGTGGAAGGTGTTCTAGCGAAAGTTTTGAAAGCATGAGCGTTTTAAGCCCCACTACTCTAAGTCGATTAATCTAGAGTTTTTACATAAAAGTAACTGATTAATATCACAGTTCGAAATTTACATCGTGCCAGTACTTGCACTATGCAAACCAAGTTAGAGGTGCTATCAAGTAGAAAATACCAGAAGAATTGAGAGGTAAAAATCAGTGCGTATACACTACAAACATGGCGTAAGAAAGAAGTACGCGCATGGTGTCCACTACACTTGCACCTTGCTCAGCGTGCCACTGGAGAAATGTGACGTCATGCTTACGTTGCTGGTGTTGAAGTCGTAATCCAGCTTGAACTGAAGCCTGCCCAGTTTTCTCCTCGGACTTTTTGCTCTCACCGTCACCCTCATTGTTTTCCATGTTGTCCTGTAGTTCCTCCATGTCCGGCTGGACCTGCAAGATCATTCATTCACTGAATAATGAATAGGCTGACGAACGTAAGTTAACTTCGTATTCGAACTCCAATGGTATTCCTTATGAGTAAGCAGCTGCCGTCAAAAGGCGATCAAACCCACTACTTCACGTTCAAGGTCAGAATAACAACGACGCAGTAACACTAAGGCAGTATCCACGCGCAATTTGTACGTGCTCAAAACCAGCTGGCTTTGTCTCCAAGAAAAGATCAAGGCACACGCTGAGGGTGGTTGCCATGTCCCACCATGTTTACTCACATTTTTCCAGCGCTAGCTAGCACTTGACAGTAAGGGATCTGTTGAATAATGTTGCATGAATCATGGATAATCATGGCTGAGGCCGGTTGTACGATTCCCACTGTTTGACAGCGTTTTCTGATTGTCTGCCACAGTTGACCAGAACCGCCGTAAGACGGCTGACGGTGTCTGATACCGGCTAATTATGACAAGCTACCTAAATGGCGAATGTCCTGGAAGGGCCTGCGTCAAGAAACCAGGCAAGTCGGATCACGTGACGGACAATAACGCCATGGCTTGCTTGCTTGGCTGCATTCATCGTCGTCTGGTGTTGGTGATTACAGTCTAAACATCTCTTGATGTTGGATAGTTCTGACTCATACCGCTTTTCATAGCCGACTAGAGCTGTCAATGAATGAAACTGAATTTATTCTGCAACGAACGACTTGATTGAAGAAGGCGACCGCACAAAAATGATCTGAGTATAACATTGAGGAAAGCTTGGTCATATTGTACTCATCGAGGCTTTGTAGCGGTTAAAACATAATGAAATGCAGAAATGCATTGTAGATATGTTGCAGCGCACTCTGCAACGCGTTTAAGTGTACTGCGAAACACTACAACCACGGTCAAAATTTATTACAGAACCACAGTGGGCAAAGTTTCTGTCTCTTTGAAAAGAAAAGCAAAAAGAAAACAAGACATAGACACGAAGGCGTGAAGAATGAACGTCATACGACAACGACAGCATTTTTGTAAATATACATGAAAAATTTTTTTGAACACGAAAGAAATACAGAAGGTCATTTGTGGATTTTATTTAAAAGTGCCGACAACAGAAACTGTCGCAGTTGGTAGCGTTCAACATCGCCCAATACTGGCTATGTATGGCCATGGTCTTTTAATAATTAAAGGATCATGATATGGCCAAATAATTTCTAATACTGGATATAGCGTCGGCTTGTGCTCATTATATGGTGAGCCAGTGCTGATATACAATCGGGTGAAATGATTGCAAGCGTTGGTTGATTTCGCGTGTACACTGTTAGAATAGCTGCATTGCCTTCATTCAATGTTATTCGAATGCGGCCGTTGTTTATGCGTAGGAAACACCCTGCTCTGCTTTTTAAGTTATACCTGATGTTTTCTAATGCGAAATTCATCGGGGTCCATTTCAAGGGCGTTGCATTTTCTATATTCGGTGCCGGCTGACATAATAGGCAATGCTTACACATCACTTCACAGTCGCCAGCCACGGCTCAGTGACAGGCAACAGCAAAAAAATAATTAAAAAATCGTATATAAAGAACACATAACAGTAAAAAGAACTAAACACGTCCGAAGGTCTATGCACGTTTTCCTGTCTTTCTTCTGCAGCACAGCTGTGTCGAGAACAGAATCGAATGCGTTGCGGAATGGCGACAGCTGCCTTCGCGGTACGACCAAACAATGCACACGGTATAGTGAATGTGGGCATTTTATACTTATTTATTTTCTTCGCTGACATATATGACATATTTCAGCAGTGGGTGTGTGTGTGTGTGTTTGGCGGGCGTCCTTACAGAGCTCGCGTGCCGGCATTTGTAGGTGAGCTTATAGAGAAGGGAATACAGACTGCGCAGCTTGGTGAAACGAACGGACGTAAACGGATAAGGCCGAGCGAAAGAAATATCTAGTCACCACGGGGATATGGCTGCCTGGAAACGCAGAGACATCTATAAGGAAGATTAGTACATCAAGCAAGAGTGTCAGAGAAAGAGAGAGAGAAAGAGACAAAGAGCGAGAAAGAGCACATATAAAAGTTCTTATAAAACTGCCTCTGAATGACCTCACTATGGTAAAGATGAGTTGTCGATTGCACAATACATAGACCACTGAATGGACGGACCGTTCCACCGTTCCCTGCTGGAAATTATACGTGGAGCAAATTTGACGTTTGTTCTTGATAAAGCTAGTTACTATGTCTAATGACAGGCTTTCAAATTGAAATCCAAAAAAAACTTCTTAATTGTTGGGTTTATAATTCGTATCTCATCAGATCTCACCATTACTAGACGGGTTCGAAAAATTATGACTTGCAAACCCCTACATTGTTTACAGGGTGACCTTTTCATATGGATACCATTCACTTTATTACGCTTATAAGTAAACTAGCATGACACTAAAGAAAACCATGTGGTAGCAATTTTTTTCCTGCCTGTGTTCTTTGCAAGCAAAGCACTTGATTGTACAAACCGAAAAAACGCCTGAATAATAACATGGACGAACTGCACTACCACGAGGTGCATATGCAGGAAGACCACATGCAAAGCCGGTGCACACTGCTCAGACAGACTACGCGTCTGCTGGTTTTGTAGTAAACGTTTACAATAGCCCAAACGCTTCAACGTTGCAGAGTGCAGTCGTCATGACCTTGACATTGTGAACATTGTAGAGGTTTCAAGGACGCTACGTAGTAGATGCTGGATGATTCACAACAAAGTTTATGCAATGTCTCGCAGGCTGTCACTGTGGCTTCTACACAGTTTGCGATGAGCAGAAAGCTTGCACACGGCGCCAAATATTGCTCGGTTCTGATTGGTCGTGTTTACACGTAGAAATACGAATACGTTAACCTATAAAACAGCTTAGGGTTGGTTCAAACGTTGAGCTGCTTCCGCAACGTTCAACTGACGTTCGTACCAGTTATGTCGTTGCGATTAAATACTGTGTTTTTAAAAGTAATGCTTTACTGATTTTCAGAACGCTTTGCTTACACGTTGTGTGAATTGAACATAAAATTCAGCGAGGTAATAAAAATGAACAAACTTTTTTTGAGCTACATAGCAGCGCCAGCGCAGTAAAATCTGCGAGGTGGGTTCTAGCCAACTAATCGGACAAAAACAGAAAGAACAGACATGGCTCGACTAGCAACTGAACCTGCAGTGGGTCGCCTGTGTTTAAGTGCTGGTCCAAGTATTAGACAAATAAATGTAGGGGTTTAACGTTCTTAAACCTTGATCGAATTAGGAAAGACGTCGTAGTGGAAGGATGCGGAAATTCAGAAAACCTGGGGTTATTTAATGAACACTTAAATCTAAGTGCACAGGCCTCAATCATTTTCGCCTCTACCGAAAACGCGGTCGCCAGGACCGGGATTAAATTCCGCGCCTTTCGGATCAGCTCTCGAGCATCGTAACCAGTGGATCACCGTGGAAGATGTCTCAGTAACCAGCTGAAACTCTTCTCAAGATGTGCGACCAAAGAGCTCAGGCAAGAACAGTTTTCAAGCAAAATTTCCTTACACAAGCGGTTTGTGCACTTGAGCATTCCGTCTCTAATCCTTTACTTTTCTCTCTCACTTTCTTGTTGTAGTCTTTAGGTAGAACCACTCACCTTCTCCTTGTAGGCATTGCCTAGTAGCTGGACACCCTTGAGGTCCACGGCGCCCTTGAGTCCCTTCTTGGCGTCCTTCTTGCGCCGGCGACACCAGCGCCGCAGGCAGCAGAAGCAAATGCAGAGCAGCAGCAGCGCCACTGCGATCAGGATCATCACGATGCCCCATAGAGGAACTGCGAATCGAAAGACGAGATGGCTTCTAGACAAAATCCTAGAGACATGCAGGCACACATTGTAACCAGGGTCGTACAAAGCGATCCTTCGTGGCTTCGCTTATATATTTATACCTTAAGACATGGTAAAATATAAATACTTGGTTGT
Organism: Rhipicephalus microplus; assembly: GCF_013339725.1. Taxonomy (NCBI): domain Eukaryota; kingdom Metazoa; phylum Arthropoda; class Arachnida; order Ixodida; family Ixodidae; genus Rhipicephalus; species Rhipicephalus microplus. Next base: position 191,297,706 of record NC_051167.1, read on the forward strand.
GTGTTCGGCTTCGCCCTTTGTCCTTTGCGCTCCAGGATCCACATAATGGCAACATTTCAATTAAACAATGCACGTAATATTTCCGTGTTGTTCTCGCTTAACTCTAGGTTGTAGTTCACATGAGTTTGGTTGAGAAGAAAAAAAAATTACAGCATATCCATGGAGTGAATGATGATGAGTGGGGCGGAGCGTCCGTGCATCCGTCTTTCCGTCCGTGCGTCCGTACTCTTGTCCATCTGTCCATCCGTGCGTCGTGCATCCATCCGTTCATGCGTCCATCCGTCCGTCCGTACGTCTGTTCATCCATCTGTCTGCCTGTCCGTCCATCCGTGCGTCCATACATCTGTCTTTCTGTCTGTCCGTCCGTTCGTCCATCCATCCGTCCATCTTGTGAACACTTCAAGTACCGCCATCTCCCATCTGTTCATCATATATTCATTATACATTCAGCATATACAAGTACCGCCATCCAGCGGACATTCCAAGGACTAACGAGAGGTGGATACTACGGCGACATGGGACGTACGACCCACGGCGTGAGGAGCTTCGTCCCTAAAAGAAGCCCCTCCATTCATTGACATTGCTTCTCATTCACTTCAAAGCGATTGTCTCAATCCGGCAAGTTTTACGATTTCATCACCAGCATCATAAGTTTAACTACGCCCACAGCAGGGCAAAAGCCTCTCTCTTGTTGCACCAATAAAACAGGTCCTGTGTTTTCTGCTGTCACGTTATACCTGAAAACTTTTCAAACCTCATCTGCCCACCTTATTTTATTTAATGTTCCACGAAATTTGCTGAAACGTATATGACGCCCTTTTCCACTAAGGGGAAGCTTTCGAAACTCAGAAAAAGTAGCATGGGAAAATTCACTGGTAAGTTGCCAGCTTCTGAAAGATGACGTATTGCGTGACGCACCCTATACTTTAAAAAAGAATGTTTTATAAACGCTGCCATGGCCGCCAGGACGATGGCTAACGGCAGCGTGTCGTATTTTCACGACTTTATTTCCTTTTTTCCTTATACAACAATCTCTGCTTCTCGATAAAACTCCTGCACCAACACGCTTTTCTCGGGTTCAGTAGTATTATTGCTCTCCCCTTCAGTATCTCCACATGATCTATAGAAAATCAAATATTCTCATAGTGCTCGGTGTCTGTACCTGCTTCAGTGAATCGAACGAATCAGAAGGCAAGCGAACGCCCCGCGAGCCCGTCAACTTGAAAGATAGCAAACACAATGATGTGGCAAAAACTAAATTGAAGTATCTATGACGACGCAGTTATGATTGCTTCTACGCTCGTGTTAGAAACTCCTAGAAAAAACCCCCCACTCATTGTATTGGATTAAAACCTCCTTGCCTTGTATATTGTACTTCTTACAAAAAAAAAAAGAAGCAGTACAAGGTGGCCTGGGGTATACACCATTGCTTCTCAGCGCCATCATTCATCATCTCGCTGCCTCCCTCAATTCGAGCATGCAGTGACTAGCTAGTGTGTTGTGGTCTTTTCATCAGACGTTCCGTGTATTTTCCTTAAGCTTACGGGGCTCGCTTTTCCTCCGCTGTTTTCAAAGGAGACAAAGAAGCGAAGTAATAGGAGAGCGCACCCTGCAAGGCATCGTCGGTCAGCGCTGTCAACCTGTCAGGATGAACAAATTGATGAACCCAGGCGGCACTGCCCGCCGTGTTTGCTTTCGGCTAGGATTTTATATACCGCATATAAGAAGGCCGGCGAGAACTGTGCCATCGACTCGCTAGCAGAAGCGATGCGTGTCTCGTGCTTTCTCCCGTGGCATGTAACAGTGTACGCATTGAAAAAAAAAAAGGAAACGGTGCTATGCGTCGCACAATTGGTGCGCATGATATACGGACAACGCGAAGCGCTGAAGAATGGTATTCTCATGTAGGCCTCGCATCAGAGAATAGAATTTTCAGCGCTGCACTGTAAAAACTGTCCTTCAGAGGTACGGCAAAGATCGACGTAAAGCTCAGGAGTGCCTCTCAGTTCGTGGGAAGGAGAAAATGGCCGTGAATGCCAAAGGACGTAATGCTGTTATTGCAGGTACGGAAACAATGTTCTTCTTCAGTGGACCTTAAAGAAAAAGTCTACAAGTTGGCTGCTCTGATTAGTTATTTTATAGCCGAAATGCCACTACCAGGCCACTTTTTTGGGGGCACGATGTGTTGACAGAGAGACTGGGAGCGTGTAACTATCATACGTTTTTTCATAGTTCCTCTTTAATCTTTTTTACTGTGTGGTAGGTAGAAAAAAAATGGACGGATCTCCTAGCGTGTAAAGACCACCATTGTTAGTTATGAAGTCTTACGTACTCGTTCAAGTGCCTCGCCACACGAAGAGTGCTGTCACTAGTCTGTTGTCTACATAGAATGTGGGGCTAGGTGGTACTCGATCGCGGAACATTATTAGGGCATCTTTCCTGCCTGTACACTTCCTTCCATTTGCAGCGTCTTTCCCTTTTATTTCTTCATTTCACTTTTTTCGATGGAAACCATCATAATGCGGGACATAGTTCACATAACTGTATTACCTGGTGATCTTCGTAAAGATTTAGTTCTTGAATATGCTACATCAGCCTATGCAGTCTTCATTCAATTAGTTCGTAATATCATGGTCATAGTGGATGTCTATGGTACAAAAATAAGAACTTCATTCTTGTGTGAAATACGAACTCTAATATATGGACGCCTCTCTCAGAAATACTGGTGGATAATTTTTTTAGCACCACACTCATGCCACCAAAGTAAATGTTGTTGCTACCCACAAAAACAACAAAAGGAGAACGTTTTGGCATAATTTTAAGACATATATTGCGAAATGAAAGCAGGCATGACGTCCTTATTCGAAAGATTCAAGAGAGAAGTTGACAGAGGCAAGAAACACATGTTACGTATTCCCGTTGCTATGACGACACACGTGAAAAGGAAGTTGAGGTTGGCCGAGTTTTAAGGTCAAACGTTTGCACAACGTTGCTTACTGGGTTTGTACCAGAGACAGACAACTATCTATTACTCTGAAAGTGAATGTGACGGCTCCACTTTTGTCCCGTAATATTTTACTTCCGGATACATTGTATTTAAGCGTTTCCTTTAGCTTCATCTATGCCAGGGTTCCGGATGCTGCGAGCGAATCAGACAAGGAGGAACTCGCTTAACAATTCACTGCAGTATGGAAATCAAACCTACTTCTAAGACAAATTGTTTGTTTGTTTGTTTGTTTGTATCCTTTAATCCATAAGACAAATGATTCGCGATCACATCTTCTTCTCTAAGGAAATTCCCGTGCATGCGGTGAATAACGATGTTCCAGATACTAGCCCCAAACTTTTCTGTTTTATAGCAGCTGCACCGCAACTACACTAAAAAACCTCGTAACCAAAACGTCCAAGGAACGTTTCGTAGCCAAAGCAAAGAAAGAATACCGCACTCTTTCCATACTATGGTTGCGACGCCCCCTTCTTTTTTTTTTCCTGTAACTACCAGGCCAAACGCATGGCGCACGTACTACACCGGATCGTGCAGTGCAGCAAAGCCTAGTATCCGTGTCCCGCCAGTCAGACACTAACGGCAGCCAAGTGGGGAAGAGATTGAGTGAGCACTGATCGCCTATTTTACGGTAATAACATAAACTTCGCGCATCCATCCATCCATCCATCCATCCATCCATCCATCCATCCATCCATCCATCCATCCATCCATCCATCCATCCATCCATCCATTCATCCGTCCGTCCGTCCGTCCGTCCGTCCGTCCCCGTCCGTCCGTCCTATCTATCTATCTATCTATCTATCTATCTATCTATCTATCTATCTATCTATCTATCTATCTATCTATCTATCTATCTATCTATCTATCTATCTATCTATCTATCTATCTATCTATCTATCTATCTATCTATCTATCTATCTATCTATCTATCTATCTATCTATCTATCTATCTATCTATCTATCTATCTATCTATCTATCTATCTATCTATCTATCTATCTATCTATCTATCTATCTATCTATCTATCTATCTATCTATCTATCTATCCGCCCGCGCACGCGCGCGCGAACACACACACACACACACACACGCGCGCGCGCGCGCGCACGCACGCACGCACACAATCTATGCTTTGTTTTGCATGCGCACAAGTGCCCACAAAAAGCAATAAGCCTTTTCATCTGTCAGCCCCCGTTTCTCCCAGGGTTGGCCACACCTACACTGCAATACCCGTTCACAAGAGGCGATCGATGGAATCCCGAAAGGAGCCCTCGACGCTGCACGACGGGCTGCCAGCAGAGAAGCAAGAAAGCAAAGCCAACGAGACACCATGCGGCGTTCTTCCAACACCCGAGGGCTGAGGAGGGAAGTTGCTGCACCTCACGTCATAGACGGGTCCAATGGGGCATTAGATTTCGACGTGTGTGGGTCGCGGATGCCATCACGACAACGGGTGTTTCCGCAGAGAGAGTATTGAATGTCAGAAGCGGCGGGCGCACGCGACGCAACTCGGCCGCATATACTGAAAGCTGGCTGCTTTCGATGCAAAGCCTGTCTGCCCCCTTTCGCTCGGTTTGGCGTCGATAGACAAATGCGGAGAGGTTTGGAGGAAAACATTCCATTGTAGCTTGCTTCCTTTTCTCTATTTTTTGATGAAGAAGGAGTTGGAGGAACTTACCAATATTTGTCTCAGGCTGTCCCACTCTCCTTGGGATTTAATGAAATTTCGAAGTTTGGTGTGCAGAAACTAAATAGCTGTTAACTACCTTGGCGCAAGTAGGTTCAGTTTTTTAAATTGAACATACGGAATAATAATAAAACCTCACCTGACTTCACAAAACCACTTTCCCACGTTTTCGCTCAAAGAGAGAGGGTGTGGTTTATTACGTTGCTGTTTTGTACATTTCAGTTTTCCACGTACGAGGAAATAAAAAAAGTTATAGCTTGTCCACGAATATTTAGCATATCTGACCAGCCGGTTCAATGGACAACTTTGTCGGCATGAAGAGCGCTGCTTGCGACACCCCTTGACGCATGGATGAATGCAGGGACGTATGTACCGATGGATGGACGCCCGGAAGGACGGACAAATGCATTGACGGAAGGACTGGTGGACTACAGATGGACGGATGGACGCACAGATGGACGGAAGTGCGGACGGACTGACGGATGTTTCGCCCCACTCATAATCAAGCACTCCGTGAACCCACTCATAATCAAGCACTCCGTGAATATGCTGTGATTTTTTTTTTTCGCACAACGCGAGCGCAAGAGCCCACGAGCTCATTGCTTTTCACGTATGCGGTTTGGCCGCTCGCAAATTTCTTGTGTCCCCAAGCTCATTAAGCGCGTGTCTTTAGAAAACAGTAGTTACCGATTTAGAGCACTTGGTACTCTACTATGGGAGAGCTGAAAGCTATCCCCATGTATGTGTTTAGAAAAAATTTATTGCCACAAACGTCAATAACACTCAACAGAACATTTCCGTCTTAGACATGCTCTAACGGTGATGACAAGACAGACGTCATTTACATGAACATGGATATCAGATGACGTTGAAAAAACATGTACATTCGATGGTTCACATAAACACAACCACGAAATATTTCAAGGTAAACAAGAGACACAAATAAAACATAAATATGTACATTTTGCATATTTACATGTTGGCATGCCATTTCTACCGGCGCATCGACAGATCAGCCTACCAATACCAGGCCGGCCGAAAGACAAGTTTCACTCGTTCTTCATAGACCGACACAAAAGGGCAAGACCAGTGCCGAAGAAATTGCTCTTCACCGAGGAAGAAGAGCTGCTCCCACAAAACAGACAGCAGCTCCGAGTACAATCGTTCTAGGATCGGATAGAGCGCGCGGCGGCGGCGGCCCGCTGCGACCGCCTCGCAGCGGTTGAATCAGAGGCAGAAACAGCCGGCAACAATGAGAAGACAAGCGAAGCGGCCTCGCGAACAACGCCCAGAAGAAACGAAGCGATTTACTCTGAGGCAGTGAAATCTGGCATGTACGGCTCTCCAAAAAACGCGAGCAATGACACAATGCCTCGGAAAATGCTGATTTGTTTCCCGAAGGGAGCAGTTCGGACATGTTGCTGACTGGACTATTCTCCACCTTTCGAGGCGGTCGAGAGTGGGAAACACACCCCATCCCAGGTGCCACATGAAGTCCCGGAGGTGTCCAGGCAGAAAAGAAGCCATTAAGGTGCTCCAAGACACCCGTCTAGAGCGAGCACGGTGGGCTGGCGGGACCAACGGAGGCAACAAAGCAGCAGTTGTCTTAGCTATGTGGTTGTTAAAAACATCTATGCCATGACAGCTCGACTTGACATGGCGAAAAAATGCAACAGTTGTTGCATAAAACGCAGGAAGTGTTATTGACTGCGGCCCTTTGTTAAGTTGCACATTAGGCATCAAATGCCGAAGGTGAGTACCCAGAAAGTAATATGCAAGCGTTCGTGCGGGGGATTCCTCCCCTTGCACTAGGCACAAAAGGAAGCGCAGTACCAGCAGCCGACAGCGTATGGACACTGCAGGGAAAGCAAAACCTCCCTGAGAACGCTGCTGTCCCAGTGCCGCACGAGAGACCAACTCAGTGCCACCTGAACAAAAAAAAAGAACACAAAGCAGACTGCAGTGATAGCACGATACGTAAAGATGGTTGCACGACGTGAGAAAGGTACCAAATGCGACCGCAAAATACAGTCTGTGCTAGGTACCTCCGCTCAAGAAGCGGGAAGTCAAAATCCCGTGCATCCCGAATTTTCAATCTTACTTCTTCGAGAGCGTTTAACCAAACAGATTCGCAAATGCCGTAGTGGTTGTATAAAATACCTAAAATACAATGGGACGCGGCCGGCTGAATGGGAAAACCGGCGCTAAGCTTGGAGTTTGGAGAGCAAATGAAGAAATACCGGGATTTGGAGATGTTCAACGCTGCACCTGAAATGTCGCCATACTGGGAAAATACACGCAGGCTGCGTGAAAGGCTATCTACATCTGAAAGGTACAAGGTTATATCATCAGCGAAAGCTGTGACTTTCACGACACCGCTACCAGGAAGCGCAAGACCCCGCACACGTGAATCCGCGTCAAGAGCACGCAAGTATGGCTCAAGGCTGTGGACAAATAGCACAGGAGACAATGGACATCCCTGACGGACCCCACGTGTTATGGAAAAGGCGGCACTTTTCCAGCCATCCAGAACTAGTGTGCTTTTCAGACCAGCGTATGTATTTTTACTCATTTCCACAAACCAATCAGGAAAGCCGAAGGCTGTGAGCACATTAAAGATATACGCGTGCTCTAGTCGGTCAAACGCTTTTTTCTGGTCTAAAGACACAAGGATACCACGCGCAAATTGCGACAAAGTATGGGCTATGATATGACGAGTGGTAAATGACAAGCTGTGTATTTCTCGTCCAAAAACTGATGAAGTCTGGTGATGACCTACCAGGGTGTTCAACAGACCCCTCAAACGTTGAACGGCTAACGCCGCGAATATCTTATAGTCAACGTTGAGGAGCGTGATAGGTCTCCACTCTTCAGGATTAACAGAGGAAGCATCATCTTTTGGAATAAGCACAATGCGTCCATCTTGAAAACTTGATGGAAAGACACCGTCCTCGTAGCATCGCCGGATTACCGCGGTAAAGGTAGCACCAATCTCATCCCAAAATGTCAAGTAAAACTCAACAGGAAAACTGTCTGGCCCTGGGGCCGTTCCACGTTTCATAGATTTCAGTGCCGCCTTTACCTCTTCAGCCGACGGAGGGATGTGCAGGCAATCCGCAGCTTCTTGAGGAATACGGGAAAATTTTCTAAGCATTGGCGGTGTTTCATCACAGTTAGTCCGCATGGCCGAACATGACATTGCTTCAAAATGCGCCAAGAAAACAGATCGATCACGCGTAGGAAGCCGCTGCGCAGGTGGTATTTGTGCTGTCATAGAGACAGATGGCTCTGATTGCCCAAAAAACGAATGTCTCGCGTAGTGCAGAACCTCGGGATGTGCACATGGGCTGTGTCTACAGCGCCATGCTGCTTCCGCCATGGACAAAGCAGCAGTCAAGCGTTGAAAGCGTTCACGCAGTTCACGCTGCCACGCTCGCATCAGAGGAGAAGGCGTCTCGGCACGCAAAGCAATGCGTAACTTCATCGCAGTATCAGCAAGCTCTTCAAAAACGCGTCGACGAAGCGAACGCCCCTCTACTGCGCAGCGCAGGCGCCACTCTGTTTTAAGCGCATCCCAATCTTCAGGACCAGACGCCGTGAGCGACACACGTATTGCGCGAGACAAATCTGATCTTGAGCGCGCGTCCTGCAGGACGCGAACATCAAGACGCCATGGCTTTTCCGAAAAAGAAAATGGAACTTTGAGCTTCAAGACAATAGGCCGATTATCAGATACGTACACAGGAGAAGGTGGGAAGAACGGAACGCATAAACCGGAGACAAACGCCTCTAACGCTCGTGGGATATAAGGCCGGTCGAGCCTACTGGAGGATCGTCCACGTCGCCATGTCCAAACAAAGGTATTTCCTTGCACTACATTGTGCGCGTCTAGTAATGAAAAGTGGTGGACAAGGCGACGCAGCTCGCGTGAATTCCAAGCAGACGGGCCCCAGCCAGGACCTTGTACATCAGTTCGCGTATTTAGGACGCAGTTGAAGTCGCCAATCAGAATGACATCACGACCGTCAAGAAAAAACACATCCAGGTCTCTAAGAAAGTCATTAGACTGTCCAGCTTGCTCTGGCCCATACACACACAGTATCCTTAATCTGAAAGAAAAGTAGCTACAGTCTAAAGCCAAAACCCTGCCCACGCCATCGTAAGAAGCATGATGATCCCGTAATAGAGCTCGAATAAAAATAATAATACCTACTCCCGTGAAACTAGATGTAGCGAAATAGAAAAAACAATCTAGGTTGAACTTTCGTTTAAAAGCAAGCACGTCGGATAGCGAGAAAAAATTGGTTTCCTGGAGGCACAAAACATCACGATTTGCAGCGCGGGCGACACTAATCACTTCAGCCTGCTTTGCCGGACTGCGAAAACGCTGAACGTTCAATGAAATAATATGCAGTGTAGTAGCCATAATAAAAAGTAAAGACTAACCTGGACGCATAGTTCTAGACGGTGGTGGTGGTGGTAAAAAACATTTATTTCAGAAAAAGTTTACTAGAGAGTGCCGACGTGGCCCATCGGCGTGCTAGAGTGGCAAGACCCTATTCCGGGACGCCAGTGGAGCTGGAAGCTGCCCGTGCGCGCTCCACCAAGGAGCGTTGTGCAGCCAAGGTAGAGCAGCCGAGCAGGTGCTCCTCCCAAGCCTCTCTAGTTGGGATAGGAAAAGGGGATGAGAAAGGGACGGGATTAACTGGGCACGATGCTACGACGTGATATGCGTCGGCGAGCACATGACAGGTCGAGCAGGTACCATTGATTTCCGGCAAAAAGTGCCTGGCGACCGCCGGACTGATAAAGGTGTTCGTCTGCAGGCGGCGTAGCAGTCGTTCGTCCGCTTTCTCCAAACCGCGTGCGGGGTCCGGGTAGAGGCGGCGCGAAGCCCGGTAATAAGCCAAAATTTCGCGAAAGCGCGTCAGGTTGGTATTGCCAGATTCCGTCTCGGGACATGGAGGGGCAACGGCCCGGACAGGAGAAGCGCGGGCAGCGGCATTTGCCGCCTCGTTGCCGGGCAGGCCCGAGTGGCCTGGGGTCCACACTATACGAATGGGATGAGGGTTAAAGCGCCAAGAGGCTGCCTGTAGTAGGCTAGCCGCCAGCGGAGCAATGGAACCCTGAAGGTACTGAGAACAGGCCGAGCGCGAGTCCGTCAGGATGGTGTGTGAGACAGGGTGAGAGGCGGCCAAAGCTATGGCAACCTCTTCAGCGTGCGTTACTGTGTCTGCTCGAAAGGAGAGGCCATCTACGTGTTTGCCCTCTGTAATCACGGCAGCCGTGAAGTGACCCGAGGGGGAGGGACCCGAGACGTCCACGTAGAAAACACCAGGACGATCGGAGTGTCGCGTATGAAGAGCCGCGGCGCGTGCTAGTCTACGGCCAGGATGGAGGTCAGGGTTCATATTACGGGGTAGAGGTTCCACCCATAGCTTTTGACGCCAGAGCTCTGGTACCGGCTGCAGAGGGTCTTGGTCAGATATCGGGTTAAGGCCAAGTCTGTGTAGAAGACGGCGCCCTGAAGGCGTCTGCGACAGTCGATTGATTTGGTTAACGCGATGAGCTTCGCGCATCTCTGCAAAGGTGTTGTGTACCCCCAGAGCCGTGAATCGGCTGTTGGAAGTTGCAATAGGTAGGTCCAGAGCGCGTTTGTATACTGAACGAAGAAGGACGTCCAGCTGGTGCTCGTGTCGACGACGCAGGCGAAGGTAAGGCAAGGCGTAGAGGACGCGACTGGTCACAAACGCGTGGGCCAATCGGAGGGACTGAGACCCGCGGAGGCCGCCGCGCTTGGTAGAAACTCGCCGTATCATGCGGCTCACCTGTTCGCTGGTGCGTCTGAGGCCTGCTATTGTAGTCTTTGGATTCAAGGACGATGTGAGGTGAAGGCCAAGAACCCGAATATTTTGCACTGACGGGACGGGCCCGGAAGGAAGAAAAATTTGAGGCGGCGGTAGCGGAGAGACTGAAAGAAGAGCCGATTTAGCTGGAGAGCACTCCAGGCCGCATGAACCTGCGTAGGTGTCCACCAGAAGGGCAGCCTTTTGCAGGCGTTCTTCGATTTGCGCTAAGGAGCCGGTGTTGGTCCAGATTGTGATATCGTCCGCATATAGTGCGTGTTGTATTCCCTCGACCTCGCTTAGAAGAGAGGGGAGGTTCATCATCGCCAGGTTAAAAAGCAGAGGAGACAGGACTGCCCCTTGAGGTGTACCCCGCGTGCCTAATAAGTACGGGCCGTGTTCGGTAGAATTAAGGCGAATGAAGGCGGTGCGATGTGATAGAAAGGCGCGAATGTAGTTGAAAGTCTTCTGCCCGCAGTTTGTGGTAGACAGGTTAGTGAGTATAGTGCTGTGTTTGACGTTGTCGAACGCCCCGCGGAGATCGAGAGCGAGCACGGCTTTATCGTTATGGCGCATAGTAGTCGGCTCTATGATATCGTGTTGAAGCTGGAGCAGGACGTCCTGCGCCGACAGATGCGGGCGAAAGCCATACATGGTGTCGGCAAAGGTGCTCCTGGCCTCCAAGTAGGCTGAAAGGCGTTCGCGAACCATGGTTTCCATGAGTTTGCCTGCGCAAGACGTAAGTGAGATGGGTCTCAGTGCCTCAATACTAACGGACTTTGCCGATTTGGGAATGAATGTCACGACCGATGTGGTCCATTCCGTTGGAAGCGGAGAACCGTCCCATATCGAATTTATAAGCTGGAGTAGCGAGAGGTGTGCTTGGTCGGGAAGATTTGCCAGGAGCGATACTGTGATTCCGTCGCGTCCAGGGGCCGTGCCCCGTCGCATTTTCGTGAGTGCAAATCGTAAATCAGAAAGCGTGTATGGGGCGTCGAGGTCGGTGTTAGGGGCGCCGGAATACGTATATGCTGGGCCTGCGGGATCAATTGTGCGGCAGATGTAGCGGTCACAAAGTTCTCGCGCGAGTTCATCCGTAGTGCCCTGAAATGCATGCAGAACACGGTGGAGCTGGCGTTGCGTTTCTCCCCTGGTGGTGGAGGGATCGAGAAGGCTTCTAAAGAGTCGCCACGCACTCTTAGAGCTCATCTGGTTTGCAGCCTTCGAACAGGTGTCTGCCCAGTTAGCATCGGAAAGTTGTGTGGAGTATGCGGCCGCCTCTGCAGTGAGCGCCTCAATGCGAGCGCGAAGTTTCCGATTAAGTTTGTTGCGTTTCCAGCGCCTTATGAGCCCGCGGCGAGCGTGCCAAAGATGTAGGAGGTGTGGATCGATTGCAGGAGTCAAATTAGAGGTTGCAAGGGTGCGAGTGTTCGCTTGTTTCATATGAAGAGCGTATGATGCCCACGCTCCATATTCGGTCGAGGAGAGGCCGGCGGGGAATGGTTGCATTCTGAACTGAGTCCAATCGGTGAGACGGGCTTGGCCCCAGTGTTGGCGCATTTTCTGCCGCGGTGTGAACGAAATGCGGAGTAAAAAGTGATCGATGCCTAGGTTTTCGCCTAAATTTTCCCATGTAGCATCGCGGATGTGACGGGTGAGGGAGAGGTCGGGGCATGTGTCTCGCGTGACCGAGTTGCCGGAACGTGTGGGTTGTGCCGGATCGGTAAGAAGCGTCAGGCTCAGCGAGGAAATGAGCTCCTTGAGCTCTCTGCCCCGGGCCTTCTCGTAGTGGTAACCCCAGTGAGGGCTGGGGGCATTAAAGTCCCCGACAATCACCAGTGGTTGTCGGGCCGCTATACGCAGTGCCCGATGGAAGAGATGCGCAAACGAAGCCCTCGCAAGGCGAGGGGGACAGTACACGTTTAAGATATGTATTGATGGTTGGCCCCTCCGCTGAGACAGCACTGATATCATGCAGTAGTCGTAAGGAAAATCCAGATCGAGGTCGATCTGTATCGCCGTGTAAGCTTTATGCACGAGGAGGCATGTGGTGGTGCCGCCTACATAGGAGCAGTATCCAGAAAGGGATGGAGCAGGGCCAGATTCTTGGAGCGCCAAGACGGCCGGCTGAGAGCCAAGTGAGCTGAGGAAAAGGGAAAGATGTGAACGCTTTCGCCTGTTCCCGGAGCCTCCAGGGTTCCACTGTATGATCTCGAATTTAGACGCAATGTTTGAACGGGACGTACGATTGGTAGCCATCGTGACTTTCCTAGGTTTTATATTTGGTCCTCCATGTCCCGCTCGGAATCCTCAGAGGCAGGGAGGGGCACGGAGGCCGGATTGTCCGACGGCGGGGTGGTGGTAGCCACCTTACGACGACGCCGTGGAGCTGTACCCTCACTGCTCACCGAGCAGGAGCGGGAACGCGATGCCTTGGGTTGAAACTGGGTGATTGCCCAGGCTTGAATAGCCTGGGTAACCTCTACTACTATGCGTTGGACCGAGAAGCTGGTGAGGAGGTGATTAATCGAAGCTTCGACGCGCGTGAGGCGTTCCTCTACGCGCGGGGCGTGCTCTTCGCTAGGGAGAGTTTGGTTAGCGGGCAAGAGAACCTGAGGTGCCCCAGGAGCCTCAAGAGCTTCTGGAGTAGATGTGGCACCGGTTCCGAGTGCTGGAGTACACATGGCTGCTTGAACCGGCGGTTTAATGGGAGTGGACTTAGCGCGAGGACTAAGCTTGGACGTAGCTGGCGTAGCCGCCTGGACAGAGGAGGCAATACCGGATGGCCTTGCATTACACTGTTGTTGGGGTTGAAGTCGCTTATTTAAGAGTTCGAGTTGTTTAGTTAAAAGAGAATTTTGCTTTTGAAGTGCCGCAACTTGCTGGCGAAGGGCCGCAAGTTCGGGAGAAGGAGGATCGACAGAAGGGGGTGAGAGAGGCTTAGAAGCAGCTTTCCCTGCCCAACTGCTCACCTGAGGTACCGCCGCTGGTGCTTCGAGCGGTGGGAATGCTTGAGAGTCGGCGTGGAGTGGTGGAGCCGAATGATGCAGGTTTGTGCTGCTGTCTGGCTGTGACGAACATGAGGTGGTCCCTCGAGGAGATGTTGAGGGCTGCTTGCGTTTCCGATATTTTCGGTATTTTGCCGTGCAGCCACTGGTCCCAGTCTCATGGGCGCCGTGGCAGAGGAGGCACTTGGGGTGGCAGTCGTGGGCATTGAGACCTGCAGGTGCGGGGGTTCCACATTTGGCACACTGGGTTGGAGCGGCGTGAGGGCACTGAGGTGGTCGATGACCGATGGTACCGCACTTGGTGCATACAGGGACCGTTTTCTTATAGGCGCGGATATACGTCGCCACGCAGTGGTAGAAGAGGAAGCGGGGTAACTTCGTGCCCTCAAAAGTCACCACCGCCGCCGCGGAATCTCCGAGTTTGCGGACCGCAAGGATAGTACCTTGAGGCCAATACAGTTCAGACTTTATCTTTTCCGGGCTTTCAGCAGGGTTTACATTGATGACGCCCTTGCATGTATCCCCTGGTGCCTTGGCGTGGCCTCGAACGGGCAGCTGCTGATCCCCCACTTGCAGCTGGAAGTCCCCGAGGAGTCGCTGTGCCATAGGCAAAATGGTGGTGCTACAGACCAAGATGTTCTGTTCCCAGATTGGCCACACTTGAATTTGCGTGGTAGTCCGGTCGCCGAGGTAGCTGCGGATGGCGTCGCCCGCGCGATCGGCCGGGACAAATGTGCGTAGCTCGCAGGGAACGCGAGGTTTCAGCACTACGATGTAGTCGTCGCGAGAGAGGCGAGGAGTTTGACGCGGACGCCACTTGCGTTGCTTCGCTGGTTGCGAGGACGGAGCAGAGGCAGGCACACCGCCGGAGGGATGGCGCGCCGGCGTTCCTTGCAAGGCTGGGGAATGGTGGCCCGCCATGGCGTCTCGTTGTTGTTGAGACGCAGACTTCGATTTCGCTTGCTTGCGTTGCCACAGTTTCACCATGTCGTCGAGGTATTCATCTTCTGATGGCATAGTGTTTTCGGAGGATGAAATCTCCATGGACAGCATTTGGCTTGAGGTAGGATCATAGCCCGTAACCACGTTAGCGGCCGCCATCGCCGGGCTGAGAGCCCTTAGCGAGGCGGCGTTGTAGCCGGGAGTGAAGGACGTCCCTCAAGTTGTCAAAACTGGACCCACCTGGACGAAGGTGTTGTCTAGGCGAAGCGGAGAACTTGGCGGTGACGATAAATCCAAGTTTCAGGGGTACCAGGGTGGATGTCCGCAGAAATAGCAGAAAATCTACGGAGGCGATGTGGAGTGCGTCCGTCACCATCGAGCGCTCGCAGCGCCCCCCAAGGCGACGAAGCTCGCGTGAATTCTAAGCAGACCGGCCCCATCCAGGACCTTGTACATCGGTTCGCGTATTTAGAACGCAGTTGAAGTCGTCAATCAAAACGACAACACGACCGTCAAGAAAAAACACATCCAGGTCTCTAAAAAAAGTCATTAGACTGTCCAGCTTGCGCTGGCCCATACACACACAGTATCCTTAATCTGAAAGAAAAGTAGCTACAGTCTAAAGCCAAAACCCTGCCCACGCCATCGTAAAAAGCATGATGATCCCTTAATAGATCTCGGTTAAAAATAATAATACGTACTCCCGTAAAACGAGATGTAGCAAAAGAGAAATAACAATCTAGGTTGAACTTTCGTTTAAAAGCAAGCACGTCGGATAGCGAGAAAACATTTGTTTCCTGGAGGCACAAAACATCACAATTTGCAGCGCGGGCGACACTAATCACTTCAGCCTGCTTTGCCGGACTGCGAAAACCCTGAACGTTCAAGGAAATAATATGCAGTGTCCTGGAAAGTGTCCAGGGGACACTTGCTCAACTAAATTACAACGCACTTTTCGACCCTCCAGAAGAGGGTCGAGGTTTTTTGGACCGTTGGGATTAACCACGGACATCAATGCGTTCATCGGAGCAAGAGCTGGAAGTGTGCCCTCGCTTTGTTTCACGTGGAGCTTCCATTTCGACGTCAAAATCGGCAAGGCTAGACAGTCCGATGCTACTATCCAGTCACAGGCTGAAGCCGTCTTCCAAAGACGTGTCCTGAGGAGATAGGGACTGAGCCGCCGGCAAGCTTGGATCCACATCCTTGATGCTGGCAGCACTGTCCACGTCTCGGCAGGCCGGTGTAGGCACCCTTTGTGTGGATGAATTTTTACGTGTACGACGCGATGTCGAAATGGTCGGAGCGGCCGCAACAGAAGAGTCTGTGGTATTTTCGCCACTGTTTTCCGAAATAACAGGGCTCGTAGGGTCAACTCCAACAGCAGCAGCCTGAGAACTGGGGTCATTTGTGCACTGAACATCAGGTGGCGTCAGAGAAGAGACGTCAACGCCGTTTTCAGGGCAGTGCGTTGCGTCTTTCGAAGCGCACGGTTCCTGCACCAGCGGGGAGGCAGACGCGCCAAGCGTCGCATCGACAATCGCGCTTTCGTTGTGCGCTTCGTTTGAAGGAACTAGTAGGGGTGAGGCCAGCACAGCGTCGGTGACCTCCTCCGCGTCCCCCGAGTCGGTAGTTGGTTCCATTGCCGGTGTCAGTGGTGGAAAGGCACCAGCGGCAACTTCTGAGTAAGAGCGGCGGACAGGGCAAACCACAGTTGGGTGGCCGTCCCCGCAGCGTAGACACGGGCGGTCACATCCTTCACTAACGTGACCGTGCACACCGCAGCGACCACAACACGGTGATGTGCACTGGGCTCGTAGATGGTCCCCTGAGCCGCATCTTCGACATACACGCTGGAGACCACGGTAGTGAAACGTAGCATGGTGACCGGAGATGCGCAGGTAGTTCGGCACAGGATTAGTGGCGTTCATCTCCATTCGAACATACCGCGTTCAAGTGAGTACGCCGCCTCGCCCGCTCATCAAACCACTGGTGACAGTGAGCACCTTGCCATATGGGGATAACGCTTGGACGAGAGCTTCATTTGAGAGGAACGATGGCAGGAACAAGCAGGCGACGTTGGTCACTTGTGGGCAAACGGGAACGACTTGAACCCACTCGCCGCCAATCACCAGGCAGCCAGCATTGACGATTAGAGACATGGAGGCCATGCTCTTCAGGTGACTTGGAAGTTTCGAGCTCCCTGATGCTGCACGCAGTATACCTCTGAGAGGCCGACTATTGAAGCCGTCGCATCAACGACGGTCTCGGCACTAATCCCCGTAGGGACAACAACGTCGAAGACAAGCGTCCTTCGAAGGCAGTCCAAGACGCGACGGGCACCATGACTCGTACTGACGGTCGCCCCTAACGTAGAACGATCAGGGACGTCCTTAGCACTTGCAAACCGGGCGAAGCTCTTTATAGCGGCACCCGTTCGTCCCTCGTAGTCGTAGTTGTAGTGTCTAACCAGTCTTACATTTTGACCTCCAAGGTTTGGCCGCTCGCAAATTTCTTGTGTCGCCAAGCTCATTGAGCGCGTGTCTTTAGAAAACAGTAGTTACCGATTTAGAGCACTTGGTACTCTACTATGGGAGAGCTGAAAGCCATCCCCATGTGTGTTTAGAAAGAGTTGTTAACGATTTAGAGTACGATGTACTCAACTATGGGAGAGCAGAAAGCCGTCGCGTGCAGTGCCGAAAACTCGACCATACGAAGGGCAATGAATGAGACGCTTACAGAAAAGCAAAAACACTTGTTCATTTGCTACGAGAAGCCACATTTCATGACCTGGGAATGTCCAAGCAGAGTTTCACATTATGAACAATCAAGATGCCCTAAACATTTCATATTTGGCCACAGAGTGTACTATTTGTACGAAACAAAAAAATATTATACGACCCATAACTTCGACGTAACAGTAGTTAATCAATCAGCAGTTAGTTCATTGAACAGTTTATACTCAAATGGAAGCCGACTGGAGCACACCAAATGTGATGTCGCCAGAGTCGCCACGGTCGACTCCGTGAGTACAACGATCTATGAATAACGTGGTGGAATACCTCGCCTACACGACTGCTGCGTTTAGCGTTCGCTGTCATATGTTAAGTTGTAGTACTACTGTGATCCAGCTTCGACGGGCCAGGAACGCAAAAAAAAAAAACTCATTCGAATGCTTTGCAGTTTCATAAATGGCTACAAGATGACTTTGCCAATGGTTCCGATAACACTGTGATCCGCAGACACTAATGGTGTCATCCATTGGCAGAATTCGGAGCACTTCGGGTGATGCTTCCTGCTGCTCCATGTGAAGCAAGCCTCTTTTTTAGGGCGAAGCTTCTTATAGCGACACCCGTTCGTCCCTCGTAGCCGTTGTAGTGTGTACCAAGTATAACATTTTGACCTTCAAGGTGGTGCCGGTGAGAGATTTCATCTGTGCGTTGTTGAACAATAAAATATAGTGCTCAATGTACATGCCAATGGCTGCTAAGGGAGAATGAGAGACAGGAGAATTCGGCTTTTAGTTAACGCGCACGCTGCGATCCTCAGTAGCAGCCATTGGCATGTACATTGAGCACTATCTGACAAGAAAGGGTTGCTACGTTATACTCGCTGGGTGTAACCCCCTTAGTTTTAGAAAGGTTTAGCGAGCGCTGAGCCGCAGTGTCATCAATACCATGAACTAGTATATACCATGAATGAACGGACACACAGACAGATGCATGGATGGACGCATGAACGGACGCAGGGGCGGATGCATGGACAAACGCAGGGACGGACGCATGCACGGACGGGCGGATGGACGCATGGACGGTCACACAGACGGACGCATGAACGGACGGAAGCAAGAACAATCGGACGGACGAATGCTTCACCCCACTCTCCATCATTCACTCCGTGGATATGCTGTCATTTTTTTGGCAGATTGAGAGGGCTCCCTGTATAATCCATTGGCAGATCTAGAGCATCTGCGTCGCGAGATCCACTCTAGGAGGATTAAAGAAGAATTTGCCTGGAGTGGAAGCTCCAGCAATACCTTGCCAGCAGAAGTGAAGCCATCTTTTGCCACTGCCAAGATGGCGGAAACATGCTCTTTTCTGATGGTGCCCACTTAAAGATCAAGTGGCTTTGATATGGTATGTAAATGCAACGTTAGTTCTATGTTAAAAGATAGTTGTTCCCGACGAAATAACACAAGAAACGAGTATAGATGACTGAATCTTCAAAGAACTTTGCCTCCAATTAGAGGCTCACTAAGGAAAACTAGTAACAGTAAGACGCACTTGGAGCACTATGTGACCAGAAAAAGTTTCCACATTAAACTTGTTGGGCGTGCGATGGAAACGCTTCGTTTTTAGTAGCTGAACGATGATAACTTATCATCCCCTAGTAAGATGGCCACCAAAGCCGCCATCTGGCCAGTGGAGCGGCTTCACTCCTGGGCAGTCATTTCCACTCCAGCAATTTTTTTTAATCCTCCTTGGATCCACTCCATGGAGCAACTTTTTCTACTCCAAAAAAATCGGTGTATTCCACCGGAAGTCCCATGCGCCTTGCACCTTGAAACTTCCTGAAACGGTGCCAACTTTGGACGCGGACGCCGGCCGCGTTAGTTGCGCCTTGCGTCGGAGCTCACGTGAGCTCCACTCAAGCAAAAACTCCCAAGCATTTCCCCGATGATGATGATGATGAAAACATTTATTATAAAAGAGTGAGGTACGGGGCCAAAGCATGACCCCGCTACATGGTCGGCGTCCTTAGTCCAGGACACCGCATGACGAGGCCCCCACTCGCGCCCGTCTCCCAGAGCCCGTTGAGACTCTAGTGATGAGCAGTTGAGGAGGGCAGTCTCCCATGCCTCTCGGGAAGGGGTAGGGGAAGGGGGTAGTTGGGGATTTTTCGGACTTGCCCATACCATGTGGAAGATATCACACGTCTCTCCACAGTGTGGGCACCGCCCATCTGTGTTCGCATCGAAATGTTTTAGGATTGCAGGACAGAGTAGAGTACCTGTCTGCAGGCGCCTTAGAGTTCGCTCTTCCGCCTTACTCAGCCCCTTTGCAGGAGCCGGGTAAAGGCGGTGAGTGTCGCGATAATAGGTCAGAATTTCTTTGAACCGCAGCAGCGGTGTATTGGCCTCCGAGTCATAAGAGCCAAGGTGAGGAGCCCGGTGGGTAAGCGCTCAGGCGGCCGCGTCAGCGGCCTCATTACCTCGTAAGCCCTGATGGCCAGGAGCCCATACGATGCGTTTCGGGGCTGGATCAGCGAGAGCCCGTTTTAGAATTCGGCTGGCTAGGGGGGATATCTCTCCTACCAAGTAATGAGCACATGCTTTCCGGGAGTCTGTGATGACAACTTTCGAGTTGGGGTCCGCAGCAGCAAGCGCTATCGCGACTTCCTCAGCGTGCTCTGGATTTTGTGCTCGGACCGAGAGCCCATTGACATGCTTTTCCCGGTGAACTACAGAGGCCGTGTAAAATCCCGTGGGCGAAGGCTCTGCTATATCTACGTAGAACACACCAGGTCGGGAGCCGTGTTGCCTCTCAAGCGTCCGAGCCCGCACCTGTCTTCTGCTTTCGTGCGTGTGCTTATCCATGTTACTGGGGAGTGGAGAGACCGAGAGCATATGCCGCCACAGTTCCGGAATACGCTCCGCCTCCTCTGCAGTGCAAGTGTGCTGTATATGTAAGCGGTTTAGCAGGCGGCGCCCAGGAGCCGTCTGCACGAGCCGCGTATATTGATTCATAAGGTGGGCCTCCTGCAACTCCTGGTAGGAGTTGAGCACACCTAACGCCCTCAGTTTGGCGTTGAAATTTGCCACCGGGAGATCCAGAGCTCGTTTAGTAGCCTTACGAATGATGGCATCTATTCTTTCGTCTTCTTGCTTGTTAGTGCGAAGGTATGGGACGGTGTAGAGGATCCGGCTAGTAACGAACGCATGGGCAAGCCGAAGCGCGTCCCTGCCCCGCAGACCACCCCGCTTGTTGGAAACGCGGTGGATCATGCGCCCTACCTGTTCACCTATTCTCTTGAGTTTCGCTATAGTGGAGTCCGGTCTGAGTCTGTGGTGAATGAACAGGCCCCGAATCCGGAGCTCCTCCACCTCTCTGATGGGAACCCCAGACAGAGAGATGTGTATGGCTGACTTATCTCTTGGCTTCGCTCTAATGTGCAGAAGCTCTGATTTGTTTGGAGAACATTGGAGTCCACAATCGTTGGCATACGCCTCGACTATGGATGCGGCCTGCTGAAGGCGTTCCTGCATTTCAACAAGGCTCCCTTCAGTGGTCCAGATTGTAATATCGCCGGCATATACTGCGTGTTGTGTGCCTTCCACCCTGGCCCATTCGCTTGGAAGGCGCATCATAGCAATGTTGAAAAGGAGCGGCGATAACACTGCTTCCTGTGGGGTACCCCGTGTTCCCATAATGTACGGGCCATATTCCTCGTCCTCGATCCGAAGAAGTGCCTGGCGTTTAGAGAGAAAATCTCTGACATATGCAAAGGCCTTAGCCCCGCAATCGGTGGAGCTCAAGTTAGCCAGGATGCTGCTGTGTTTAACATTGTCGAAAGCCCCCTTCAGATCAAGGGCGAGGATGGCTTTATCATTGTGTTGCATAGTTATGGGCTGTATGACAGCCCTATGGAGCTGGAGAAGGACGTCCCGTGCAGACATGTGTGGGCGAAACCCAAACATGGTGTCTGCAAAGAAGCCCTTGCCCTCAAGGTATGGGGAGAGGCGATCCCGTACCATCGTCTCCATAAGCTTGCCTGCGCACGAAGTCAGTGATATGGGCCTCAGATTTTCCGTATTCACGGCCTTGCCTGCTTTGGGGATAAAAGTCACAAGTGACGTTTTCCATTCGAAAGGGATCGCACGGCCGTCCCAGATCTCGTTTATCTCGTTCATGTATTCCAATAAATGGAGGTAGGCTGTGTCACGGAGGTTTGCCAACAGCTTTACTGTTATGCGGTCCAGCCCCGGAGCCGTACCCTTGCGCATTTTAGCTAAAGCCGCTTTAAGGTCATGCAACTCAAAACGGGCATCGAAGTTGGTGGTTAGGCTTACCAGAGTACGTGTACGCCGGCCCAGCCGGGTCCTCCGTACGACAGAGATACCTATCACACAGAGCATCCGCAAGCTGTGCCGGAGTGCCTTGGTACCCTTGCAGAGCTCGCCGGAGCTGCTTGTGCGCCTTCCATCTCATTTGAGAGGGGTCTATGAGACTGCGAAAGAGACGCCATGTCCCCTTCGAGCTCATCTGACGAGCTGTGGCGTCGCAGCGGGCTATCCAATTTGAATCTGAGAGTTGGGCAGCATACGCTGCAGCCTGTTCCGTGAGTTGGGCTATGCGTATACGTAATTTGCGATTAGTCTTCTGCTTTTTCCAACGTTTTGTTAAGCTTCGGCGCGCCTCCCACAAGTGTAGGAGGTGAGTGTCAGCTGCGGGGATTTCTTCGTTGGTTTGGAGGGTAGTAGTAAGTCTTTTCTGAATGTTGTTTACGTGTTGAGCCCATTCTGCATTGCCTCCAGAAAATAGTACGGGAGGGATAGTCTGATTGCGAAATTGGGTCCAATCGGTCAACTTGGCTTGACTGCATTTCTTATGAGCTGACTTTTCCAGGAGTGTGACCCGGAGAAGGCAGTGATCACTGCCCAGAGAATCGCCCAAGTTCTCCCAGGTAGCATCCTTAGCATTTTTTACGAGAGAGAGGTCCGGACACGTGTCACGGGTTACCGAGTTCCCTACTCGAGTGGGGTACGCCGGATCCGTGAGCAGCGTGAGGCGAAGGGTGGAGATAAGCTCCGCCAGCTTACGTCCTCTGGCCTTCTCGTAGTGATAGCCCCAGTGAAGGCTGGGAGCATTGAAGTCTCCCACGATCACTAAGAGGTTCTTGTCTGCCAACTTGATCGCCCGGAGAAAGATTTCGCTAAAAGTTACGCGGGGCTTATGCGGGGGGCTGTATATATTTAGGATGTGTATTGACTGGTCGCGACGTCTGAGAGGCAGTACTCTGACCATTGTGTATTCTTGTTCAGTACTTAAGTTTAAATCGACCTGAATCACGGTATATGCCTTGTTCACCAGGATGCATGACGAGGCCCCCCCCTGGAAAGTGCTATAGCCAGAGAATTTAACGTCCAAACCTGGCTCCTGCAAAGCAAGCAAGGCGGGCATGTTTCCGAGGGACTGCAAGTAGAGCTGGAGGTGCGACCGTTTTTTCCAGGCTCTAAAACCCTTGCAGTTCCATTGTATATTCTCATATTTTTGTAGATATTTAGCTTGTTTATTAGATCGGGTAGCCATCTTTTAGTATTTATTTACGGTGCAGAGGACCAGTCCGGACCTGGAGCCAGCCCCGAAAAGCCTCCTTCTGCTGCCTGACGGGAGGCCGGCTTGCGTTTAACCTGCGGGGAGTCGCTCTGAGTGGTGTTTTAGATGCGGAGCAATTTATACTCGCGCCTTGTAGTGCGCCGTCCGCGCCGTCCGCGCGTCCGCACCGCTTCTCGAACATTCGACAGCTGACGCGCGCGCATGCGCCGTCGCGCCGTCGCCCACTCTTCCACCATCTGTGCATCCCTTCCTCCTCTACACACCGCGCGCGCTTCACTCCTCCACCATCTGTGCACCCTTCCTCCTCTACACACCGCGTTCGACATCTACAATTCTCCTGATTCTCCAGTGGACGCGCATGTGGCGTCGCGCTTCGAGAACATTCAACAGCTGACAGTGCATGCGCCGTCGTGCTGTATATATACTCAAGGTCGGCGCTCGCTCGCTCAGTTGCCGCTCGTCGGTTGGTTTGTACGGCGCGTCGACGTCCAAGGTCGCGGTGAAATGAATTCCAACGAATCCACAAACACAATGATCGACGTCCCTTCGACCAGCGCCGCCCTTTCGCATACGTGTGTACGTGTTCACTCATTTAACACCCCCTCCTACAACCACGTTAACCAATTTAGCCATCGACCCAAGTAAGTCGCAATTTAACACCCCATTTCACAACCACGTTAACCAATTTAGCCATCGACCCAAGTAAGTCGCACTTTAACACCCCGTTAACCAATTATATGGTCCGCATCCTCCTCAGTGTTCCCCCGAGGGAAGCTGCGGGCAATTTTTTTAATTTGGGCGATAACCCAGGGCTGCACTGCACGGCTTTAAGGACTGAGTTAGAGACCTGCGCCACAATTTCGGGAAGTGCTTGCGTTAAGGCTGCCGTGAACATGTCCTGAAAGGACTCGCGGACTGCCGACATGATTTGAGTGGCGAGGGCTGCCACGCTCGCCTCTAATTGCTCGGTTTTATGCTCTAGGGACTCAATGCGACCGATGGATCCGGTAATAGAAGCTGGTCCAACTACCGTGTCCGCGTCCTGCCGCGAGACGCTAGTGAGGCGGGATGTGACGGAAGAGCCGTCATCCCCGTCCTCTGCCTCGGCTTCCTGCAATGGCTCGGATGACCCAACCTGCTTGGCTTCTAATTCCTGAATTTTGCGCGCAAGAATTTGGTTCTGGCGCCTGAGCTCCCCTATCTGCTGCTGTAGGGCGGTTTCGGTAGGGGAGGGAGAAGAGGAAGGTCCGGAGACTGCCCCACCACAACAGCTCACCTGTGCTTGGACGGGTGTCAAGGGTGGGAAGTCCTTGACCAAGACAGGAGGCTCCGACGGGGTCCCAGACTTTACATTGGTGGAGTGCCCGGTGTTGGTCTTCTTAGGTTCTGGCAGCATTTCCCCGAGGGTGAACATGGTTAAGTGCGAATACACGGGGCGATGCTATGAGGAGTATTTATTAATTCGCACTATTATATTTATTATTCACACTATGGTGCCTTTATGGTGTAATGGTTCCTGGGAATCGCAATTTGATCACACGGGGCAGTTTACGTTGACTCACTGGCGAATGCCAACGGATTTTAACTTTACTCCCCCTCACGACCCGCTCTCGACGGGAGACTGAGAGAGAAGGCGGGCGCGCAAGAGAGAGGGGTGCGTGCGCAGCTGCAGCGAGCGAGGAGAGCGGAGGAGCGAGCGAAGGGGGAGGGGGTATAGGCGGTTACTGACACCGATATCAGCGTCGCGTCCGTGGCTTATTCGGTAGAGCGTCGCGCTGCGGCCCTCCAAGTCCTCTTTCTTTTTAAGATATAGAGAAGATTGCGGACGCCGCCGACGGCGGTGGATGGTTTGGGGTCGCTTATAAAGTGTATTCACACTTAATAAGAGACACGCGCGCATCTCGTTCCATTCTGTCCCGGCCATTTGCTCCAGAGAGAGCGCGTGTGTTCCATTGGTAGATTTCCTTCTGTTGCCCTCCGCCAAAGTGGAGTGCTCCCGCTCAGAGTTCTTGGGGTCACTCTTAATCCGCTGATGAATGACGCCAAAAGATATTACAGACTACATGTTCGAACTTTTTAATGCTGGTGGATTTGTACTGACGCGGTCAATTTGTGTTACTAAAGGTGATGTCTTTTTTAGAGTACATAGATTCTATGCTTCAGGAGTTCTTGGGGGAGAAAGCAGCAAAACAAGGTATACAACAGCAATATATAAATGCAGAGAGTGCTTACGCAAAACTGAAGAAGACTATGCTATGTAGCCTGAAAAACGGTATCTAGAGCCCTTTCACTGCCTCGAAAATAGAAGGTAACAAAATTGTGACCATGGTGGCCTGGTATAATGATCATTGCTATAACAACCTATATCTAAGCGTTATTTATTATACCGAGTGAACAAAGATACGCAGAGTCGCTAGTATTTATTCTGCGAGTGACACATACCTCATGAACAGTGGCCTAGTGCAGATATCAAAATTAAATGCCCTAGTTCAGAAGAAACGCCGTTGTATATCGAAAGTTAAAAATCGCACGACATTTGTTTGTTACGGATGTGCTTTTGCTCTAAAGGCTAAATTGTTCAGGTCATTGCGCAATGTGGGCGAAAACGCGCTCTGTTGTGCTCATTTCTACGCCATGTCCATCTCTTTTCGAGGAAAAAGGAACGCGGTAAACGTCGATTTTAAAGGGTTCGCCGAAAATTCTTGTTATGATGGTCGTTCGTCCGCAGACGCCATACACCCGAAACTTGCCTTAGACAGATTCGCGGCAAAAGAACGGGAAGAACCACTGCCTTCAACAGTGACAAAACGTGTATCAAAGTGAAAAAAAAAATAAGGAGAAACGGCTCAGGCCTATCAGCCTGAAACCACAAGGAAACTACTAATAAGTTGATCGAAGTTAGGGAACGCAAAGGCTAGAGACTCGCAATGTAGCGACAACGCGGGGAGGCATCCAACCGAAAATACGCTAAGCTTTTCCGAAGGCAAAAGTTCAAGGCTAACAAAGCTCAGTACTTATGCAATGCGTTTTAGAATTTTCCAAAAAACGTTGGCACATTATTAAAACTTTATTGGCTTGAAAAAAAAAACACTTATATATCAGCATCCAATGGAATGACAGCCCTTAGTTCAAGCTTGAGCGCGTCTGTTTACTCAGTAGTTAGGGTGTTTGTTTTCTCCGCATGCAGAGTAGCGAGGATACCGCTACTTCGGGTCGAGAAAAAGAAATTTGATCAATTTTCAGTTGTTATTTTCACTTGGTTCGACAATATCGGCATACGTCACCATGGTAACCGACGAGGCGAGAACCACGCGGTGAACAGAAGCACCAAAGGGGAAGCAATTAGGCTTGAGAACTTGAGAAACTGCAAAGGCAGTGGTCGTGGGAGTCAGATGAAAAAGGTCAAAGGTTGCCCGACCACTGGACATGTCTCTATGTTCACTTATCGTTTACTCGCTTGTTTTGTACCATGGCCGTAATAGAATAAAAGGGATAGTATAGAAGACGATAAAGAAGTTTTCCTTTGCACAGACCCGGCAGTTGTGCAGACAGCATTTGCGAATGGTATAAATATGAGCTTATCAAAAGGTTTTCAAATAAGAGAGAGTTTGGCAAGTAGCCTAGGCGTTATTTCATATCGCGACCCGCTGAGGGTTCGTCTGGGGCAAAACAAAAACAAGTATTGCATACTATGACACCGTGGGAGTGCTGTCGTTTTCTTTTTTTTTGCAGTAGTTTTACATGAAGCACGAATATTTTTTAGTTTATGTGACTACTTTTAAGGTTCATAAAAACAAACAAGCACACAAACAAACAACGAGCACTTGGAAGTACAAGGAAACCAGTAGATCTTCCCTTCTACTTGTGGGCTGATAAAGAAAAAAAGTGGCAGTACCTCTTTTGTTTATGGAAGTCACTGCTCGAAGTGCGTAGTTTTCGAAATATAGGAAAAACTTGAGCGAATATACTTTGCATATATTTGCAAGATATTGAATATCGATCCCGAAATATGGAAATCGTGATTGCAGTTTTATACAGTACCATAGGTCAAGCTATTTACAGTGCTATCTAAGGCATTCTGCGTGGCAGTTGTGAATAAATCACGCGTAAATACGGCAGGATATTGCCACATTCTTTCTTTAGGTTTTGTTATTGCCTCGTTAAACTGCTAGTTATTTTGAGCGCAAACCATGCCTGCATTGCTTGAGAAGCTGCAGGGCTGTAGGGGATAGTTTTCTAAGATTACGGCCACTTCGTGAACATTACAGGTTAATATGGAACCCATGCGACCACTAGAGATAACGCTGGAATATTCCACGGCATGTGTAAAAGCGCCGACGCGCTTCCTCACTTGTCAGTTGATTTACTGTCTTTGCTGTGTTCATCGCTATCAGTGACAGTTTGTATTGCTGTGTCTTAATTTTTAGCTTCCTGGCCACAAGTTCGGCCAAATAAACAGTTGGATCTCTTGCTCACAGCCTGCTCCTTCGTCGACGTTTCGACCCCGTGACGATATGATCTATCTATCTATCTATCTATCTATCTATCTATCTATCTATCTATCTATCTATCTATCTATCTATCTATCTATCTATCTATCTATCTATCTATCTATCTATCTATCTATCTATCTATCTATCTATCTATCTATCTATCTATCTATCTATCTATCTATCTATCTATCTATCTATCTATCTATCTATCTATCTATCTATCTATCTATCTATCTATCTATCTATCTATCTATCTATCTATGTATCTATCTATCTATCTATCTATCTATCTATCTATCTATCTATCTGTCTGTCTGTCTGTCTGTCTGTCTGTCTGTCTGTCTGTCTGTCTGTATATCTATCTATCTATCTATCTATCTATCTATCTATCTATCTATCTATCTATCTATCTATCTATCTATCTATCTATCTATCTATCTATCTATCTATCTATCTATCTGATCATCATATGGCAGATTAATAATCCTGTCTTAGACGTTCGCAACTTTACGAATATAGAATGAAAAAAATCAACAACATGAGAATAATAAATATCACGCACACAACTTTCAATGTATTAATTTGACCAGCATGAGTTCATTAGCGGACGTTTAAGTTTGGCACCTTGCCGTTTTTGGAGTTAGCTGCATTTCATCCCCATAGAGCTGAGACTGCCATGATCAAGAATACACGCCTCTAACAATAACAGTGTGATGTTTACTGCTACACGCTTCGTTAGCTCACCTTCTGAGTAGTGGGAGCCCTGAGCAATAGGTGGTTACCAGCTGAGTAAGGGGTAGCCGGCTCAGCAGGTAGGCTACCCCTGCTGAGCTGCCCACAGATATCCCACCTGTTGAGACACCTCTACCTCAGCAGGTACCTACCTGTTTGAGGTAGAGATGTCTGATCAGGTAAGATATCTGTGCTCAAATCAGCAGGGGACCTATCTGCTGAGGTAGAGGTGTCTCAACAGGTGGGATATCTGTGGGCAGCTCCGCAGGGGTAGCGTACCTGCTGGGCCGGCTACCCGAGAGAGCTCAGCAGGTAGGTACTTGCTGAGCTACTCCCTGCAGCTACCCCAGCTGCGGACGCACGCCTTGCTCATTGAGTGATTACCTGCTGAACTGCCAAGAAAAGAGAAGCAAACCTTCTGCGCTGAAATCAGGAGGCAGATGGGAGCCAGATTTCATGGGCAATGCAAATCACAAATAGTTCATGAATTATCTTGTCCCGATTTCGAGTTGTTAATCTTACATTTACCATTGCGTCGCCAGGCAAGGTTTGGTTTCAAACCCGGTGCACTTACCGCGGCGATGTCCTGCCCCCATCACACGTGGTTGAAAAGCGGAGAACAAGAACACAGACGGCTGGAAAAAATGTGCGGCTCTACTTCCCCAATGTAGCACGACGCGATGTCGAAACCAGGTCACGCCATGGGATCCGAACGAAACATATAAATCAATCTCGCGTGAACTGCGGCGTGATTGCCTTTGCTGCACCACACTGAGCTTGTGCGGGCAGTCTAGACAGGCAGGAAGGGACACGCACTCGATTCTGAAGTTTGGCTGGCAAGAAAAAAAAAATACACGGCAAATTGAACAGGGCATCATCGGTTGTAGCAGCCAAAAGATGGCGGAACAGGTGACCTAATATTACAAAGAAACAGCAGTAATAAAGTATCTTCATTGAAATGTCTCTTCTTATTTCAGGCCTCAGCTTGGTGATGGGGAACTGAAATTGGAATGTGCCGCCTCTACCTTATATCATGTCAGGTTATTCTGAGTGATGTTTTTCTGCCTCAGTATTCGATACAAATTCTGTAATATGCTTTGATTTGTTTGTGCGTCTCACCACACCACTGCCTGTCTTTATATTTAACTTTATAGCATTGAACAGTACTGCTGGAAGAGAAAAACGATATGCTCAAAGGATGTTTGCAAGCTCTAATGCAAACTCTAATGGGACAAGCTGGGTTGACCTTGCTTAGCTGCTGCATTGGCGTGGAAGAGTATAAAGAAAAGTGCTGTAATCAGTTTACATAATTGCGAACGTCCAGGTATTTGAAACAAGTCGTGTACTCATCTTCCTCTAACGTTGCCATATACGGGACGAATACGCGTGCACACGCACACACATGTTGCGAGGGTTATAAGTTGTGTGGCTCATTTTTAAGGATAACTGTTATCCCTGTACGAAAATTTAACAGCAGACCAGCACGTAACTTCGAAGAGTTGTAGCAACTTGTTGCCGCACAAATAACGCCTGCTGACCTACCTACCTACCTACCTACCTACCTACCTACCTACCTACCTACCTACCTACCTACCTACCTACCTACCTACCTACCTACCTACCTACCTACCTACCTACCTACCTACCTACCTACCTACCTACCTACCTACCTACCTACCTACCTACCTACCTACCTACCTACCTACCTACCTACCTACCTACCTACCTACCTACCTACCTACCTACCTACCTACCTACCTACCTACCTACCTACCTACCTACCTACCTACCTACCTACCTACCTACCTACCTACCTACCTACCTACCTATCTATCTATCTATCTATCTATCTATCTATCTATCTATCTATCTATCTATCTATCTATCTATCTATCTATCTATCTATCTATCTATCTATCTATCTATCTATCTATCTATTCGTCTGTCTGTCTGTCTGTTTAACTAACTACCTAAAAGACTAACTAACTTTGTGCCTGCAAGCAACGAGATCTTTCCACTTCACAAATACTGCCTCTTTTGGCGACAGAAATGTGAGCACAGCGTTAGCTTCAACTCGTTTACTATGTCGACATCAAGAAGTGGGCAGATTGAATGTAGGGTGTTGCTAGAAAAAAAAAAACGATTTTGCAAAATATCTGAGAGAACTAAGCTTTTATTTATACAGCACATAGTAGTCCTTTTTTACCGGCAGAAAAAAAAAAGAACCCAGCGAACGTCTCGGAATTCAATTTCTCTGAAGGCGTAGGATTTGGTTACCCCCCCCCCCCCCCCCCACAAAAAAAAGACTGATGAGCTGGGCTTGTTTCGAAAAGATTCCAATTACGCTGTGCTTCAACCTGCACAAGTAGATGTAGAAAATTAAATAAGGTCACCTGTATAGCTTGTCTTTTTATGTAAATTTGTGTTTAGCATATAAGCAAGCACCTTTCGGAGGAATGATCGAAGAATAAAACCAGTCACGGATGTAAATTTACCAAAAGGCTTTCCTAAAGACTGGGACATTCTAGTTGTATGAGAAAAAAACGTATCGTGCAAGGAAAAATCGCGAAGCGTAGAATGTACAAGATAAGGAACGCAACGTCTTCTTAACGAAGCAGATCAACTTCAGCCAACCTCTAATCCTTATTTATTGAAACAGGATCAAATTCACGGGTCAGCTAGAAAATAGCAATACGCAAATAGATTTTTTTTTCGCATGTACAATATTATTTTAAAAGCCTTTCGCAAAGCCGCCCAGAGAACCTTTATCTCCTCTCTATTTAATGAGATTCCTGACCATTTCTTCCAGTTTTTAGACGACAAAAAATGTAAAGAAGCCTAGGTGCTGCTTACCTTAATCTGCCCACAGATACCCACGTATAATACAAACAACCTGAGAAGTTCAGAAAATGTTGAATTTTGAGGGAAGGGGTGCTGCTGGAGCCATAGCTTCATCAAGCAGAGCTGTCTTCTGCGAGGCAGCATAGCTACGAAAAAGACAGTATCACTTGTTGAAATATTGAAAGGTTAGCAGTAGCGGAATATCTTGTTGAAGAATTATCCCTCTGAACAGAACAAAGCAATTTGCTAAAGGGTAATTTGAGGGGAAAGGTATATGTCATCTTTGAGTGTGTTCCGACAGTGCGTTATGGCACGACAGCTGGAATTTAGAGCAGCCAAACTTCCCTGTTCGTGCTATCCTGCTTTCGTAAATATTGTGGCAGTAAAGTACGTGGGTCAAAGAAACCGTCTTCCCTTGGCACTTTTAGCTGAGCGTCGCTAAGGCTTAGCTAAAAGTTGTGGTGTCTAGTTGTGGTGTCTTGAGGCAGTGCAGGGAAGTGCATATATTTTACGGTGTTGAGAAGCGCAGTTTCACGTAGACGTGATGAGCTTGGCGACAAGACAATGGAGAAACACAAAGTGGACACATCTTTACCCCTCATCTAACTGACTCCGCAATCGAAGTGAGAGGTGTGTGCCAGGTTTCACGGCTCGCACGGTCATTCTGTGTATTCGCTTCGCAGTTCGTTCAGCGTGTTTGAGTGAAAATCGCTAGCATACGCAGGTTGCCCCGGAGCGGACCATGAACGCTCAAGTGAAGGTATTGGTTCGCTATCGCTATCCTTGCAAGATTCACCGAAGAGACAAACAGCGCTACTTTAACAGTGTTGCATTAAGTATTGAAAAGGGAGTCGAAGCTGCTACATAGGGCATACAGGCCGTTGTGTTTATCACTGGGTAATACAGAATAAAAAGGGCGCTCAACATTAAACCTAGACTCGTCATGTAAGTTTTATTTGCATCAACTAATATATAAACACTGGCCAAAATTCCATGAATGCGTATCGTTAAAAATTTACCAGAATGAGAAAAATCTTATTATAGTTCCGGCTTGCGGTACTCACCATAATATTTATTTATGTATATGTATATGTACACTGCAGTCTTACTGAGGGCTATAGCGTGATTGGGAGCATATGCAATGCTATAAGACTACGAATAATGCAAGAAAACACTATTATTGGTAAAACATAGTCTCCCAAAAGAACTATGAACAACAAAGTATCTTACTTCTCCACTCTTTCTCTTCTCTTTTCTGTCTCTTTTATGTTTATACTTCCTTTTTCCCGTTCCCAATGCACAGGGCTACAAACTGGGCATGTGCCTGGTTAACTTCCCTGTCTTCTCTTTTCTTGTTTTTCCTTCCTTCCAAGTAGCTCCCATGCCTATATAAAGCTCTTCAATAGCAACTGTAACATGTTTTAGTGGTGATAAAACATACTGATACATCATGCATACAAGAAGATCTGCATGACTCACTGTGCGTAAGGTCGGAGGCTTTGTGCAGCATCTCCTCTAAGACCTCTTCTTCTGGAGCAGCAGCCACTACGGCCGTCACGTTGTTCGGTGCGGCCGCTCCAGCAGCTGCCGCCGAGCCAGTGGCGGCACCGGCGGCTGCCGGTGCTGCAACTACTCCGGCGCCGGCTGGTGCTGAAACCACTCCGGCAGCCGGTACTGCAACTACCCCGGCAGCCGGTGCGGCAGCCGGTGCGGCTGGCACGGCTGGCGCTGCAGGTACTGCAGCCGGTGCACCACCTGACGGAGCGGCACCGGCGGCGACAGCACCTGCGGCAGCCGCTCCGACACCGGCTGCTACGGTTGGCGGCGTGGGTTCTGGGGCGGGAGCAGCCACTGGAGCTGCCGGAGCGGGCGCGGCTGGTTGGGGCGCCGCTGGAGCACGGGCGGCATGCGGTGCAGCAGGGACGCTGGCTCTGGGCTCCAGGGCGGGCGCGACTGCCTTGCGTAGCCGCATCAGCAGCCCGTCGATAGACGCCGCTTGGTCCCGAGGTGCCATGTCGTCTGTGAAAAAAAAAAAAGAATTGAAGTAAAGAATGAAGTGTAGCACGTGAAAAAACTACAGTGAAAACGACAAGTTTCTAACGTCTTAAGGGTCAAACCAACACATTCATCTATGTGACCCCGTTTCCTTCCAGTGACAACAACGAACTATGAGTGAATTTTCATATTGTACAAGTATATCCTTAGTAGAATGCAGCCGGAAAAAAATGTTCTGGATTTACGCCGTAGGCAAAGAAATGGCACTGTGCCTTTGTAGTAGGCAAGGAAGCCGAACCAACATCCCTTGAAACTACTGCTAATGTACACCACGCAAGTTATGGGGATGAAGGCTATAAACAGGCGTGCCTGACGGATAGTCCGCATGGTGACAGATGTCTTCGCAGGGGCCATCAAGAGCTCTAGTTACGAGATCAGCGGCGCGGTTGTGTTTCTTGTTTCCGAAATGCAGTGACGCGGGATTCGAAGTTCATTACGACATAGGAATGAGACAGTTCATACGTTAAACATGACAACGAAATATGAGTGCGGCTAAATATTTCCGCCTCACTGCAATGTCAGGTTGATGCGATACGGGACCACGTTAGCATTACTGAATCAGCCAATGCGCTAGAAAAGTACGGCATGTTTACGCAACTTTGAAATGCATGCAAGGAAATGATGCACTCATGTGAGGCTGGATCATAAGAGTAACGAGTACTGCTTTAAATACACTTTACCTAATTTTTGACTAACACACCCACCTTAGCTTCTGAAATCACTTATCTACCCGCTATCAGTGATCATTGCCTGGTTGATTTTCACCTTAAAATGTCACCTCCCAAACGAACTAATGAGGAAACGGTAATGTGCGATTTCAAAAGAGGACATTTCAATGTCATTAATGCTGAATTGTCTAATTTTATTGACTCCTTTTTTTTCTCAATGCGGTGATTGCTGTGTACAAGCGAACTTGGATCTTTTCGCTGCAAAAGTAGATGAAAAATACATTCCTGACCGTATAATCATCTCTAATCAGAAGGCACCATGGTACAACGCCTACAGCAGGTGGCTATCTGACAAAAAAAAAAAACAACTTTACAAATCTGCGAGACTAACACCTACTGAATAACGTTGGGCCATTTACAAGGCTGCACACAACGCTTACGTTGCCGCTATGAAATCCTGTAAGTTTCTCTTTCTTCCTCGTACACTGCCAGAAACGCTCTCAACCAATGTACGCAAATTTTTGTGCCTAAATAACCCTTTGCCCGATAACAGCATAAATCTAGTAGATTATTTCGACAATCCAGTTTCTACAAACATGTGTGTCGATCTTCCTAAAAACACTTTCAAAAACAACTTTTTTTTAGTTGGTAACGTCAATCTGCCTCATGCGCAGAACTCCGACTATATCGTCATGCCCCCAGTTTTTATCGATTCTTTCCGGTATTGCTATACCTATAAATAACTTGCCCATTCACTCTTCTCTTGGCCATGACTTCGGTTCTAAATTTTGATACTATCAAACACCTTTCACCAATCCTTAGATACATCAAATATTTTTACGCAATGGAAAATCGGTAAATAAAGTTAATTTTTAAATCGGGTAAGAAACGCTCCCCAAATAACTATTGCCCAATTTCTCTAACGAGCACTTCTTGTAAACTATTAGAACCGATTTCATTACCTTTCTTGAATCTAACTCTTTTTTTACACATGCGCAACATGGCTTCCGCAAACATTTTTCATGCGACAAACAACTCATGTCATTCACTCACAAACTGCATCAGATTTTGGACCGATCATCATACGCCGACTGTATTTTTTTAGACTTGAGTAAGCCTTTCGACAAAGTCTGTCACCAACTACTACTTTTTAAATTGAGCTAACTAAACATTGACAGTAATTTATTGAAGTGGATGGAGTGTTTTCTATCTAACAGAATTCAGTACGTTACTGCTAACAATCACAATGCGTCATCTCCAGCGGTCCACTCACGAGTACCGCAAGGTCGGTCCTCGGTCCGCTTCTCTTTCTTATTTATATTCACGACCTCATGTCTTCTATTTCTTCTAACATACATATTTTTTGAAGATAGTTGCGTCATTTTTTGAGAAAAAACCAATGATAATGTCATTTCATTCTTTCAATCTGATCTTAACACCGCAACAACCAGGTGCAGCACATGACGAATGGACTTGAACATTGGCAAATGTAAGGTAATGCGCATAACAAGATCACCCAACACCCCGCCAACATACTACTTAAACAACATCCCGCTCGATCCGGTCAACTCGTATAAATACTGGGTGTTCTTATCCCGACAGACCTATCTTGGGCACCTCACATCAAATACATTACTAATAAAGCCAATCGCATGCTAGGCTGCATACGTCATAACTTTTCAAAAGCACCATCACCATTAAAATTGCTCCTATGTAAAACATTGGTAAAATCCAAACTCGAATATGCCTCTTCTGTGTGGGATCCTTACCACGATAACTTGATCGCTTCCGTCGAACTTTTACAAATAACTTCGACCGTTTCATACTGCGCAACTATATTCGCATTGCCAGTATAACTTCAATGAAATCCAATCTAGGCCTCCCTTCACTTGCACCCCGTCGTAAGATATCCCGCCTGGCCACTTTTCACAAAATAATCTATCATCCCGTCCTTCATTCCCAACTAATCCTCAATCCTCAGTACATACCTCATCGTGTCGACCACCGTCATAAGGTTGGCATTGCATTACGCAACTCGCAGTGTTTTTATCGATCATTCATACCTCGTACATCAGCAAATGGGACCCGCCCGGCAACTTTTCACAAAATATTCTATCATACCGTCTTTCATTACCAACTAATCCTCAATCCTCAGTACATACCTCATCGTGTCGACCACCGTCATAAGGTTGGCATTGAATTACGCAACTCGCAGTGTTTTTATCGATCATTCATACCTCGTACATCAGCAAATGGGACCCGCCCGGCAACTTTTCACAAAATATTCTATCATACCGTCTTTCATTACCAACTAATCCTCAATCTTCAGTACATATCTCATCGTATCGACCACCGTCATAAGGTTGGCATTGCCTTTCGCAACTCGCAGTGTTTTTATTGGTCATTCATACTAATCAATATTACTATTACTAATTACTGTTAATATGAACAATCTTTTTCGTCAAGGATTACATAATTTTGTATAATTCAAAAGTGTACAATGCATTATCTTATGCATTTTTATGTATTATGTTCATATTGTATTGAAGTGGTTGTCCTCACGCAGCTGATATTGTATAATGAGGAGTTTTTGTTTGTTCAATAACTTATTTTCATTCTGTATTTTGTTCCTTGTAAACTTGTAACCACTCCCCTCAATAATGCCACATGGCTTTGATGGTAAATAGAATGAACGAATGAATGAATGAATGAATGAATGAATGAATGAATGAATCTGATGAGAATTGTTACGAGCAGTTGAGCAGCTGACGTGAAGCGGAGATAGTTAAAAATTGTAGTACAGTTTCTTTTAGTTACGGAACCAATTGAGTGCGCTTTAGATTATGAATAAAATTACGATGCTGCCAATTGTGAAATAATTTTTCCTCGTGTTGAAAAAAAAAACGAAAAAATACCATCACAGAATTTGTGATTGCAATTCGGAAAGCATCTATTCAGTTTGCGAAGTTGTGGTACCTGATTAATTTCTGTGGTTTTTTGTAATCGAAGGTATCTAACAACAGCTCTGTTTTAATTTTCTCAAAAAAAAAATAGCTGTGCTATGTGTGTATTATAGAGAAGTGTGCGGTAAGTTTATGCCCAGACTGTGAATACAGACGTAAAGAAACTACACGAAACCAACCATAAACTCCTCGAACTGATCTCAATATATAGTTTCGCGATGTGATAACTAGCTTACAATAGGTGTAATTCATGAAAAGCGATTATTGTGTTATTCCCAGGTGGCCTTAACGTTGCGAAAGGCAGAGCTGCAACTCTTTCAACGAAGCCATTTGGCGCACGCATGAATAAATGATCTCGATCAAGACATGCAACGTCGCCATTGAGTACGCCTCTTTCGTGCAGGTGCGCGTTGATTTGATTGGAGGAGCCATCGGCAACAATTAGCGCATGCTTTACAACCTGCGGTTAGAGAAGCATTAGAGGCAAATGATTCAGCGTTGCCCTGAAAGTTCAATTCGTATGAATGGCACAACGTTAGAGTTCTACAACCACCCAGTTCAAGCTTGAGCGATGGTGCGTCGGTGTTTGCGGACACAAGGAATAAATGAATTCGCAGAAGATAACACTACAAAACTTCTGGAACGCTAATTACAGTCAGAACTTCCCCGAAAGCGACTGTTTTGTTTTGACATGGCTGCATAGTTCTCTGCCTTATAATACCGAATGTGCTGCATCTGTGCCGCCGTATTTCTTTTCTCATTGACATGATGTAAGGAGATGTTGGCGCGCAAATCAGGCGGCGGCTACAACTTAGCGCTTGGGGGTGTCGAACATTGAGCATATAGAGTTCAATAATTTAGAACACCAATTATAGCCCGTAAAACGTATAGTTGGTATACTAGTGAATACATAGCGTAGCAGTCAGATTGACTTAGTAAAAAATCGCAAATATCGAAAAAATATCCGGTAAATGAAATAACCACGACCATGATAGTAAACGTTCATATAAATATACGCTGTGGCGTTAAAGAAAACAAAGCCTAAATGAAGTATTAAAAGCCAGGAATGCATGTCTTGAAATTTTTTTTTTTCAGGGCTTCAAGGTTTCACATTTCACGAGTGAGACTGCCTGCTGGCAATACGTGATTAGGAAAGTAATCTTAAGAAGGTCACTTGATGACAACAAATCACTCTTTGAGCAACGTCATTGTGCAGATTTATGGTGCACCAGCTTGCTCTGGTGCACACCAAAACAAAACGCAACTAGCTGTTGTATTCACCAGAAAACACCACGCCAGCCTGGTCTGTGAAACAGAAGAAGTATAGCCTAGTGTTAACCTGAAAAACGCGTCAAACTTACTCTGGGCGATTTTTTAGTTCGGTGACATTGCTGGCATAAGTCTGCTAACTGGAACTCATCGTATTACCCTGGCTCAGCACCGTCATCGTGCAAAGTCCCGATGCACGAGTTGGTTCTGGTGCCCACGGCAGAGCAAAACATAAGAGGCTGTTGTATTCACCAGAAGACACCAGCCTGGTGTCTGAAACAGAACACGAAATATAGTCTGGTGTTATGAACAAAATGCATCTAACCACGTTTGAAGGGTTCTTGAACTGGGTGGCATTACTAGCACAACTATTTTAACTTTCGGTGTTTTTAAAGTAATACGCCGGTTCTTGACGAAACTCATCAAAATTAGGTTCAATACATTCCTAACACCGTGTCGTTGATTTTCGCGCATGCAATGGCTTTTCTGAGAAGCCTGCGCGGTATATATGGTTGGTAGGAAGAACTCTTGTCAACGATGAAGCAAAGAGCGGGTGAAATACGGTACACGTTGCAATCTGTTTTACTGAGGACTTGGTTCTCGTGCATGCCTACAAAGGGAAAAATACTCCTACCAAAATACTGATTATTCGACGACAGCAGTGCATAAATGCATGTAAATTTAACCACGAACGTGTTTATAGTCTTCGTAACTAAATCCGACAAATGGTAAAATTGGGGATGCCTAATTATCCAAAATTAGCTTTCCTCCGCAGTAAAGAACGTTGAATGAAGGTGGCAGGAACCTAACTAGCTTAACTGCATCGACTCTTCTTCAATGATCGTCCACCGACACGCTATCAAGAAAACTTTTGTTTGAATTAGCACATTGAATATAGCCAGTGCAGAGTGTCAAGTCCAAGATAAGCCTCAAATCCAGAAGATCTTTCATTAAAGCAGTGTCGCGATATATTTTAACTTTTTTTTTACCAGATCGATGTGATTGTGTTTGAAAGCTGGAGGATAAAGTATGGGACAAAAACGAGAAAAAAGGTTAAACAAAAAGACCAAACTGAAAATGCAGACTTTAGTGATGAGGGATGCCCAAAGCTGCAGCAACATCGCCAGCCCTACGGGAGGCTGAAGCTGGAGCTACCTAACCTATGTTACCCAGTGTTGCCATTACATTTCGGTGGAGGTTGCTGTGGTTTTCCCCGGCTCTAGGACTGCGCACCCGAAATCTGCCATTCGTGATGCTTAACGACGCTGTTTTCACGCAACCACAGGACTATCCGCCAGTGTGTCCCGGTACCCAGAGTCTCCATCAAAATATATTAGAAACACCGGGCAATAAGCAGCAGTTGCGTCGAAACACCAGCGTTAGAAATACAAGCTAGGCAGCTCAAGGTCGAGCCTCGAGCAGGGCTCGAATTGTGGCTACAGTGCTGAACTATAATCTTTACTACGACATCAACAAAAGAGATGCGGCACTTTACTTAAATTGCTTTAATTAGTTATCATTATTGTGATGTCGGAGGATTCCGTAGCAACGCAAGAGAGAAGCGGAAAGTTCAAAACACGCGAACGTTTGAGAAGTTAGTGCTTGGGAAGCCTTAGACGTGAACGTATGAGAGCAGGAGTTCTCTGTAACCGCTAATAAACATAGTTTTGCATATTACCAGTCTACCAGGGGTGTATACGTCCGTTTCGAAGCTATTTCATCTAGTTATAAATGCAGGATAGACCAGATTAATTTCAGCCCCAGTAATGTTACACTTGGTGAGTTGAAAATTAGCTCGCCTTACGCTAGTAGTTCAAAGAAGAAAAAAGATGCGTAAGTTATTACTTTCTACCCCGTGCGTCCTCTTACAGAGGCATGAAAAAGAGTTTGCGCTTTAATACGCGTGATCTTGTGTCATTTTGTGTTGGTTCGCCAACTTGGGGTTGCCTGATAAGTCGAGTAAACGCTCCAATACTGTCATAATGTCATAATGTAAGCTAGCCTTTGCCTAACCTAACTGAATCTAACTTAATCAGAGCAAACTGAGCCAGGCCCCTCCTAACCGGTTCAGGCATATAGCTAAAGCTAGCCAAGCTGAGCTCTGCCTAGCTTATTCTAACTTAAACAAATTGGTCATGTTAGGCCTAGCCGTTCTACAATATATTCTTACAAGCCCATTTCACTTTTATACTGTATTTTTGTGTCTTTGCTTGATCCACTAAATTGTTTTTCGGGAACCCTATTAGATATTGTTTCTGCATTATTTTTAAGACGGACAAGCATTCTAAGCTGTTTTACAATTTCCCAACGCGGCAGTTGTACCTATACGCAGAAAACATCACAAAAGAAAAACATCACGAAAACCTTATGGCCAATGTGCGATATATAAACTAAAAGTGATGGTGAGACTAAGTGAGTTTTTTTCTTTTTTTTTGTTACGTGATAGAGTCGGCCTTAGGGCACTCACTTTGTGAATATACATACACATAGTTTCCTGTTTTGGACAATGCACAAGTTTGTTTCCACAGTATATAGTGTATTTTAACCATGGCATGAAGTGATGATTCCTATCAGACGTGGCAAAACTAGCGCGATGATGAAGGAACACACTGAGGACATACATGACTTCTGCGATTTCTCATTGCCATTTCTATTATGAATTGATTGATGCATACAGAATTAACAAATGCACCCACCCCCCCAAAAAAAAAAACTTTGAGAAAGTACTCACTATGACAGGTGGTGTAAAGGAAAGGTCTTCTGCGGGGGCCAGTCACAAGAAATTAACGACGAGGACAGTGACGTATTGCACTATTATAATTCGTCGATTGCCGATGTCGACAATAAAAAAAAAACGAGATGAAGGAAGCAGTTGCAAACGTAGTGACGTAGTTATGAGATGGTGGTTACATTGGGTTTTTAATTTATAGCGACAAGTTAGTTACCAGTGCTGCGATTTAAAAAGTGTAATGCAGGCTGAGCAAACTATAAATAACAAAAGATTCACGAATACTATACGGTCCACCAGTATGGTCCTCGCTTGATTGTTTTGATTAAGTTCATTTGAAATGAGTACTATGAATGAATAATGAAGGCAGGTGCTACGTATAAAAGATTATGCACTATCTCCCGGAAGTAAACCATGATGAAATGCGAAGCAGCAGCGGTGCACATGCCGTTGACACGGCTGAAACGGGCGTCGACGCTTGTGCTGGAAGAAGGGTTCGAAGCTGAAACTCGGTGTAGCCTTTACTCGAGT
This sequence comes from Rhipicephalus microplus, assembly GCF_013339725.1. Taxonomy (NCBI): domain Eukaryota; kingdom Metazoa; phylum Arthropoda; class Arachnida; order Ixodida; family Ixodidae; genus Rhipicephalus; species Rhipicephalus microplus. The sequence continues at coordinate 191,338,809 of NC_051167.1, forward strand.
AAACGTTTATTTGAAACGCAAAGAAATGGGATGCGGGTTGGGTTTCGTGTAAGTTTCATCGCAGATAAACGAGCCGAAAGTGTGTTTTCACTCGTCGAGCGTTGCGGGCGGTGAAGAGGGTGAAGTGAGTTAGGAAGTGTATTGCGAGTGGGTGGAGAAGCAACACTGCCAGCATGCGTTAGGAGTAGCCGGGAGCTGCTGCGGGTGAGGGAGAGAGTGACGTCCACGCAGCAGCTGCTACTTGACCTACTCTGCAGTCGTTCCAACAACTGCGGTGAGTGGAACGCGGTGCGGCACATTGGCACGGAGACACGGACGGACAGCGTTACACAGGCTAGGTTAAAAAGCTGCTTCGCATTTAAAAGATTCGTGATATAAAACAATGTGCACAAAACAAGAAGAAAAATGATGACGTCAGCAGTGGACGTAGTCCAGCCTAACAATGACGTCCATATGTTTTATTTTTCATAGCGCTAAAGGGTAGTCCTTCATAATCTGTCTTGCGAAGCAGTGGTACACCTTTTTACATAAGTCAAGCTGAGGTGGGGTGATTGGATGACGTTAGTAATAAATAACCCAACGACAGTGCATAGCGGTAGTGGCTGACATACTATGGCATTCTGTATTAAGAAAAAAGAAGATAGGCTCCCTAACGCTAACCCGGCCGTGCCAATCTAAATAAACCACAATGCAAAAGAGTTCATACAGCGAGCTCGGTATATCAGCACTTAAAAGGCCAAGTTTTTTTTTTAACTTACAGCATCATGCCATGATATATCTTAGACAAACTGCTTAAAAAAGAATCCTACTAAAAATAACAGCAAATGAGGTGTAAAACATGGTGGTGCCATCCATATTATGATATGAGAAGAAGCGACTCCCGCATGTAATTATCTGTATATGGGGGATTTGCCACGTGATATACGGGGACCTACGGGTACCTATATGGTATTCATACATGGGCCTATAGAATTCTCAGCCATTATTTCTAAGGGGTGTAACAACGCAAGAAGTTATTGCTTCATTCTTATCATTAAGTAAAAGCAGAGCTGCTGATGCTTTCCGTATTCATATAGCGCCGGTGAAATTTGTCATCGACATAACTGCATCTTGCCTAGAGTACATTTTTAATCTTTGTTTGCCTACAGGCGTTTTTCCTCGAAGTATGCAGACTGCAAATGTCACAGTAATATTCAAAAAAAGGCGAGAAGAATCATCTTTTAAATTGCCGTCCCGTATCAGTGCTGCCTGTTTTTCGAGAGATTTAGAAAAAGTTATATTGGAGCGGTTTTGTTCGTTCACTGACGACTTTAGTATCATAAGTCCTGCGCAATACGGTTTTCAAAAGAAACAGGTCAACTGAATTAGCCCTTATGACCCAAGAAAAGTTTATTGCAAAATTTTGAGGAAAAAGAAATGGTGCTTGATGTTTTTCTTGATTTTTCAAAGGCCTTTGACCTTATATAAGTCGTATTGTTTTACTTAAAAAACTTCATCACTATGGTACCCGAGGTGTAGCTTATTTTGTAATTACATCCTACCTTCAGCACAGATGCCAATTCGTAGATACAGCTAGGGGACCATTCAGAGTTGAAACTCATAACAACAGGCGTGCCGCAGGGAGTATATAGGGTACGTACTTTTTGATATTTTATATCAATGACGTCGTAAATATTGACCCATTCGGCAATGTGCGTAATTTATGTAGACAATACAAGCATGTTTTTGAAGGATGACTTAGGTTCTGAAATGTTAAATTGAGCCAATAAAACGCTTGCAAGTATACACAATTGGGTGGCGAGCAAATATCTTAAAATAATGTAGGAAAAATAATAGCAGTAATGTTTCATCCGCGTAATAAACAATTTCGATTAAACCCCATTAAATAAACGATACTGAAATAAAATTCTGCCATCTTTCAAATCACTTGGCGTATATTTCCTGTAAATATGTCATAAAAGTGCGTTGTGAATTACTTGGTTATTAAATTACCTAGAGCAGTAGGTGCTATGCGTCACCATTGCAGTTATCTTCCCACATTCATTAACAAAACTCTATATAATTTAATGTTCCTTTGGTTCATTACGGAATTCCAGTCTGGGGGACAACTACAGACGAAATTGTTGAGCGACTCAAGGTACTACAAAAAAGAGCTGCACGCTTTGTTTCTAGGGTACCATCTTTTTGGCATATACTGCTCCTTTGTTCACAAAGCTGAGCACCATAAAAATTGAATCTTTGTACACATGTAGGCTTTGTCGCATGTATATACTGAGCAAAATTAAGAAAGATAACTCTATAATTGTACTAGCATTTTTACAGCAGCATAACTGCTTTTATAAATTACGTCATAAAGAACCCTGGATTTTGAACAAAACCAGAATTGTATACGGTCACCAAATGCTACAGTTTTGTATACCGACTATTTTAAATCGGTTACAGAAAGAGAATGGTCTCGATGTATTCACTCTGTCGCTAAAAAGCCTACGTGGCATATTCGTATGAGTGCCTGTGTCGCCGTAGGTTCACCAGTTGTTTTCCTTTTGTTTTTGTTTTCTTTCGCTGTCTTTATCCCTACGGGAATTCTTTCCCTCGGTTTTTCAAATGTTTACACAATACTCTTGTCCATTATTTCATACCATGTTTGCTAACTGTTTCTGCTGTTCTGTTCATGCATTAGGTATGAGGCATGGCTTGAACTACTGTAACCGCTCAGTTTTAGAAATGGCCAGGTTCTCCTCAAGCTGCTCAGTGCAGCTTTTTCGTCTGGTCTCCTCGCAAACTTGTAGCGCAATAAACTTAATTCAATTCAATTCAATTCAATTGAAAAGACACGAAAAGAAAAACTCATTTCAGATCCTTTGACGGGAACATTGCATTGTTCAGCCTTCTTCACAACGGGAGAAATTGTGAGAAATGTTCCTGTCAGTGGAGCAGGAACATCTTTCTTTCATGTTGTTTCTCGTGGTCATTGTCCTTTTTTTTTAAAATTCTGTTATGCTATAGTTCCCGACCAGATGGGTTTCTGTCAGAACATCTTATATATCTTATAACTTTTACATCTTCAGACCGACTATATTCAGAGGTGGGGTGGCTAAGTTCTTCGTAATCTCCAAGCAGTCAACATGCTAACATGCAGTGTTTTGCCGGTGCCCGACAGACGTCAGCTGGCACTCTGCGCCTCAATCGCGACACAGAGTAGACCCTGCGTTTGGCTACGTGATTTGAGAAGCTAGTCGGGAAAGTTCCCTCTATGTACCTTTGAAGTCTGCGATGCGTTGCATATTATATGGGTTCAGTACTCGCATATCCTCGGAGAAACTATCGAGAATGTGATAGTAACACCAGGTTTACTATCTTAAGAAACTTAGCGGCAATTCATTTAATAAATGTCAAACAAGGAAATTCTCTTTCACCTTCTCGGATAAAACGAAGGCGCATGAAATTCAAGATTACCCCTTATTTGTTTCTGTTTAGGTCAAAAGAATATTTTTTAAAATATTTGGCTAAACAAAGAAAAAGTGCTGAAATCTCGCTGGCTATTTGCCAAAGCTTCTTTCCCGTCAATGCTAGTATGCTACGTCAGTGGACTAAAGCGGAAGACGTCTAGAGATCGTGGTTGTAAGCACTAAAACCTCCATATTTCGCTAACTGGGGTTTTCACTGACGTACTGCTTTATGATAGAAGATGACTTCGGTTGTCACTATACCAGTGGCGCAGCGGGGGGCTGATACACCAGGCCCGTGGCTCCCCTCTCCCCCCGAATTATGTTTAGGCCATTGCATGCAGAGCGAGAAAGGACCATTGGCAAGAGCTGCCCAGCATAAGTATTTTTGCCCACGCCCCCGTGCTGCAGTGACGTTAAGTGGGCAAATTGTTGGAAATGCTACCGTATATAGCAACGTATTGGTTAAATCAGGTCATTTGTAGCTCGCTAGAGCAGCTCTTGGCTCACATTGTTGGGGACTGTCAGTACTGATTCACTGTACTTTCAGTCGGGGCGCGTTGAACGGTAAGTTCCCCTATGATGATAACGCACCAGCACGTTGGTTAAAAGCAAGAGCGAAACAAAAGGTTCCTTTGACTCGCAAGCACAGCGGCTTACGCGCTTTGTCAGTGTTCCCAACAACGAAGGGTGAGCCACAGCGTGCCCGCCTGTGTGGGCCCAGCGTTACAGACAAGCCGAAAGTACTCCCACAACTCATTAGCAGGCCCAGCGGAGGCGGATATCCGCGTTCTCCAGCCGAAGAGATATCTTAATAGGGCTTCCACGTGTGCCTCGTATCGGCCTTCCGAGTGCATTTACTTCCTGTTCGTGCGTAGAGTCACATGGAATAACTGAGGAGACGTTTCAAGAGAGCCAGCCTGCCTGCCAGCCGTCCTTCTTTCCAGCCTGCTACTCGAAACGTTAAAGCCGAGAGTCTCTTTGAAGGAGAATACGTGATGGATTCGGAGAAGATTTTAGTTGAGCGTTCACGAGTGACGTTGGTAAAACAGTCGAGACAGTTTGCAGGCAGCCGCGAAATCTTGGAGAATTACACTGTTTGGTACAGGATGAAGGACCTTCGTATGAACTGATCTGATGCCTTCAACCTTTAGGGTTAAAGGCGTTTCTGGCTTGTCTCATACGCGATAGCGAGTTACCGTCGACATCTTGTGACACTTCGTGCAACCACAATCGTAGACAGGCTTCTTCGTTTGAACGCAGCATTGTTGAGAGAGAAAAAAATATTTAAATGCGACTCATTCGCTAGTAGACCATTGCCTAAAATTTACGCCAGTGTAAAACGTAGAATGCACTATGCTCCTGAAATGACAACTCTATGCTTGCTTGGCTCTTCTCAACCTCGCCAGTTGGCGCCATCTGTACGACCTCTTACGCTTACAGCCACGGTATCCGCTATAGAAATAATGCAAAGAAGTCTGCGGACAAACTGAAATTCTATAACGCTGAAGCTTGACTTTTTAATTGAGCATAGTTTTTCATGAGACACTTCAACGCAAAAATTTGGGCCTGCCTGTCCTTCGACTTGTCCGTTTGTCAACCGAAGCAATTCAGCAACCTGGCTCAACGTTCAACTATGAATGAATGAACCAGTAATGAATGTCCGCAGTTAAGCGTTTATTCACCGATAATAGGTAGTAAACAATGGCCGTTAAAGTGAACAAATGTATAAATCGTTCAACCATGAATGAATGAACCAGTAATGAATGTCCGCAGTTAAACGTTTATTCACCGATAATAGGTAGTAAACAATGGCCGTTAAAGTGAACAAATGTATAAACGTATTTTAGGCGGCCAATTACCAACATAAGGTGAACTGATGAGACGTAGTTAATGTTGACAATGAGGAGATCTTGAAGAAGCCTTATATAAGATAAGTGTGGTCCGCCATGGTGGATTAGTGGTTTCGGTGCTGTGCTGCTGACTTGAAGGTCGCGGGTTCGATTCCGACCGTGGCGGTGGCATTTAGGTGGAAGCGAAATTGTCGAGGCCCATGTGTTGTGCGGTGTCAGCGCACGTTAAAGAGCATCAGATGGTCAAAATTTTCGGAGCCCTGCCCTATGGCGTCTCTCATAACCATATCCTGGTTTTCGGACGTAAAACACTAGATAATATTGTTAATAATTTAAGTGCACGATAACGCGATGCTTGCTCCCTTCACAAGTTAACGATATTAGACTGCCATTCCTATAATAAGGAAACAAATTGTGTTGGAACTGCAGACTTTAGCTTATTCTAGTGGCTCGGTCTGCCGCACATTGAAAATACATTGAGTTTTTTGCAGAAATAAAGAGCCAAGTGGAGCATGTGGTGCCAAAATATACAACGTTACAGGCATTTGAAGCAAATGACTCAAATATTGTGACATGACACGCCGTTCTTTCTACGCTCATGTGCCGTATCAAGGTTTTTGCTCCAAACGCTAGCGCAAATCATAATCCAGTGAGCGGCCTATAATATATCTGGCGCTCTCTTCAGTTGAGGATCTATATCTGCCCATTCAAATTTCCCGTGTTGTCATCTGGCTACGGCGCTTTGCTGCTTGAGCGCGAAGCTAGGTTGCAACACAGGGCCACCGAGGAAGAGCTGAATGTACAAACTTTGAAGAACGACAGGATGTAAAACTAACTATTCCGAAGTAATATACAATACATCATACATAATATGGATATTGTGGTTTAGGCAACGAAATTCTCGAAATATTTTTTCACTAATTTAGTCTCGAATGCATGGCGCGTGCGCATGTTGATTACGGAGAATTCATGGAACTTTATTTGCTAGAGCTACGCTATCGCTGTGGAGCTGATATAGTGGAAGACTTTGGATAAACTAAATAAATAAAGACAGAACTAGCAGTACATAAGACCTCAGCAGGTCGTCCTGTCAGTTTCTCGTAAACTTTGGAACCTCTTCCTGCACTATTCCAATCATGTAACCAAACTGAAATATGTGATAAGCTTGACTTGGGGACTTGACTATTTAGAAATGACTTTCTGGGACAAATATCATCACGCATGTATGTCGTATCCACATCCCGAACAGCTGAACGATATTCATGTCGAGGCCTTTATCAAGCTGGCGTTCCACAAACTGGAGTCACCCGCCTATTAGGATTTCATCGTGTCGCATTCAGGTCACTGGTTCATTAATAGGTCATGATTTCTTTTTTGCCGGTCGCGTAGGTACTTTAGTTGGAATGAAAGCGGGACATGGAACAGTTCCACCGACAAATATAGAGAGTGTATAACGCAACAGATGGCGCGATTGTTACGTAACGTGTCCACTTGCTGCTCTACGATGAATGAGGTCACTGCCTGTTGCGGTTCGTAATCTCAGAAACACGTAACGACGCTATGCACACTAGACAGCTGCGACACTCTACAGAAGTATTTGGAAAAAAGAAGGGACTGGTCGTACGTGTAATGCGAACTAGAAACCATTTTTGACATAAGAATCAAAGGACCAAAACGTCATGGCAATGCAACGAAATAATTGTCTCCGTCGAGCAATGCTATAGGAGAAAAATCTGCTACATGACAACGTGCTATGAAACATCTTAATTGGTTTATCGTGATAGCTTGCAGCCGGCTGCCAAGTGCTGCGAATAGCGTTTCCTTTGTGAGTGAACGCTCGTGAAAACTTGAGAAGTACCAGTGAACTTGCGAATAACTTGTAAAGTATTTGCGCGTATTAATGAACAACTTCTGAAGTATTTGCCATGTAAACAGACGTCGTTGTTGTCAGGTCATGCGTGGTGAAAAATAATGCTTTTTTTACTTACTTCAATTGTCTCTGACTTCAACACTGACTTCAATCGACGTTACTGACTTCAACAAACATATGACTGATTTCAACAAACACTCACTTCAACACACCTCATTGACTTAAACATTGACTTCAACAAATGCGTGAGGCATATATGTTGTGTAGGGCGCTGAAGCTGTATCGAAAATTCCCGACAACAACGTCAGGGTAATAACCCCACGAGAAAGGAACAGGGAGCTCAAGGGAGAGCCTCATCGCAGGAACGAAGCAGGAAAACAGTGCTTTGTTCTTCTAAATCAATATATTCTTTCGCAACCAACTCATACAATGAAACGTTTTCAGTCAGGTCAGAGGTAACACCCGGATAAACTGTGGCTTTAGCAATCAAATCAGCGGAGGGCAGGAACCTGCAAGATTCTACGAGTCTCGCGTGGTACGACGCAATAACAAACTTAGCCCACGCAAATGCCTTTGCGCTGCGCAAAGCTCGTGTAGACATAAACGCAACTTTAGAACGCACAGATATAAGGGACCAGAAATAGATGGCTCGGTGATTAGATCTTGCAGCGCTCATTTGAAGCGAGACACCACTATTAGCCATGGGCGTTAAGAACGTATACGCTATGCTAAGAAAAGGCTATCTCCTTTACAACCTGTAGAACACAAAGTATGACGCACCGCTGCAATAAAATGAATGCCCCGCTGAAATTTTGCGCTAAATTTATAGATACGACTGCTTCATACAGCCGATTTATACGAAACCTCATTTTTCGTAAGTGAGCGATCCAAACTGAATGTCGCAAACAATACAAAACAAGTTTTACACATATTTTCAGGTGCATTCGTGAAGCTACACTATCGCGTGCCCTTTGTTGCTGAAAAGAAAGTCATAACGTAATAAGTTTGATTGTGGAGCTACATGTCTTACCAGTTTGAAGTTCCTTTTGGTTCCATTTTCTTCCATTTCGCCTCCATTGCTAAGACACTCTGAGTTCTTTGGCATTCGAGATTATATTCAGCTTCTGAAATTCCGTGGAGAAGATGCACTGACTGATGCAGTGTCACCTGACAGATATGTTTTCCTGGCGTACTCGGTGCCAAAGAAGGGAAGCGGAATATGAAAACAAGTTTTTGAAGTTCTCTCTGCTATCACGTGACCCACTTCAGCCTTCGATAGTCGTGCCTTTCTCTTTTAGCGACGCGCGTGGAAAACTTCGCTGAGGTATCATCGTCGAAACGCGGGTCGCATCAGAAGCGTTTGAGCGCTTTCGACACCCGAGTCAAAAGTGTCGCAAATATTTAAGCGAACCTTTTCCAACACCCGCCTTCTCCACGCTAAGCAGATTAAAGTGCCGAGAAGTATAGGGAATTTCTGGCGACTGAGAACTCTCAGAAAAAAAAAAGACAGAAAGCTAGATAAATAAAAACTTCCTCAGCGATTGTTACCGCGCCTGTCTGAACGAAGATCCTCGTTTTTAGGGTGTTGACATTCTATTACCAATTCGCGAAACCTGCAAACTCTCGAAACTCTTGATGAGGGAAGTTTTAAGGAGTATGTAATAATAAAGCATCTCTGTAATATGCCAAATATATTTTTTTAATTAATGAGCTGAAGCACACACCCCTCCACCTTAGTAAAATACGATTGTCAGACCACTGGCTTTCGCAGAAAAATCGCAAACGTTCTCAAACTCTGAAGGCCGTTTCCACAGAGGGAAACAGGGGAAAGTTTGTCGCGATTACATACATAACTCGAATACAAAAAAGTTGTCTTTTTCTGCTGCTAAATATTGCTACGTATCAAAACACCGCTTCAACGTTCTCGAATCAAAAATTGGTACTGTTGCTGATGGGGCAATCTTTTGCAACTAGTTCCCAAAATGTATGTTGCGCGCATTTCAATTTCAGCCACCATAATTTCTTAAGCGTTAAACATCTTCAGAAAGGTGAATAGTTGAATGACATTGGGAGTTCTTATTACGGAACGAATTATGGTGCGTTCCCTAGTCATTGAAGCAATCGCCTCTTGGCTTCAAGATCACTACGAGCGCGAAATGCGGCAAGACATTTTTTTTTTCCGAGACGTATCGCGCAGTACCTGCCGAACAATTTTTTCAGGCGTTATTTGCATCTCCGAAGTTACGGAAGTGTTTATACCCATGCAGACAATAAATTAAAAAAAAGGATAGTAAGGTTCTCCCAATATTTTTACTGATATGACCAGGGGTGTAAACAAAAGAGCTCTTATTCAAAGAATAGATATCATTTTTTTAGGTTTTCTTGTTTGTCTAGAGTGCTTTAAAAACAAACAAACAAAAAGCAAACAAGCAGGTGAACAAACAAGCAAATAAACAAGTAAACGAATATTCTATCCATGTAAATGCAACATTCGCATACCAAGAAATAACAGATGTGAGAACAATAACCTAACCCCGTATAAAAAAACTTGTTCGTGCGCTAATTTTCCCTCTAGATGTGACTGTGGTTTTTGTGGATGTTATTTCTACCAACTGATTGAAAATTTTCTTTTTTTATTCATATGAATTTTACTAAATTCTATAGTTTTAACCTTAAGCACTAATTTCAAGAATGTAGGGTTGCGGCAAGTCATTGCTATATGCTTGATGATACTTTTTAGTGATATATCGATAGAACGCTTTTTTAAACGTTGGCCTGAGTGAGGTCACTACGGTCCTGTTTTCATAACCTGGAATGTAGGCCTAGCAAAAGGCACATTTTCTATGTTTCCTTTTGCCTCGTCTCGGTCGATTGAAGCATTTTCTTTGTAAATGTACACATGTCTGTATAAATGTCTGCTTTTGTATAGTTATACATGTTCACGCCACACCGAAACCAAACCATGTCTCAGCATGACCAAAACGTAAGCAGATCTCCTCAACCTTCCTGATTTTGTTATTTCCGTGCCACAAATTGAAGAACATTAACCTGAAATGTTCTGGCCGTTTTATAAAGTGTATACACAAAGATTATTCCTGCGGCACATTTAGAGATATTGACATCTGTCTATCTCTGAACTCAATTCGCGTTGAGACAGATATAATCGAGGGCATTGCCTTATGGGTTGGCCCATTATGCCTTTGATCTGCGTTGCAATTACACTACAACTTTCATCGTATAGGTGTTATGAAGATATACTCCAGCTATTTACTTTAACTTGACTGAAACCACTTGGCGTGTCATACAGGTGGAAATAAATTTATCCCGATAAAAGGTTTGCGGATATTTAGGCAACTGAAAGAGACCTACTTAACTGACACTGTTCGATACTTCTCTGTACCATTTCAGAAGGGAAAAAATATGGGACGAAGAGAGACGGATTTATTACGTACGTGATCGATGCTAGCAGAGTAGATCCTATCGACCATCGTTGGAAGGACTCCACAGCTGGTAAGCTAGGCATGTGGGTAACATTAGACCCGAACACTTACGTTGCGTCTCCAACACTTACGTTGCGTATACATTGGTGATAAATGTATACATATCTGGTATACACTTAATACGAATGGTACGTCCTAATTTGGTAGTATAGAGAGATTATCCGCTCGGACGGCTTCTTAGCCGCCATGTTGGAGCACTCGACCTTCATATACGACACAAATGCACCAAGCGTGACAGCAGAACAGCAGGCACATGACGCGAGCACAGCAGGCTTTGCGCCAGGCGACAACTCGTCAGCAGCAGCGAGTTTCAGCAGTGCGAGCGTAGTGCCCGAAACAGGGTCACGTATACGTCATAACACCGCATTTCACATAGAATGCATGCCCAGAAGTTTTTCCCACACAGCATTTGTACGTAGAAAATTCCGTTGTGGACACTCCGTGCACAGTACCTATACCAAAGGTGCAGAGTTACAATGAATGTCAAACAAGATGCGGTTCCTAAGGTAGTCCCTAAGGTAGTTCCTAAGGTTCCTAAGGTAGTTCCTAAGGTAACTGAGGTTTGTTATGAGTGCCGAAATCAACATATAATAATGAGGCGTGCTGCTATGAAGCTGAGGACCTTTCGACCATATGGTGTTTTGTTTTAACGTGCAATGAGATCGGATGGCACACGGGCTTCTTGCAGTTCGCCTTTCGCGACTGGGAGTGAACCGACGATCCTAGAGTGAGAAGACGAGCGCAGTTACAATTGTACCACCGAGGCGGACATTTTGATCGCGTTCATACCCACTGCAAGACGCATTCAGGATGTGTTCTTAGTTTTTATCCTTATGCGAGATAAGAAATATGTCAAGAATGGGATATGCCACCATAAAAGGAAAACGAAACAGAAAAAGCCCAGTGAAGTCAACATTGAAACAATGAGGCGCCTTCTTCGAGATCTTACGAAGGCGGGACCCTTGCGAGAACGTTGGCTCTAGCAACATGACAAGCAATTGCTTGAGGCATCCATCATCCACTCAGCACAATTATTGAGAAGATCATTGTATACGGTTCGCATACGAGATACTATGAGGAGGGCAACATATTGCATATACCGTAAGTAACCTAGCTTAATTTCCCACCCGCTTCAGCAATTCACTTACAAAACATCCACGCGATGAGCAGTCGACCATTGAACGCACTGTGCAGTTAAGGATTAGACGGTGAAATATTACGCTTTAACGATGATTATGACTGCGTGGGAAGAGAATTCCTTCCTCTTCTATTTCCCTACGCTACAGGTACCAAGTGTGGAACTCCAACTGATTTCTGCCTTTGACGACACTCGTTCGTTGAAGCTGCGAGGAAGAGAATAGGCACCCGAAATGAAAGCAAGTCTGGCAATTCTGAGTATGCTACGCATTCGCGTATTCAGATAGCAAGCACAGAGCTATTGCGTCTGATCTTTGTTTGAGACTGGACACTTCAGATGCCATCTAACGCACTCGGTCGGAAAGGCGGAAATATAATTTGTCTGAGAATTCCGAGAATGCTTTTAGTGCCAGTCAGGGTATAAAACTATCGACGCCGTATTTGGAATAGGAATGTTTTGCAGAAGTCCGGTAAGAACGATCTGACAAATTGAAAAAAAAAAGTACCCCGGGTGCTGCCACAATTGTCGACGATAGCAGCGTGGTGATACACTTGAAAGGGCGTCGGTGTTTGGAGAACAAATAGACAAACTGTGGGCTTGTGTTGTAAAGAAGTGAGTTTAATGTTTGGTGGAGACGTAAATTAAATATTTTGATGCGAATGAATTGGTTCATTGGTTGATTGATTGGCTGGCTACTTTAAGAGATTTCAGATACTTTCTTAAGTATACGCAGCACGTTGACGTTGATGTCTCGTAGTGCTATCCACTATCTTTCCGATACTGTGCAATGGATAGCGTTTACTATATGTACAACGCCACAGGAATTTAGGTACCGTCCGAGAAAGAGTCCCCGCGTATACTTTTGAAGACGTGACGCACAAAAAAATAAGTTTCAGAGGCTCAACCTGAGCCCAATGCATTGAGTGTAGAAAAAAATATTCACGGAAGATTACGGTACAGCGTAATGCAAATTTTCAGCGCAGCTTGTTATTGGGGCAAGGTCATCTGTGTTTTAAGCTTCACTTTCCGCAAAGTGTCGACTACGCCATAAATCAAATCTTTTCTAAAGTAGGACAGTCTCCACTGCGCCACTAATCGCGGTACTCTGGATGATTGATGTGTCCGTTACGCATCTGTAAGTTGTCATGAAACTTTTTTGATGAGGCTGATGACGATAATTAATTAAGACTCACCACTTTGGAGTGAGGTGAAAGCATTGAACCACATACTCGTTGCGCAATGAGCATCGTGTGATTACTGGTTCTTATTTTACTCATTCGCGACATTATATTACATAGGACAACGCCATTTTTTTATCGGCGTGACACCTGTATTGGATTTACTGCAAACGATCTTCAAGCGCGAGCTTGACTGTGTGGTACAATATTCCACTGCGACGCAGGGGGCTCAAGTTGAAATTCTATGGGATCCTGCGTATTTCTTTCCTCAATTCAATTTTTCATGCCGGTCACTTATGTTATCTACGTTGACGTTGTTTTGCGTGAACGGGTGCCTAAACGCTCCGCTCTAAAAATAAAGAGTGATAAAGAACAATAAATACGCGGAAACTGCCAATAATGAAGCATTAAACTCAGTACTGCAACGTTCAATCAACAACTAACCTACAAAAATAACTAGCGAACCACTGGTTTTCTATTTCCAGAAGTGCAACGTACAGGGCTTGTCAGAAGTTTCCAAGCAACTGTCCCATATATTCCTATGGCGGCGGGAACTTGGAACTATTGATCCACCCTATACATCTGTTCACACTGTGTCATTTTCTGTGCGAAAATCTGTGAGCTAACAATACAGGTATACATTCAGCTGTCTGTCACTACACGTATTTGTGCGCAAAAAAAAAAAAAGACTGCCTTAACGGCATGATCACCGTCTCTCGCGTATACATGGCAAACTTCTTAGTGTCTCGTGGCACGTTGGGAGTGTAAAGCATGCCGGTATACCCCTAAGCAGTGAGTCAAAGGTAAAAAACCCTTAAACCCTTTGAAAGTCAGGCGTTATGTTTTAGAAAACCAGCTGTAGTACGCTTTGAAGAACAAAGGGATGTCCTTTGTAAATTTATTGAGAATTTCTTTGAGGACATTGATCTCAGGATTTCTTCTAGCCTGTTGTCACGGGATCGATGCGAGGCATAACTCAGCTTGTGATCTCATAAAAGTTCATCAGTCAAACCAGTTCAATGCGCATTGTGGCATTTATGTTTTGTTGACACAGCTGTCCCGAGAACGTGTCTCTTGGCGTTTTTCCAAATATCTTCGTGATCTTTAAAAAAACCTGTGGCAGAGCTAATACTTTGTCCACGACAATTTTGTCTTTCTAAGCTGTCGGCAGTAACATTTTAATGACGCTAACTTAAAAGGGATGTTGGAATCTCCACGCGGTATTCGGCTATGTATTGTGGCTGGGGAAAAGATAATGCACAAAAATAAAATAACGAAGACGTTTGCACTATCTGCGTAAAGCTTAATAGACAGTGAAGCTAACAGGTTTTGGAAGCATAACGTACCCCTCCCCCCGCCTTCCTAAATAGAGTTTCAGGCAGATTTTTCCCCCTTTCTCTTGTACTGGTAACTAAGGGGAGGGGCATTCCCCCTGCCCTCCCTCCCCCCATGCGCACACCTATATGATGCGACTTATCAATGTGGTCGCATAACTGTTGATAATATAACACGATTTAATAACATAAAAGGTACCCCGTATAATATCTCAATAGATGGCTGTTAAATTGCTTGAAGCACTCTGGCTAGCATTTTGATGATCATAATTTTTTGCATGAATGAACAACTGGAATAGACCCAACTACATGTGCGTGCAAGCGGAATTCGATCGTTTTTGAGTGCTGCCCGATCGACCTGATTTTACGACATTCACACCGTCCACGAGGCATCTTCATATAATTGAATCCTTAAACCTGGCATACTTTGCCTTTAATATGAAATAACAAACTTCATTCGTGCTTTATGGCTTTACTCCCACCACTACGAGTAAAGACGTTGGTGAGGCAGAGGAAGTTTAAGCCACCAGCACCACTTCGACGGCTCCGCTGACCACAGCGCCATCTAATGGCTCGTAGCAGAGTGCGTCGGGACGACCGAACCTACTGTGGCCACTCAGGCACGCGCAGTGTCAACACCTGAGTTTTCTTGCACCATGGTATAAGCAGGTATTTTCAGCTCCGAAGACCACCTCAAGCGTTTGAGAGAGTGCATCAACCCGCAGTGCTCCATGCGAACAGGTCTATGGTAAGTAAACACCGCCAAAGAAATTTCCATATTAGTTAGCCCACTCAGTAAGGTCACAATGTTAAGCTAACGTGTCCGCTTGTCCACACTCGTTGTTAATTAAGATTAAACCACTAGCCTCGAGCTTTTAACACGTCGCTGACATGAACTCGCTCGAATCCAGCCGATGACACCTGAACTTCTACCGCATATACAGCTCACTTGGCAGCAAGTAATAAAGCGTGCGATCGTGTCTGGAAATACTATGGATGCCTTTAACCGTTGAACGAATGAAGGAAATAAGAAGTACTAGAAATTCATGTTGGCGAAAGTGCCAAGGCGAGCGAAATTTTCCCATTTAAATACTTTCGTGCTATTCATTTGCTGCGGTCACCGAACAAAGTGAGAAAACGATCAATTCAAAAACACATCTTTGGTTCAGTATCGGGTTCGATGACATACGAGGCATTTCAAAAGTAAGTGGTTATGACACTTGTGTTTCCGCGTTCTTTGTTTTTGTGCTGATCATGTTTGAGTTTGTTCCAACTAGCCCAATTGGCTACTTCACTTAGGTGGACATCAAGCTGTCCTAAAGCATCCATTGAGTTCTAAACGTTGTACCATTGTCCACGCAGTACTATAGCCAGAAATGTTTTTCAGAAGAAGACTGAAGGGGAGGGGGGCGCATTTGCTGAAAACATTGAAAAATTCCTATTTTTATATTTATCCTCGGCAAAGCACCTCGATTCATCTACATTTCGGGCCGGGGTTGGGGAGGGGTTGCGACTGGAACGCAGGCTACGGGCCTGCGTTCAAGCCTTCTTTGGGCCGAGCACAGCTAATACACGAGACACCAGAACAGGAAGCGTGCAACAACGACCGCATTTCGTAAAGGTGGGCCTCTGCACACGTCTCTGTCACTTTGATTTTGACTCACACGACAAGCAAGTGGCCAAGAGACAACGACATGAAAGGCCACCATTTAAACTCAATTCCTGTTTCTTCTCGACCCTTAACAAACGCGTATGAGTCACAACAAACGGAGGATATTGGTACCTCTGTGAACTCTGTAATAGGCAGAACGAGAGTGCCGAGAAGGCCTGGCGGATGCGAGAGGGAGAACAACGAGCCGGCCGGAACGAGTGGTATAGACAACAAACGCAGTGACCTTGACGCCACTTCTTCACTAGACGTGTCTTAAGTCTGGTGGCTTACATCTTGAGTGCTGCGCACTTCTTGACGGCACACAAATGCCCAGCTCTCACGTGTGCAGATTAAGTTACCAAGCTCGTACACGTATGTCAGCAAAATGATGGCTGTCTTGAAAACACGAAAATACGAACTTGCAAGGCTAGAGACCGCAAGTTATCCTGGCAAACGCCCCGATATGATGCTAACCATGGTAACGTGAAAGAAAAATACCAAAGAAAGCTCCAGTATCCAGTGAACGCAACGAAGTGAATAGTGCTAGAAAGAAAAAAAACGTACAAGAAACGGAAGTGCCCTTCAATTAGTTTTAGCAGATAATATTACACACTGCCTAATAAAAGAACATGCTGTAACACAGGCACGTGAGCTGCTAAAAAATATGTGCATATGTGCACAGTAGCTGCTAAAAAACCAAATGGAGAGGTTCTTGTACGTGGCATAGAGGGAAACAATTACTGCAAATCAACGAAGCCAATGCTAATGAAGGAGCGAAGCCAAGTCCTAAGGTCCAGGTCTACGTCACAGTCGCCTTCTAGTAAAATGACCGACAGATAGACAGATGGACGGATGCTCAGACGGACGAGCAGTTGCACGTACGAACGGACGGCTGCAAGGACAAACGGACAAATGGAAGGACACATGAACGGGCACACAGACAGATGGACGGACAGAGAAGCATCTACCTTTAACCTACATGCGCGCTATGAACACAATGTTGGCTATATGTAACACCTGTGGTTCAGTCTGATGTGAAGCTACGAAGTGATGTCAACGGAAATAGTGAACGTCTAAGCAGCTTTTGTAAAAAAAAAAAACAACTTTAGTCGGCGTGAAGTTGGTCTGATTGAATAAAATCGCCAATATCCAAGATTATCGATGCAGCCTCTTTGCGTTGAAACGTTACCATGGAGCGCCTACGACATCGGCTGATACAGGCTTACCGATTTACTCGTACGGTAACTTTCCCGTCCCAGGCAGGGTCACCTAGCCGTAGCACTCTCTTCGATATGTAGCCTGGTTGTCAGAACCTTCGTGCGATAAGTGGACAAACATAGACACAGTACAGAGACATGACCTATCAGTGAAAACGAGAGGGCAATGTTTGACGTGCCGTGTTTGAGGACGCTGCTAAGCGTTTGCCCAATGTGACACTCCCTATCCGACCCGATAGAGCAACCTATCGCAACTACCTTATCTTGTCAAAAATTTTATTACAGGATGAAGAATAGTGACTGATAAAGAAAGGTCCCGTAAGAGAAAAATCAATAAAGTAATCCAGCTAAGTAGTCGATAACGTGACACTTTTAGGAGAGAAACTCTTTTTAGGAGAGATAGAAGATAAAACGCTTATGTTTGCTGAACTGAGCCAGCACCAAACGGGTGCACGCTCTACAGAGCCTTCTGTAAGCTTAGCGTTCAATTACGGAGACAAAAAAAAAAGAAACGGATGCAACCTTCGCTTTGCGTTATCTGGAGACACACAATATTATCATTGTACATACAATGCTCATGATGTACATTCCGCAAAAAAAAAAGAAAGACTGCCTGCCACTGATATGGCCATTACGATATCAAGATAAGAAATTTTCGTACGAATTCCAGCTCATTATTCCGCTGGGTGGAATGTAAGCACGAAGATGTGCTGCGGAATTCTATAGTCTGGTGCACTACGCTACATTTGAATTGTTATCAGAGCAAATGTTTATCTAAAGGAACTTTATCGTTGCAACTTATTGCTTTGTTGGATACGGTTGCGCTCAAAAGGAGGCAAAAGCGACGCCCATTAGTTTGTTTCTGTTACTTCGTGTAACAGCGCTTTGTAGTTGACGGGCATTCGGGGCCCACTCATCTCAGGATTCGAGAACACTTTTACCTTCCGGCTGTCGTTTACGGAGAAATAAAAATTCTATTGATTTTAGTCGGGTCTGATGCAGTGAAAGTGGTCTGTAAGGGAGGATAAAGTCTCAAAAAAAAAGAGTTTGTGAAAACACACACAAACACACGTCAACGACTTGAGGAAGCGTATGAAATATGTCCTGCTGTGTGTAAAGTGCAAATCGTGTGCAGTTCTTCCATCCTTTGTGAGCGCTCCACAGTCCTAAGAATGAACCGCAGTATCTGAGCAGCAGTAGGTTGCTCATTACTTTGCTCAGTTGTTTCTTCAGTCAGAGGTTATAGTAATGTGACATAATTGTTGTTCTTTTAGAGTGTTTTAGTGTGACCTAGTGTTCTTTTACAGTGCACCGAAACCTGAGTGCATGAGTCTATAGCACTTCGTTTCAATCGACATGCTGCCGCTGCGATCTGGGCTAGATTCCACAACCTGCCGGTCAGAAGTCCAGCAGCAATAAATACCCCTAGGCCACAACGGAGGGTCAGCTTCATTATGCGAACCGTGAAGTAACGAATAATGTCCGCACCAGCACGGTGGTCAAGTGGTCATGCTGCTGAACTACTGATCCCAAAGTCATGGAATCGAATTACCCCTGTGCCGGCCATATTTTCGGTCGAGGCAAGAAGGATTCAATGTGTGTACTTAGCTTTAGGTGCAACAATACCACACGGTAAAAAGTTTCGGGACGCTCCACTGAGGCGTAGCTCATAATAACTTCGAGGGCTCAGGACGTAACATCGCAAGAATCATTATCTTTATAATGTATGAGAGGAATGGTGGACAGCTGTGCAGCGGAAGCTATGCGATTATCTTTACTTAGCAAAGTTTGATATGGACTAAAAGAAAATCCAATTGTATATGATTTTGAAAATTTTGGTACACGTTTGTCCATACACTGCAAAGCTTCTCGAATAAGCGATATGCCCTAAATTGAGAACGCAAACTTCTGTACAACGAAGTATTGCTTGTCCACTATATGAGCATGCAATATTACAGTCAGGGTCTCAACACGACGGTGACCAGTAGATTCTCCGATCTGGAGAACCCCCCTTACATGTGTGCAGCGAAATAAAGCTGCATATCCCACAATTCGTGCAGAGGATAACTGCTAATAAGCGCCAACAGTTGAAGTTCAAAAGTCAATTATGCATACGGCTTGGAGTGGCGAAACTTACATGCTTCTCGTTTGAAGTATACCAAATGCGAAACATGCCAGCAGTCATCGGTCTAAAGGAGCACACCGATTACGTGGCCTTTTGGCATATGTTGACTTTTCCGCAAAATGGACTTCCTATTACATCAGAATGTGTCAGTGAAAATGCGAGAACAAAATTCAACCTCAAGGCACAATGTCGGACAGTCTGTTTTGGGGGCGATGAAGGGGGAGGTGCAACTGGGTTTAAAGTCTGGGTGAGTTTCTCCAGACAATTTGTTGGAGTGACACGAGTAGTGTGCGCAGATTAGTCTGACCGTTTTTGTAGGGTTGATACTTCACAAGAATGTGAACCAGGTATACCTGGCGATGTTAGTCACGCATTCTTTGCAGTTTGACTGACTAATATAGCAATTAAGAAGCACACTAACACATTGCGATGGCCATGGCCGCAGTGTGCATGTGGCTGTTGAGTATGATGACCAGTGAGTAAAAGTTTCGAAACAAGGAACGTCGTCTGAGCTCGCACTTAAGCATTTTGTGACGCGTCTCTCTCACGAGCATTCGTGTAATCGTGCTCCATATCTTCAAGCGTGAACCCAGTACAACGTAGATAGATGATGTGACACTTGGTACTGAGGGCTAACCTTGAGAACTTCCATTTGAGTTCAGTTGAATGAGCTTTATTTGTCGATTTGGTTGTACAACGGCACAAAGCTTGGTAAGACTGTAGACCTCTAGAGACTTGAAGGGCGTTGATTTGAACGCAATGAGCAAATGAATTTGAATAAAGAGGACGAGAAAGAGGCGCTTGCAGAGCTGTTGTACCGAAATTGCTATTGCTCGTGTGAAAAAAAAAATAGACATCATGAAGTATATATATCTACAAAAAAGAAAACAACGTGCCTTTGCAGGCAACAGCTTAGTCTAGACGAAAGCTAGAAAAGAGTTTTGCTTGAAAGTAGCACCTTTCATCCGATTGCTTGCACTTTCTCTTCGAAGTTCACGTTCGTACGCGTTGTACGGCAGCAAACTAAACTATCCACCTTACTTACCGCGGGTATTTGCACATTTACCTTGCTGCAGTGTGAAATAGCGTGAGTGTATATACATTACTGCAACCCCTCATAATGGACACGACAGTGTCTTACGGAGATAGCACGTCATAAAAACCGGTCTCGAGTCTAAGTGCGGAAAGATTCGGTTAGCAAACTGGCGGCGAGGGTGACAACGGGTCCGGACGACACCTCTGCAACGTGTTAACTCAATAAGTACAGTGAGAGCGTAGAATTTGTTCTTTCAGAACAGCTGTACTAGAAAGCCGTTGGCACCAGTGACCACCGAAAGAGATGAAAAATGGTCTCCAACGAAGTGTCTCGGCACCAACTTTCGTAACGTGGAAAGTCATGAAGGCTGCAGCAAGTGATCATAGCGTGCTTCTCAGTGTGAAAAGGTTATCATTCTGTTTGAGGGAAAGTTCTTTCAGCTGTTGCTTTCTAGCAGGTATTTCGCTTAAACGTTTAATACCCGTGCCGCACTGGCACATGAAATACATTCAGTATTTAATGCAACAAGTTTTTGAAGGGAAAATAACGCGACAGTGTTAAAGAGCACGTGTCGCAGAAAACCCGCCACCGGCATTGGCCCTGTAGGTTGTGAGCGAAAAATCCCCTGTGCGGCTGTGACCGAAAAATCAAGTTGCCGAGATAGCCGCGGGAGGCCGCTACTTGTCCACGCGTGTGCGCGCGATCACACTGACAAAGCGGCGCATTCAAAGAAAAAAAGTGCTCAAGGTCACGAGGCGCGGTAGTTTTTTTGCCCTGCTGCCTTTCCCTGCTTGGCTTTTAGCCCTTTCATCGGGACGAGAGAAGAGATAATGTAATTGCAGCATGCGACAAACCTTTGTAACTACACTAGCACTAGACGAATTCTTAAAATTTTTTTTTGCGGCATTGAATTCAAGAACCAATAACTTCTTCTGTGAATTCATTCCATGGTTATTTGAAAAAGTGTTTCAGGGACCCTTTAACGCATCTTTTTCGAAAGTATCACGAAATTGAAAGACGAGCCCATTCGCCGATAATAGCGCGCGCTGGTCCAATCTACTGTGTGCGTGTTTGTGTGCGTGCGTCTGTATGTAACAAAACATAGTAATAAGTATGCACTTAGCGGTTGAAGGGTGTACTAGGAGTCGTATTTCGCTATCGCGTTCAACTCTTAGATGCGAAGCTTAAGGGTCTGCCTCTTTTTTTCGGCCAAGCTGCAACACGTTAACATTTATTGGAATTGGACCTGGTTGTCTAAATAACAGTGACTTTAGAATAGCCGTCTTAAGGTAATGATAAAATATGAACACACATACACTTATCAAATGTACTCTGCGTTCACAAACAGATAAATGTAAAATTAAGCGTAATGGTGCCAGTAGATTGAGTTCGTTCCTTTGTTTTGCAACACAGCGACTGACCATGCCAAGTTCGGCTATGGCATGTTAAATACGAAGCCTAGAATAGGATATGACAACTGTAATGTCAAAAGCAATGTAATTATAAAGTGAATTTCACTACAGGACAACCGGAAAATTATATGATATGTGTTGAAAGTTATTTGTAAAATAGTTTTGCCCCATCAGGTCCCATTTCAATGTTTTATGTACGCCGCACTGGTGTTGTAAGTGCGAATTTCTCAATCGATTGAGTTCTAGTGATGATATCAAGTTATAAATGACGTTACGGCTATTGTAGTTTGATTTTCGTGTATGGCAAGGCGTTAGTATTTTAAATCTTAAGACATTAAAGAGTTATTGGGAGTTTCTGTGCTAGTAGGCATAGCTATAAATTCATTTACATGTTCATAACCTGATGCACCAGCTAAAAATGACCAGGGAACATCCCATCGGGACATCAGAAATTGCTGTTGTTATAGCCGAAATTATCTCTGTGTGCTGAAAACGAGGATGGAGCAGCAGCACACTTACCTTCCGGACAATAAACATTTTTAAAGACGATAGCCTTTCTTGGGGACCTTCGAAGCAAAAACCTTGGTCTGTCTGTCTGTCTATTTACCTGTATATACTTTTGTCTGTTTTCCGCCCTTAATAATACCAAAAACGGCACCAAAGTGGCCAAACGATACTTTAAACGGCCAAGCCCATCCGCAGCGCCCACCAATATTGTCCGAGATTCAGTCAGTGTTCATTGTTGTGCGATTGTCAATTCAAAAGCAATTATTTCGCATATCAGAGGCCCCATAACAACATGTCAATTTTCTTTATGTGTGTGTTTTAGTAGAAAAGGCATACACAAGTAATTCCAAGGACCGTAGCGTTTATCACGTTGCGCTGACCAGACATCGCTTGCACGAAAAGGCAAGTGTTTCCAACGCTTTGCTAAGACGACATGGTGGTGGCACCTACCCGTCGCTTTGCGTTCTACACCTTATCACCTCCGAGACGGGCGCGCAAGGAATGCACGCTTCGTTTTCCCAGATAACGGCCAGATAGCGCTCATGTCTCACGTGTGACATGACTTGATGCGCTCGTTCGCCGCCGCTACCCGCTCGAGGCACTCTAACGCGGCGCCTCCGGAATACCATTCACCAATTGTCTTGCGCAGAGTATCAAATAAACGTTTTGTTCACTATCTCCAGACGCAAAGCTATCGTCATTTGACGACATTTGCAGTGTACTATTGATTGATTGATTTGTGGGGTTTAACGTCCCAAAACCACCATTTGATTATGAGAGACGCCGTAGTGGAGGGCTCCGGTAATTTTGACCACCTGGGGTTCTTTAACGTGCACCCAAATCTGAGTACACGGGCCTCCAACATTTCCGCCTCCATCGGAAATGCAGCTGCCGCCGCCGGGATTCGAACCCGCACCCTGCGGGTCAGCAGCCGAGTACCTTAGCAACTAGACCACTGCGGCGGGGCACCGTGTACCATGCAGATACGGGGTAATTTTTGTAAAAAAAAACAGACAGAAATCGTGTCACTTGTGATAAGTTATCAGCATGAATACAAGAAGTGTCAGTACTAGCGCAGAAATATCGCTGAAGTAAGCGAAAAAATTTTTCTAACATTATAGAAGCCTCTTGGCACAACGAATCCCCAAAAAGTCTCGCGATTACTTGCGCAGTAAAAGTATCGAGTCACAAAACATCAGAACTTTTGCCAATGGTATTCGGTTCCAATTTTAACTTATACACGATAATTAGACAGAGGAACAAAGTTGTCAGTAAATTGGTATGCAAGCATAAGAACAAAAAAAAAATCACCTCGAGCCAACGAGAATGAGTAGCGAACGCCGCATTAGTGCGTTAGTATCTCGTTAGCATGCAAGAAGAAGTAGTTTCATAGGGACGGCTTGATGCCCTCGAGAGACGTGAAGTCATATCAGCTACAGTGACGTTTAGCATAGTATATATACGAATCTGCTACTCTGTACAAGCGAAGAAGAGCTATTGTATGTAATTTGTCCAAGATTAGGTGCAGTAAGCAGAGAAAATAAAGTTTCAAGGCACCACATAAGATGCACCCAATGAAAGGGTGGTTAAACCAGGATTACCCTAGCTCATACTGTACCAATAAAGAAGGAAAGAACAAAAGAAAACTCCAATGATGATTGAGAGGAGCAACAAACGTCACATGCGTCTGGCATTGGCATCCTTGAACTTCCCTGAACAACAGAGGTCACGCAGAAAAGCGTGAACGTGAAAAATGAGCCTATTGTAGAACAATGGCAAGCATAATGTAAACATCAGCGGTGTGTTCCCGACCCCCAAGCGCCTATTGTTCACATGTGTTCACCTAACAGACTCACACTACTCAGCGCCCGCTACAGTCATCCAAACACAATGCGTGACTTCAAACCTAAGACTCCGTGACAACAACTCTGCGATACACGATCTTGGAGTCCATGCTAAATAACGTACCGTTTGTCCCGTTTGAAATCATAGAGCTCAGCGCGTTTTCTTGGAGCGAAATCGATCGTGCGAGTAAGGCAACCAATTTAGTATCTCTAGATTTCAATAGCCCGCGCATAATATGAATGATATGATTCATGATTCCTGTCTCATTAATATACCCCAACGTGCTCTTCGCCTTCTTGCTATTTGCAGAAATAATAAGTGGTGTATCTGTGTACCAACCGTAGAGGGCTTTCAAGTCCGTTTCTTAATAATGTGCTGTTTGCGTATGTATGTTCATGCGGAACGTGGCTTGACTGCACAGTAAGGGACTTTGATCAAATAACGAGTTCTTTGTAGTACTTGCTTGCAAGATAGCTTACGTGGCAGCATGGCTCTGGAATCCTATGCTCCAGAGAGACCACCGAATTAATTTAGGTTTATAATACGTGATATGCATATGGGAATCTCGTAGAGTAACTTCTTAACGCAATTCGCAAATTTCAAGCTCAGATTTTTCAATTAAAGAGGTATCGTAAAACGGCTAGGCACCTCGTAAGTTCAACAAATGCACAAGTGCGATCGTCACGGCTATACCTTAGGAAAGTAAAAAAAAAACATCGATAACTACAGACTCTACACCGAGTATATTCTTGATTACAGGCATTCTTTTCTGATCAGTTTTTATTGGTGAAAAAATCAGCTACTGAAAGGCTTGTACGCTTTTTACATCTTGATAATAATGAAAAACAAGCTGATAAACTTGATTAGTGCATTGCCTCACAATTTTTGTGCATTCGAACAGAAAAGAACAGAAACAAAAATGTATTAAAACATACAGCGTATGAGTTCATTGCTGCACAAATACAGAAAAAAAAAGAAATATCCCAGTCTCTTTTCATTCGATAATACATTCCTCTGCTCATTACCTGCGCAACGGCTTCTTGGGAGTGTGGCAGCTTGGACTAGTTGGTATGGCATGACGATAGTTATAGCGCGAGAACAAAACGACGTCTTGTCTCTGTGACGTCGTTTTGTTCTCGCGCTGTAACTATCGTCAGGGTTCTTGGGCATTACTGAAAGAAAATTGGCACGCAAAAATGCCTTGACCCAAGAACTACCGCCTAAGTCGTAGCCTGCTGACGAAATGTAGACAAGGCTTCACACGTCTGCATGCCTAAAATCGATAACATTGCGCAGGCATTCTTAGAACGCAATTGAAAACACGGTAAAGAAAAGAACTGACGGCAGGAGGCTGCTGCAATTTCGTAACGTCCGTAATATGCCATAGCTTCGAAGAGTTGGAAGAAGTTGCACAGAAACTCTGTTATAGAGAGTCGAGGAAACGAAAATTCGAGAAACAGAAAGACCAGAAAGAAACGTGCGAGTGAAGAACCAACGTCATACCTTTGCACACCAGCACCAAGGCGATACGGCTCCGCAGACAAATTTTTAAGGTTGCGCGGCGCCTTCGAGCTGCTGGGATATTGTAGGATTGGGGAGGGCAGGAGGGTGGTGCTTGGCGCTAAATAATGCACGGGAAATGTCGAAGGCGAGCCGCTATCGATCGCGAATTCCGAGTGTGTAAAGCGAAGCGAGGAGGTCTATCGGGTGAGTCCGCGGAATTCTCGACTGCCGCCGGCCTTTTCTGGGATCAATCTGCACACTGCTGCCGCCGGCTACTTCCTGGCGTCAACGGAGGCATTGTGGTCGAGAGACGCGTCCGTAGATCCCCTTACTACGCCGACCGACCCGGTGCCATTAGGAGCGAAAATACAAAAAAAAAAACACGAAAACTTCACCTCCCGATGAGAACAAGCAAGAAGAGTGGTCTGTTTGTGGCGTGACTCGGCAAACTAATAAGGGTCCCTGCTTTAGATTACGAGTTTGGGCACCAAACTGCAAAGAAAGAAAAAGAAAGAAGTTGGACCGGACGTTTGGCTACATTGAAGGCATAAGAACAACTCAGTTAGCCAGCGCCAGTGACTGCTGCTCTTGCGTCACGCCCTTTATTCCTTCTTTTTAACAACACGGGTAGCACGCATCTAAACTTCCAACTGAGTAGCAGCAATAGTTGTGGAAAGTTGGTAGTCCATTACTTGAGTGGAATTGCAAAACAACGAAAAGGCGGACCCCCTCCCCCCGCAAAATCGTTCCACGTCCATTAAGACAAAGACTGGATTGGCCGTCTTAAGGCTCAGTGTGTGTTCTTTAATGCAGGAGGGAATGGCTGTGCATCCATGTTTAAAATACACAACAGTGCGTTTCTATTAACTTCAATTGGCGCAAACATTCAATTCACCATAACTGCAAAGTCACTCATAGGCAGCGTTATTCTCTTCGTGACGCACGAAACACATGTTCATACGTCACCTCAGTGTATTAAAGCGCTATTATCTTCGTGTGCGGAATCAAGCAAAACATCACGATTACTTCATTGTCGCGAAACGAAACGCCTGAGTTGGTGATACTTGAAATAGCAATTTGGTTTAGTGTTTCTGGCCATCAGAATGACCAGCAGCCCGACATGCGACAACTGTAGCTGCGCAGAAACAATCGCTGACCTTCTCTGAAAGTGTCCTCGCTTTAGTGCGCCAAAGAAATAGCTTTAGGAAGTTCTATAGATAGAGTTGACAATCGCCAATTGCTGGAAGAAAGTGTCTTAGGACACTGGCATAGACCGTCCTCGGCAAGCAAGGCATTGAGAGCGTTGTTGCGTTTCTTGCAGGTAACTGGCCTCAGAGACAGACTGCAAGCAGGATCGTCTATCATAGTGTTGTTCTTTCTTGACATCAGTCATTTCATCCCCCTCTTCTTCTTCCTGCTTCCTGTTTTGGGGCTTGAAAAGATAACGCCCTAGGTGAAGGAAATAATAAGTATAGCTAAAACTGGCGCACTAGTTTTGAAACTGTGTTGCAGAGTACGTGAGAAGATGACAGAAGAAGGCTTCTTTAATTTGTGAGCGTTGATAGGACACCTTTGTCAGATGAGTTTGTTTTATGTAATAAGCTGGAACAACGCTAGCAGGGCGACCGCGGTTGTAAGATCCATAACATTTGTGGCATTATAGGCTTGCCCCTGGATTAGACCCACGGCTGTAGAGTTGCGACACGGTAGTAAAATTGATCGTGCACGCTTTTTTATCTTCTCAATTCAACGTTGCTTTCGCTCTCCGTTCCCGTACTCCAGAGCCGAGCAGCATGCCAGACCAAACTGCACACCAGGCCACCCACCGTGTCCTTGTTCCCCGTTATGTGGGTATAGAACTTTCCGTCTGTACACTTTCATTCGTCTGATGTAAAATGGCCGATTGCTTCGACTGTGCAGCACACGGAGACAGAGCGCTTTCTCTCTTGTACCAGAACTGCAGCACCCGTATTCCAGCATAACCTCACAGATGTCTGAGCATTCTTTCTGTGCGTTTGAACTAGTGAAAAGCACTAGACGTCCAGTGATGCAGGCCTGTTGGAGTCCTCGCATTCACCTGCCTTTTTTGTGTGATAATACAATGAGCGTACACAAACAGATGCTGATGACATAGACGAGGTCACGAGGAAGTTCTGGAGCACTGTACTTCTGCAATCGCTGTTATCGAATAAATGACGAAGATGCCCACCACAATAGAATAAAAGTGTAATTACACAGAATGGGAGACTTGTTCACAATACAGCAATAGAGTATACAATACAGCATTGTGAACAAGGCTCTAGTTGTGGGTGCCGAAACGTCTTATTGCATTTATATTCTCTTGTGGGCAGCGTCTTCGTCTTTTTATTCAATGAATCGTCCTGACCAGACGGGCGTCCTTCGAAGCTTTGATTTCATTGTTGATATTGAATGTTTGTGGAGTATTTCTTCGTCCACATATTTAAAAGCCATGTGCCGCAGAGATCGTATAGTTAGTGAGTCTCAGCCTGGTGAAGTACTCTAGATGACCATTCGGGTTTACTGCACGTGCGCCCCAATGAAGGCACACTGGGCTTTGTTTTGGATTTCACCACCATTTTAATGCAGGGGCCATGGGCAGCGATCACACGCGCACCATCATACTTAGCAGCATAACGCCATTTGTGGCCCCAGGGGGTCCTTCTCACATACAATAGTGTGAAGAATGCTATCGGGGAATACTATCGTGGGTTCCTTTTACCCTGATTTGCGTGCTGTTACAAAAACAGAACATGTATAATATCTTAGACACACCATCAGTGCGCATGCAAACCTTCATGTCTTAACTTTGAAACATCAGAAGTTCACCTTTCTTCTTCAACTAATAATTCAGTGGTGTGGACGTTCGAGTGTGCGCAATCAGCAAAGGAAACCCGTCTGTTAAATAACAATAGTATGCCCTTGGTCTTTCTCATCGACCATATTATCCCCTCAATTATGAGCTATGTAATTGTCGAAAGAGGCGTCTCACAGTTGATAAACCTTTTCACAGCTATATAATGCGAGTGCTATGAATTCACAAGCACTGTCTCGTAACTGCGAAGCGACGTTCATTGAATGGTATTCATTGTCACCATTGTTGCAGCGAGACAACGCACGTCCTCATTTGTCTGTGCAAAAGAGGGAGTATGTTCTATTTTCGCTAAATAAAACACCTGTTCTGATCTTTCCTCCCAACGCATCATTTCGCTCGCATAAATACATACATACATACATACATACATACATACATACATACATACATACATACATACATACATACATACAATACATACATACACACACACACGCATGCATGCATGCATGCATGCATGCATACATACATACATACATACATACATACATACATACATACATACATACATACATACATACATACATACATACATACATACATACATACATACATACATACATACATACATACATACATACATACATACATACATACATACATAGATTTTCCGGTGAAAGCTACTACGTAGATTCTATGTAGATTCTAAGTTGACTCATGAAAGTAAGGTTTTACGACCATTTTTGAACTACAAGGACACGAATGTCCGAAAGAGTAGTCATGGTAATATGCGACCCCGAATGCATGTTCAAAGGAGAAAGTTTTCAGCTGCAGGCTTCAAAGGCAAAACTTTTTAATTGAACAGGACACTTTCAGAACAAATATTTCACGCCTGAAATACGAATGAAGCGGTACGCCAAAATAAATCTTACGGCAATGGAAGAGGCAAAAAAAGAACAGCAAAGATGGCTATACTCCAAGAACGAGACAGAGAGAGTAGTTTTACTTATTTTGGGGAGTTTCTAGTGTACCCATATATAACTCACTTCACAGATGCACGTTGACTCTCTTTGTGGAGCGTTATACTTTCTTTGGAGAGACGTGTTAGGCATCACTCTCCATGAGAGAGTTAATGCGGAGACTCACCAGAAAGAGCTGTAACTACTCATTTTTTTATAGAGCGCAAATGAGCGAGATGATCATGCATTCTGATGAACAATGGTGCGGGTAAAGGCACAGAAGTTACTGAAAGATTATAACTGTGCATGCTGGAGCTCTGATACCGCGCTAAACTGTCAATCTGGGTGCTGCGCTCAAATTACAGATGGCTGAATATCGTCCGGTCGAGAAAAAGTATTTTGTTGGATGTTATCGGTAACCTATTGTAAAAGACAGGGTAGCCTCCTGATCTTAGAACACGCTTTCGTCCCTCGTCTCAATGGTCAGCCGCCTGTCTGATCCCAAACAACACTTACACAATGTTGTCGCTGAGTTGGCTAAGAGGACGCCCCCATCGTCAAGTTCCATCTATGCAGGGCTGAGGGGCTAATGACCAGCAGTTTGGCTTGGTCCATGGTCACAGCAACCGCAAAATGAGTCCATGACACGTCGAAGCACATGATGTCGTGGATGCATGAATGAGATTTCGGCGTATCGTATAGGGCGTCATGCAACAGTACAGCGGCTATTGACAGGTAGGGGCTTCTGCCTTATTCCAAATGCTTCTAAGATATTGTAAACTGTAGTTTTTTCATACCTTCGAGTCACTCTCGATTCCCGCTTGCACAAGAAGTATGCAAACGCCACCGAAATCTACTCAATGTGAGTTCTTTATCAGCTTGCACATGCACCGGTTGCCGGCACGACATTGCATCAATAACAAAGTTGTATACTGTAAGGGTGCTTTGCCTGAAGAGGACATTCACGTTAAACGTCCCTTATGACCTAAAGCAGGGGTTCTCAGGCATGCTGGTCTCAGGGAAGCCTGCCAAGCGTCATTAGGTACCAATGACCGACAACAAAACAACACGGGACCACGGAAAATTATAGCGAACAGATGTTCAAAAAATTAAGCGGCTAAAGTGATGCCTCTGTACTGCGCATTAGCGACAGAAAATAAAAGCCAAGAATGATAAACGCGTGACACAAAGTGCAGATTATATAAAATGCACAGGTTTCTTGCAATGCTTGAAACACCGCAACTTACAGTCCAGATGTGTACAGTATTTATAAGAGCCACGGCTCTATTGTTTTCAGTGCTGCGCAACGTCATATCTCCATGAATCCGTATAGGCTTCTGCTCAGCGAGAAAAAGAAACGAATAAAAAAAAAAGAAGACAGGGAGGTTAACCAGATGCTAGGATTCGGTATGCTACCTTGCACTGGGATTAGGAAAAGTTTTCACGGTAACCCCAGCATCCCGATCACTTTTATCAATGTTGGCGTGTTTTTAGATCCCCCAGTAGGAAGCTCCTATGACCTTTCTGCTCGAGACGAAACAGAAATCTAGCTCAATTAATCACAGCGAACAAGTGCTCCGGGTGACTCGAGTGTGTCTGCAGGCAGACAAGAAGATAAATTATTACAGAACACTCTACTTAAAAAAAAAAACAAATCAAAGTTTATGAGATGCATCCAGCACAGTATACGTGTCTATTATGTACCCACAGGCTTTTTTTCTAGAACCGAACTGACCCAGCCAATTATGTGATCGCAGTTTGCTGTTAGGGGGTCACCTGTGTACGACACTGCTTTTGGTGTTTCGAGTCGAGTTAGCCCAACTTTACCCTTAAAAGCAAAGTGACCTAAACAGAAGCACTTGGACAGCTAGGAAGGTGAGCGCTTCGCTTGCCTACAGAGTTTTGAGGTAGGGTGGCCACCCGTTATTTATAGAAACCTGCCTTTTGTCACTTCACGGAGATTGGAGACGTGGCGCACTGCCGCGCATACTGTGGTGTATTAAATTGAAGTTAGCGAAGAAAGGAAGCAGACAAAGAGGCAGACGGCAAGGAGGTTAGCCAGAAAGACTTCTGTTCTGGTTTGCTACCCTACATTAGGTGTCAGGGAAGGAGAATAGAAAGAATAGAAAGAGAAGAGAGCGACGAGAAGATTGAAGTCAGATGTTTGCGACGTATTTCAGAGGTATAGTCTGGTTATTAGTAAGTGCAAGTAGTGATAAAGCAACACGTATACTGGTGTGGTATGAAAGGACGTCTTTCGCACTAATTTAAATGGGAGACAAAACGTGCGAACGTAATTAGACCAAACAGGAATCAAGTTTACCAAATCAGAGGTGTAAATTTTGTGAGCCAGAAATTTGTAAGTGTTCTTTGGCACTGTAGGCCAATTTCGACAGTGCAGGTATTGGGATTGGCTAGCTCGCTTTATTACGAAGAAATGGAGGACAAGAGGGTTTCGCGAAGATTCCACGGAATCTTTTTTTTATTCACCCACTAGCAGCTACATATACTTTCTATTTTCGAAAGTCTGCCCCCAGGCAAAACATTTCTTATTGAAAAATATGGTTGCATATTAACCTTCTGTTGAAAATCAGTAAATGCGCTGAAAAGCAATGAAGTTGCTTTTCGCGCTACCTTCAAAGTCATCCGGCGCACTTGTTGTTGGCGGTGATTGCAGGTCGCATCAGAAGACAAGAGGCATAACAAAAGGCGGATCGGCCGAACCTCATTTCTTGACAGCAGTGAGCCTGAATATTATGTCGTGATGAGTGACTGATTATAATCCATTACCTGCAGTGACCTTCTGCTCTTCGAACTGCTTGTCGATAGAGGAGGTTTATTAATATTTTTTTTTGCAATACAGCGCGGCACAGTTGCTTGAGAACTGTGCGTGAACATAGATGTGTAGATTAAAAATTCGTAATAAGCTATTTCACACGTATCCACGCAAATACGACTGCACTTATGCCGAGCGTTAAGGATACGTTCATGATGAAACAAGCGCTAAAAATACACCCTTTCAGAGAGGACACAGACAAGCGCTTACTAGCAACTAAAATTTTTATTTCGAAGCGAACACTAAGAAATACATCACACGCATGTACGTCATTCCCGACTTCCCCTGTCATCATCAACAACGTGATATAACAAAATATGCACTCCTATAATCGATGGCACACAACCGGAAACAAACACGTGTCAAGAACTAAGAGAAGAAAACGTAAACCAGAAAAAAACAGGAAAAAACATTAAAACAAACAAATAGAAAAAAACACTGGGTTATATGACGTCCAAAAAAGCAAATTCCGCATATGTTAGCAGAACTGACGCTTGATTGACGCAACTGTCCCCTCCATTCCTTATTTTTTTAGCACTTGTTTTATCATGAACCTTTACCAACACGCCCAACTGGCAGTCATCCTAAAGAATACGTTGTGAATGTACGGAGAGAAATGCGTTACCAGAGGGATGGACATCCTCTGTCGGTCCTTCCTATGTCCCCTCGTTCTTTTTTTCAATTACACTGCTGCGATCCGTGCTATTCGCCCAATTTGGGTATTTTGGTGGAGGAAGGACTAACAAGACCGTCATCGAGGAGAAGACTAGCAACTTTGAAGGATAGTGTCTTTACTGAAACGGACATATCTAGCAATACTCAGTCACGGAAACTCAATGCATCATCTATGAGTGACAGAACTCATCCTAGGCCTTCTCGGTTCTGTTTTCGTGCGAGCGTCTACCGTTTGTATGTGTCCTGTATGTAGATCAATATGTCTATCTGACTTGGGCAAAAAAAAATATTGGTTCAATTTAGTGTAAGTTAACGGTCCTTTTTGTTGGGCAAGTTACGAATTGCCATAGCTGGGGAAAACCACCTGTCGTATATTTTGGGATGCTGTACACGAATCACGAAAAATTACGGATTCGCGATACTTTGATAATGCGTCGTGTCAAGCTACTCTAACATATTTTAAAATTACACTTGCCGCTCCTTGACGAACCACAAGTTGTTGCCTGTATGAACGAAATATTTCAAACTTACAGTGTTGAGCTAACAGCTTGCCCTGTATGACAATTTGTTCTTTAATATATTCAGTTTAGACGCAGGGTAAGTAGTAAGTCACGAATGACTTCAAGTGTTACATGAAAACATGGGGCATAGCTTTGTTTGCTAAACCAGGACACTCGAAGTACAGGAGTGTAACTCCCTTCTATGCGCCTCTATAACGCACACTGAAGTTCCTACATGGCAGGTGACTCACCCGTACAATGTTCCGGCTTTCAGGTGCACGGATACTATTCCGTCCAAACGACGGCGCAGCTAGGCATCAATGTCACCATAACGTATCTTCGGAAGCAACGAAGTTTCGGATGCACAAAGAGCACTCAGGCTTCGGAGCGTGAATCCCGAGCGACGCCTGTATGTCGCTCCGAGACGAGTTGTAGACTGGTGGTAGACGTTCTCTAGACAAGCTCTAGACGAGTTCACAAACACCGCACATTTCCGAACCACGCCGCACATACACGTGTACTCCAATCATTGTTTCGCTATTTTCTCTGGTTCTTCACTTTGCAACCGCACCGCTAAATGAATGCACACTGCACTCGCTATCTTCTGGTTTAGTCGAAGTAGGAATACCTCAGCCGGTATGTAGCACTTGATGTTCTGAGTGATGGGCGTCAAAATGAAAGCTGCCGCCTCCGCCAAGGCGCGAGTTCCAAGAAACGTGAAAAAAGGTTTGCACACAGGCAGCGCGCCGAGCCGACTGCGTGGGTGACGGTGGTGACGCACGGCGCGACTGAAAAAGCGGCCGAGCTCCTGTAAACGATAGCGTCGCGGGCGACGCTACTAAGGTCGGGTTTTGAGCCGCCGCGCATTTTTTTTTCCCCCTCTTCTTTTGTTCCGCCAACTGCCGCGGAGCTCGCAGGGGGCGCGCGCCGCACGCGCGACTGCAGCGACAGTCAGCCGAGCGGCGGCGCGCAGACAAGTCCGGGGAAGGAGGAAAGTTATGGAGAGGAGAAAGGAACGGAAGAGAGAGAAAGTCTGTGTGTTCGTGCGCGAGAAATATGAGGGAGAGAAACACCGCAATCTGTCATTTCTCTCTCTCCACTGGTTTTTTTTTTGACGTGCGTTTGTTTCAAGCCGAGATAACTGTGCGCTACACAATATAGGCAAACGAGTCGCGCTCTAGCGACGGCAGCGCCACGCGGTGACTGCTCGCTTTGCTAAAAGCTCGGACCGCGGCTCGCTCACACCTTCTTGCTCTCCTGTTCCTTCACCTGCCCGCCTACACGTTTTTAAATAAGTCCTCCTATTTCAGGCGCATAAATTCGGGCAGCTTCACCGTGAGCCTGGGGATGACGGCGTTTTCCATATTCGACATTTCCACATCCGCAATTTCCATCGTCTGCGCGGCCCGGCGCCATCGGTCCCCATGCTTTCGACGATGGCTCATAATAGAAATGGGGTGCCCCTCCCGACCTGCCAGGGTTACATCCGCTTCGTTTACTACGTATCTCAGGGGCTCCGGGCTAGAAGTGCCAATTCACTTGTTAAATAGGTGCGTGAAGTGAATGACCTATTCGATATATGTTCAAAATACCTCTGAAAAAGGCTGGATGTTTTTTTTTTTTGCTTGCTCTCTGTAGTTCTTCTACTATTACTACCTGCCAGGGGCGTAGCCGCGGGGTGGCACACCAAGCACGCTCCTGCCCCCCCCCCCCCAAAGAAACTTTTTCGCCAGGGCAAAGAGAGCGAAAAATGGCCACTTTAGGGATGTGCCCCTCCTGAAATGAAAGTGGTGCCCCCCCCCGCCCCCCCCCGCCCCCCCCCCCCCCGAAATAGTTTCTGGCTACGCGCCTGCTACTAGTAGTGAGCCTTTCCTCCTGTATATTGAACTAACCCATCGAGCTCTTAAAGTTCGCATGTTTTCCATTTTTTTTAGAAGCTTGAGATCCATGATCATTCGTTCTAAAAGCTGAGAATGATTGCACGGCTGCATCTGAGGTATAAAAAGCACAAACATTTTTGTCTCTAAATCTACGGTTGCTGGAAGGTGTGTTAACGTTTACCCGTAAACCACATTTTCAAAATGTCAGAAGCCACTGTTTCTCAAAGATATAGTAGAATAAAGAAGTTGAATTGCTACACAAAATGCCCTTTTCCCTGACTAGATCTGTTGAAGATTCCTCTATGATGCATCATTTACGATGGTACATCTCATATGGCATGATTGAATTTACTGATGGTACATCTGGCGACTCTAAATATACGGCGAGTGAACTCGACAGCAGCGTTGCGACGCTGGAAAACAACAACAAAACTAACTGGCACCTTTAGTAAATGTAGCTGGTTTTAATTGGCCATGCTTTCTTGTTTAAAAAAAATTATTTTGCTTTTGCCCTTGCTTTGGCACAGTGCTCCACACGTGAGAGGACGCTGACGTTTGCTTAGTTGTTCAAGTAATCTTGCTTATCGCCTCCGTTGTTTCTTCTTCTAAAGTGGTGCCGAGGCTTCAAGCGTGAATATGAGTTACGCAACAACACTGTTGGCGTGCGCGCTATTCCCATTTGAGCTTCGGCCGGCTGACGCTGATCGAGAGTGCTGTTTTGGAAAGTGGGGAACGAAAATGGCGTGTTTATTGGCGAACGTGGGGCTTTCTTTGCACACGGTCGTACCGAGCCATTTTGTTCGTTCTCTTTTCTAGGGGGGGGGGGGATGGGGTTTGAGAGAATGAGTCTCATGCAATCTCTCAAAAATAGAAGCTGGCATGTCTTCCGGTGGTATCCAACAATTTTACGTCCGAGCAGCCGGTCTGAGCAAAGCAGTGGGACGGATTCTTTCGGTAAACTGGCCGAGATGTTTGGAAAAGGTTTCATGATAGCTTAATGTTTACTTTTGGTTGTGCTTTTTGAGCAGTGAACCAACAAACACTAGGAATAGGGAGTACTGAAGGGCCGTCACGAATGACAACACGAATGTAACTTCCCATGCGCTGAAACAGGGCAGCTTTTTAAAAACAGATGAGTTACTGAATATAGTAACTGGAGATTCGTGCAACTGTAGCAAATGAAAGTTTTTTTTTTTTCGTATAGTGTGGACATGTACCAGAGAGACCCATCAAAGACGCATTCTTTCGTACAAACCCTCAAGATGGAGGACTAATAGAATTTTTTTCTTAAAACATTTGTCTTGTAGAGCAACTAGATTTCCTAGTCAAGATGTTTTTTGTTAATTTATTTGACAGAGGGCATGCATTTTTTTGTGTTTGCCACCACTCGAATGAGGACTGTTTGTATTTCTGTTCTTTTGTTCACACTTCTGGCGGTTCCTGTTTGATTATGGTGCCCGTGTAAGATAACACGCGATGTTATAATTTTCTCAGTGCTGTGCTTGCGGTGTGTTTCTGCTTTGCTGCCAGGATGGCACGACCTAGTCAGGCTTTTACTTAGCCTTTAGCCGTGTTCCCCAAGGCAATCTTGTTGAATTTTGCCTTGAATAAAAGCAAACCAAACCAAACCAAACCAAATAGGTATGATTACTAAATTTATCCTTGCCAGTTTGCTGTATAGTGCCCTGGCAAGAAAATTGGTGTCCAGTACCACGCCCGAATATTTGGGCTAAGCAAATTGTTTAACATTATACTGCCATAATAAAGCTGAGAAGGTGGTTATAAAAAAAAGGAAGCCTTCTAAACAAAATGAAATTTCTCTGGTGGTTGAATTATCACTAGGAAATGTTTTCAGGAAATGTGTGTAAAACGATGTCTTCCAAATTTCTTTTGAAATAGTGCCGTACTAAACAACTACATACGTTCGGTGCACTTAAGGATAGGATTACCAACTCTAATTTACTTACACACAGCATTCGACATCGGCATGGACACTTTTATAACCTAAAAACGGGATTTCTGAAAACACCCCGCGTTGTGCTTTTTAATGAAGTAGCCTTCTCTTTAATGCCAGAGTGTTTTGCGAAAGGTCACTGGCTTATAGCAAGTGAAATATTAAAGTAAACTTTCAAATTCTCGAAATAGTGCTTCCCGAGCTATTAAGCTCGGTGTCACGCTAAGGTAGGAAAAGTCCCCCCACTCTATAGATCTTATAGCGGCGATAACCTCCCGGTCCCCGTAATGAGTCCTTTGTGGTCGTCCCTACGCCGAAAAATCTGCATGCGTTGAACATGCCAGATCAGAATCATGCTCATCATTTGCCGCGACCAGGCCGCAGCTATACCGTTCTCCTCAACCGACGCAGTTATAGGGCCTCGTTCTCTGGCACGTGAACTTATGCTTCAACAACAGAACACAGCGGAATCGAAGGACAATATCGATCAACGCTCGTCTACACAGCTTGGGTCCCAGTATCCAGCTTGACCTTCAGTCAACCATATCTCGAGCTGAGGGGACATTGTGTGCCACATGTAGCTCTGTTCCTGCTCCATGCCTGCTCTGTTCAGTGTTGGAATGGCGAACAACCCTACATGCGAGAAGATGCGAAGAAACGATTGTCTGTTTCGCATGTGAGTGTCCTAGTTCCAGTGCTCCTTGGGAAGAATATTCTTCTACTTTAGACAAACTTCATAAACGTCTTTTGTGGTAAGAAAAGGTCCTGGGGCACTAGCCGAATGGGTCCAGAAAATAGAAGCCGTGTAAATTATTTATGCGCTTTAAAAACAGGGCTTAGGGACCGACCTCAAATGGTGCGGTAAGCCGATGGGCCCCTCGGTTCGTGCTTTTTTTTTTCTTCTGTCTAGTGTCTCTTTTATATTCTCATTATTCGTCATCCCTTTCTCTATTCGACAAAACACAGGGAAGCCAGCCAGACTAAGAACTGGCTAACTTCGCTACATGATAGCTGATAAGTATATATATATATATATATATATATATATATAAGTGATAGGTAATGTTGGCACACGTAATGAAGCGAAAAAAAAAGATGTTTATGTGATAACTTTCCAAAAACTCTGGTTTGCTCTAGTTTACATTTTAGTACGAACGTGTGCCGGCACCTAATATTTGTAAATGTGTGGATCTAAAGAAATTGAGCTTAGCAAATTGAAGCCCATCATTTCATTTTTTTTTTCACTCTGACCACAAGAAGCACTTATGACGTTCAGGTCCATCTGACAGGCTGCACGAGTCGACACGTTGACGACACCTGCTGGCTTCCCTCATTTCATTCTTGAGACGTCCGACAACGTTTGCGTGCAACTGCAGCTGCAAGTGCGCACAGCAGTCCACGTGTCGCTATGATCGATTATACGCTGCAGCAGTCTTTATATTGTGATGACTGCAATATTAGGAACCGTCAGGCATCCAATGTAGTGCATCCGAGGCAGCAGAGAAAGAGGCGGTACCAAGTTCCAAAACTCGCCAACGAAAAATTAGGTGCGTCGAGAGTGCGCGCGGCAAGGAAAAGCAAAAGGCCGAAGTATAGTGGGGGTCAATAGAAGGGTGGCGCGGTTGTCAGGGTTATAAGCATGCACGGGATTGAAGAGGCGCGCAGAGGGTAAATGGGATGCCGAAGAAAGTGGGAGGTGAACGAATGGAAAATCATATCTCATGTCGACACTTGACGCCGCTGACGCCGCGGGCTCTCCTCATCAAGAGATAGAAACAAGCTTCCCCATTCCTTATAGCGAACCGTTTAGTCCACGAAGAATGTTCGGACAGATGGGCCTCTGGTCTTCCGTTTCTCGTCCAACGGTTTCACGCTTAGGAAGGACCTCTGCGGCCAAGGGCCTACAAAAAAGTGCAGCAAGGAGCGTGTGGTGTCACAGAAAAAACAGAAGAGCAAAGGTGCTGAGAGAAAAAGGACCTGGACCAAATGGGGCATAGTTACCGCGATGACCTACCTACCTACCTACCTACATACCTACCTACCTACCTACCTACCTACCTACCTACCTACCTACCTACCTACCTACCTACCTACCTACCTAACCTAGTACTACCTACCTACCTACCTACCTACTACCTACCTACCTACCTACCTACCTACCTAGCTACCTACCTACCTAGCTACTACCTACCTACCTACCTACCTACCTACCTATACCTATCTATCTATCTATCTATCTATCTATCTATCTATCTATCTATCTATCTATCTATCTATCTATCTATCTATCTATCTATCTATCTATCTATCTATCTATCTATCTATCTAATGAACAAAATTAGTTTTCGATAATTTACAGGCTTTGGTTTATGTAACCTGTGTATTGCTTTTACAAACGTGGACGCTAATAATTGAAGAATAGGCAAAACAGCACCCGACAAGAGAGTTCTACACAGTTTGTTAGTTATTCCATGTAAAGCTCAAGCAACGTTGTTTTCTGCTTTTTTCTCTTAATGAGGATACATTGCCTACGAATATATATAAATATGCTCTCTGGAGTATTGTGCCGCTATTATAGAAGGTCCGGAACACGCCTTTGGCAAGCCTTGTGTGCCATTTCTTGACTAATTTTTCTTGTTCTCACTGGCTATTGCTTTTTTTTGCTGCTTTTTTCTCCCTCTCTCTCTCTTTGTCTTTTTTTGTTGCTTTCCCAATTCACTCCTTTTCTTTTTTCTTTCTTCCTTTATTTCTCTATTTCTTTCTTTGAAATCTGTTACAGATTTAGCAATATGCTTCTGAGTGACTACTCTGGACAAACAAACCAGTGCTTATTCTATCTTCTCACATACACGTACTACCGCTGCAGGCAACTGAGAAAGAAGAAAAAAAAAACACAAATAGCGGGTCTGCAGACGTGAACGACATTCGGAGATGCTTCGGAACACTAATGCTTCGGAATACATAAAGCCAGACGCGCGGTTTACCTTTTGCCGGCCGTAAATAAACAGTTTAAGCGGTTGTTTGGCTTCCTTCGATTCGATACGCTTGCGCCTATACGTCAATAAACATGTCGCAGCCATAGTACCGTCTCGCAGCTAGAATTTCTCAGCGGAGATCTCCCTCAGCAGAGAAAGAGATCATGGCGCCATTTTTTTTAAAAGAAGGTCAGCAGAGAGCGGCACTCCCAGCCCGAGAAAAAGGCGAAGGATTGCGGGAGGACGGGATAAAGGGATCTCTTGCACGTGACGCGTTCCTCGGGCTTTTCCCGGCTTACGCAATCACTGCCGTCGAGCGGTCGATCTTCTGAGCTCGTGCTGTGCGGTGCGTGCGGTAAAGATATTGCCATCTTTCCCGTGTACCATCGTAACTCTTCGGTCCCTGACCAGCCGTAGCTTCGTTGGCTTTCTATATATCTATTTTATTCTTTCATACCCGTCTCTGCCGTCAGACGTGCCGCCTATGAATACCCCGCCGTAACGCTGAGCTGATTTATGCCGCAATGCAAGATGAGATTATGCAGAAAGCGGAGAAGATAGGCTAGACAATGCGTACTCCCTCACAATACTACCACGTGAAGAAGAAATCGGATATAAGGTTCTCGCTAGACGCTCAAGTTTCTCGTACGGGTTTCGTAAGGACGTAGCGGGGGTGCAGAAAGTCTTTCTGAGGGGTGGGATGGGGGGCTGCTCGTTGATGCGGGGGGACCATATCTTCACGGTGCGGTGGAATTACACAGGCGTACTCACCAACGCAGCTGCAAAAGCTTTAGCACACACCACCCATGCAATAGAAAACAGCTTGGATCGGAGCTCTTTTCTGCAGTTGAGGTGCATAACACCAAGAGGCAATGTCATCAGCTCTTTTGAGATTGCGTGATTACGCATAGAAACACAATAGGAAAATGAATAACCGAATATTGAAGTTACCACTGTGCTACTGGTAATGTGGCACCCCATAAGGTATTCAAGCACTTGGGTAGCACTCTGCAATGTTAACATCAGTTATCACGACGCCGTGTTTTGCTCAAGTGTTAAGGAACTATGTACGACCATTAACCATACGCAGTGCTCGTAGCACTGAAGTGGTTAGGTTGTTTTATCCGCACAGTAGTGTCAGTAGTAGGTAATAGCCACTGTGGCTGTGCACAATTGACGACTAGTAAAGATAATCTAATAATCATATGTCTATTAGAACGACGCGTGTGATGTTCTTTACATTTTCGAGAAATCACACTGGTGCACACCGAGGTACCCAGGCGCGACGGAAGCGCTCATCACGACACCTCTTTCGGACACAGGTGCAATGTATAGAACTTGCCATAAATGATACCTCGAAATTCTCGGTACACACCTGTAGATTATGAGGTGGCAGCATACAAATATAAAAATGAGAAGATGAGTAAGTTGATGAGGTGGCCCATAATGAATATTGAATGATAACACAAAGTAATCGCAATCACAACTCTCTGTGTGGTGTAACAATGGCAAATATAAATTTATCTTTTTTATATGTGTATACGAGAAATAGCGTCCATTACTTTTTGCATACTTCGACTGCTCTTGTATTTTTCTCTTGTGGAGAGAGATTAGGATACAGGTGACATGGTTTGGAGCCACACGCCATCTTTGCTCCTTGCACAGTGGCACTCAAATTCACAATACCGTTTTTCGCCTAGCCGCAAGGCTTACCACTAGTCTGTCGAAGCTATAAGGACAAAGATAACATCCCGACGTCACACAATCTATACGAGGAAAAGGGCATAAAAAACTAGTAAACTACTACTCCTTGTCTCGAAAGGTGACCGGGTGCCGGAAATTGCGTTGCCTGATGCCACGCTACCAACGTCGTATGCAAAGGAAGTACATATCCGGTTCTTGCCCAAATCAAATATAGCGTGCAAAATTGCGGAAACAGGCCTTCACACAAAACTTACTTGTTTGAACAAAGATGGCCGAACTCCACTAGAAGCGTTGTCTATGCTGATAAACGCATAAAGAATTACGAAGAAAATGTAAGAAAGTTTTACCTCAGTGAGGCTCACTGTATGCTTCCCTATTTGGAGAAAAAGCGTGGTAGGAAAAAGACAATCAAACACAAAAGGCAACACGCATGCCAGAACAAAAAAGAGGGGGTTAAACGTGGTAGTATCGATGTGTTATTTAATCAGGCGAATCAGATTGCGGCCCCAAGATGGACAACAATTTCGTTAGTATCAGTGAATGAGCTTTTTGAAATACTAAAAACACAACTCCTACCACAAGGATATTCAATCAAATATTTATGAAAGGCAATAAACGAGCCAAATGGCCATGGGAATAGAGAAGCCACATCGAGGTTTCACTCCAGTTTGCCGTATTGTCAAATATTTGGACGACATCTCTAGGGCCCGTTTTGATCAGTAAAAATAGAATGCGCCGTGTTCGAAGAAAGCCAGACACCCAAAAGAACACGAATCAATGAACTTTAATCGGAAAATGCCATGAAAATATGCGACAGTGACTTTCAAAGTGGGAGGGAGTCACGCCTTCATTCGGGTGCTGAAATATGAGCATAAAATTCAGAATTGAGACATTAGAATTATTTTTTCTTCGAGTATTGAACGGGCGATGGCGAAAAAAAAACACGACAATAGAGTTCTCGGAGAATTGCGTCATTCCCGCCTGACGTGACTCATATGCATGCTCCGCTATCACGTTAGGCCTAATCACGTGGAATAGAAAAAAAAACAACAAACGAAAGCACTGGAGATGGACATGGTACGCTTAAAAACAGGAAACGTGTGAATAAAGAAAGTCGATGGCCTGGGATAAAAGATTAAGCTATCAGTCCGAGCTGACTTATACCTTTCCTTCAGCGTTCCTTCAGCAAAGCCAAAATCAAATTTTATAGTGACGAACTCATGGGCCAATATATATGGGGACATCGACGTTACTCTGTCAACAAATGCGTGGACATTCAGTTTCGTAACAGTATTACGACTTTGCAAATTCATTTAATGTTGTTTAATGTTATCTGGGGAGTCCGCTCTAGACCCAACCGATACAACGGCCGACATCTTGAGGCGGCGGCTGAAACTAATGAGTAGTTAAGCTATTCATTCGAACAATAAAGTAAACTATCGGCGTTCGATGCTCCCATCTGTATGATCCCTCCGGAGCGCTAAACAACAAGAGCACTGGCGCTTTGCTTGGGCGAATCTGAGAAGCCCTGACTTTCCCACCATGTCACGACCGTTGTCAAACTCTGTGGATGCCGTAAAAGGACTCGCCAGGGTCGTAAAAGAACGGCAGTAGCAGAGTCCCGCTTATTTTTTTTCAGCGTACTTCGACTGTCTGCAAACAACTACCGGTACTAACCCGACCACACCAGAAGCCACAGACACTACAAGCAGGTCTTCCACCACGAGTGCTATATCTCCTTTTCAGCTTGAGCAATTCAAGACGTCGCGCTCTTTCACCCTGCTTCTTGTGCAAGCGCTGCATCGCACTCGGCAATCACGAAATCTGAGCCACGTGTGCGCACATAGTAAGAAAATCACCACCGTCAACGCCGTGTGGTGACTAGAGGGCGCACTACCGTCGCTGCCAACTAGAGTTACTTTATATGCTACCTTTAGGTAGCATATACAGTAACTCTAGTTACCGACCAGCGTTGCACATCAAAAACAGAAATCAGTAACGCGGGCAAGCAAAGAAAAAAAAGAATAAATACTAAGATGCTCGTCGGAGAGCGCTAGAGAGCCTATCAAGACGACGAACAACGCAGCGGGGAAAGACCGGCTGCGGGGATTGGGTCATGACGTAAGCAAGGACGTCACGGACGTGCTTCACGTCACCATAGAAACGACAGACAGAGCAAAAGAGTGCGAGAGAGGTGGTAGAGGGTGAGAAGGAAG
Organism: Rhipicephalus microplus; assembly: GCF_013339725.1. Taxonomy (NCBI): domain Eukaryota; kingdom Metazoa; phylum Arthropoda; class Arachnida; order Ixodida; family Ixodidae; genus Rhipicephalus; species Rhipicephalus microplus. Next base: position 191,382,956 of record NC_051167.1, read on the forward strand.
CTGGCGGAAGGAAAGGTGCCGTGACCGTATTATTAGAAAGCCTGGCCGTAGGCATGGGCCAGCCCGGTCGATAGAAGAGCACTCGCGGTTGCCCTCCTTACTACCCCTAACTCATCTCTCTGTGACTGCTCCTCGCCCTTTTACCCCCATTTTCTTCTCGGTCGGGTTCATTCCCTAAACACCCCGCGCAGTCTCGACTCCATATTGTGGGATCGTACAGAGACCTTGTAGGCGGGGAGTGCTTCTAATAAGAAAAAAAAAGCAGAAACAAATAAGGATCCCAATATGTTCCGGTACGGGAAAGGCGCTGGCTGCAAGAGTCCTAATCCCCAAAGCTCCCCATTTGGCCGAACACTACATGGTAGCTTTCTCTCCCCTTTTTATCCTCTGATGCTTTCGTTACGCTGGCCTGCATTACGTGCGCCCAGCCTTCTGGGTTACATGTCCCGGCTCCTCCGCTTCCGTTTTCTGTAGCTCGAACTCCATATGTGCGAGTATTAAAGGCTGCACCACTATCTGAGAGGGCGCAGGCACGACGGCTGCATTCGCCTACTAATCTCCGGCGACTCGCGTAATCCGGAAGTTCGTCGCGAAAAGGGAAGTGCCAAAAAAAAAAAACTGACAACGAAAGTAAACCTAGTTGAAGACCGAGGCGCAGACCACGCAAAAAGAAAAAGAAAGACAACGGTTGCAGACACTGTAGCACTTAAGAGGAGTGAACTACAGAGGTAGTGAACGTTCAGACGAAACCGGGCCACACAATGTCCCTGCCCCGGAAAGTTTACACGAAACAGGGGCGGGGGATGCCAGTTGTGTGGCCTACATATTTGCCTTGGTTGGAAGCTTCAAATGGCTCGGCCCGGGCCCGCAGCACTTCGTGACAGCTCGATCGACATTGAGTGCGAGGCCGGGACCATATTTGGAAAGCTTTTTGCTTTCGCTGACCACCAATTCATTGATTGGTCTCCTCTGCTAGCCGTTATGTATTTACGCTTGATTGTCAATACTAATACTAATGAATTGAATCGTCATCGTAGATACGCATGCTTGTGAATACCAGAGACTGATGAATTACCAACAACTTTCTTTCGCTTTGAGTTTTCGTTTTGCGCAAGTTACGTGTGCAATAAACCTTTCCTTTTCTGTCGCGCTTACACACAATGCGAGTGAAAAATTGACATGATATCTTCCTTACGCACTTGCTTGCCAACGACTCAGAAATACGTATTTGTGTTTCACACACACACACACACACACACACACACACACACACACACACACACACACACCACACACACACACACACACACACACACACACGCATATATATATATATATATATATATATATATATATATATATGGTGGGGTGATATTCAATGGATCCGGTGGAAAATGCAGTATAAAAAGAGGTCGACAAACGTGCGAAAAAACACTAGTTTTACTAACGTTTCGGCAGGTGGGCCTGCCTGATTCACTCCGACGAAGGCAGGCCCACCTGCCGAAACGTTAGTAAAACTAGTGTTTTTTCGCACGTTGTCGACCTCTTTTATACTGTATATATATATATATATATATATATATATATATAGTGGGAGTGATACTTGAGGGTATGGGATATGGCACAACGGGAGCGTTGTCAACAAGGATAAATATATTTATTTCCCAACAGTTTCGGGAGGGGTCCTCCCTTCATCAGAGGATGATTTATGCTTATCCTTGTAGTTATATTTATCCTTGTTGACAACGCTCCCGTTGTGCCATATCCCATATATATATATATATATATATATATATATATATATATATATATATATATATATATATATATATATATATATATATATATATATATATATATATATATATATATATATATATATGGGATATGGCACAACGGGAGCGTTGTGCCATATATATATATATATATATATTATATATATATATATATATATATATATATATATATATATATATATATATATATATATATATATATATATTATATATTATATATATATATATATATATATATATATATATATATATATAATATATATATATATATAAGATCTAGATCTCATTAATATTGTGTCAAAACACGGAAAAACGTGCCCTTAGGTATACACTTCTTTCCCTTATTCATTAACGAGGGTCTCGTACTGGCAGACTTGGTGCCGTTAGGTTGTATACGAGGGACTATTGGTCAACTGCCCGCTCGTAATAAGTTCACGTGCATCGTGACGCCACACAGGCTCATAAAAGGGTGTTCCACACTCGCCGCTATGGCTACAAATGCCGCTGACTGACACTCCCATGTTTAAATTCACATACAAACCCAATAAAGTGGTTGGGGTGTAGCCGCCGTGATGACTCAGTGGTTAGAGCATCGAACGCGTTCTTCGAAGGTCGTAGGTTCGATTCCTGCTCACGGCAAGTTATTTTTTCACCCCCTTTTCTTTCTATTTATTTACATTACATTGGTTCTAATACTGCACTATACATTTCTTGTCTGTTAGATTTCATATATATATATATATATATATATATATAGGCAGGCATGGTGGCGAAAATGGCCGTAGCGTTGCAATAAGTCAAGTAGATCCTCCAAGAGAACGGTAACAACGGAAGTGTTTAATTCGACAGTTTCGGCCAGAGTCTGGCCTTCATCAGGAGTCTGATGAAGGCCAGACTCTGGCCGAAACTGTCGAATTAAACACTTCCGTTGTTACCGTTCTCTTGGAGGATCTACTTGACTTATATATATATATATATATATATATATATATATATATATATATATATATATGGACCTTAAAATTTGAGACTTCGTGAGCAGTGTGGAATGCGTTCAATGGACCCCTGAATGCTTTGAGTCTGTAATGAATCGGGCTAATCTGCATCGGGAGAGCGCTGAGCAGAAAGCATTGCGAAAGCACCCGTTGTAAACACGCTGCTCTTTGGGGACTGTATCAGGATACAATGAATTAATTAGACCTCGAATCTAAACACACAAGCCAAATACACTAGCACTAATTACAGCGCACCATCATGCTGTCTCTTGTCGGTTAATGATCTTGAAATTGAAAAGTACCTGCCGCTAATGAGACAAGGGATGCGCCTTTTTGCCCGGGTTAAAGGAAATGAAATAAATTAATTGATTGATTGCTTGATTGCTTCGTTTGTTCATTCATTTATTCATTA